>CM068826.1:123228131-123546289 GCA_028554795.2 Sinohyriopsis cumingii | reverse complement strand
ATCGTATTGAGTTGGAAGTGCTGTCTGTGGTGGCCCAGCAGATTGCCAGCATACAACGAGCTGTGGCTGCTGGCCTTAAACGCTTCATCTTTGAGGGTACTGAGTTAGCCTTGAACCCGACCTGCACTCTCTTCATCACCATGAATCCAGGTTATGCCGGCAGGCAGGAGCTGCCAGACAACTTGAAGGTAAAATATTTACCTTTTAACTGCTTGGAGGGAAACCAGTTACTGCTCAGCCATAATAGTTGATTTGTTCCTTTTTTAGGACAAGTGATTTTTGTTTCACCAGATAATATGGAACATATGAACAGACAAGTCATTAGATCAGAGTAAAAATATTTTTTTTCATCAAAAGAGGTCACAATGTTTTTCAACCTCTCTCCAAAACTCAAACCTACTACCTCAAAGTAGGTGCCACAACTGATGTTCACATGCAAAGATAATTATATATATTGAGCATTGTTTTGAAGAAAAATTTATGAAACTTTCTGAATAATTTAAAAAAGTGTTTGAGCATTTTCTTGCAAAAGATTTAAATTATTTAACCAGTTTGACATATTTCATTTGAGATGAGGACGGAGGCAAGATTTTCTTCATAACACAACACACTGATGTTCTATGGTGTGTCAACAGTAAAAAGTTGCTTTAAATATTGCACTTACATGATCATGATAGTGTAATGTTGCACATATGTCTTTAGTAATGTCATGATATTTCACAGGTGTTTTATATCGTTTGTGTCATTTGCAGGTGCTGTTCAGAACTGTGGCCATGATGGTGCCAGACTATGGTATGATTGGAGAGATCAGCTTATACTCCATGGGGTTCGTGGATGCCAGAAGGTAACAACATCTGTATTTTTTTCTTCATGAGAATATACTGTACTCATTACAAACAATGTAGACTGAAATCTATCATCACATAATGTGCTGAAATATGAATACATTTTGGTCAGTACTGTTCTTCCAACCAGTGAATAGAGCATTATGCCAGAACAGATCTGGCTCTAAATTTGTTTACATCTTGGTGTATATGGTAGCCATTTTCTGCTTATTACTTTGTTAGCTTTCAGTCAGTTCCATTGTTAAGTATACAGAACTTGCAATATTAGAAAATTATGACTTGTGATTGACTGAAACTGATGAGAAATGTCACTGTTTTGGATATGGATCATCAAGAAATTATTTTATTGTATACAGTAAGTGCCAAAGGATATGTTACTTTATCTACTCAAAAATGTTTTATTGTTTTTATGTTACTCAAAGGAAACTTTTAATTTTTCCAGTTTACAAGAAAAGCAATTATTTATTATAAAGTTATCAGTCTTTGGGCTTAGTATCTGTAGACTTTCCTTTGCATAAAAAAATTTATTTCAAAATCTTCTTGTTTTAAATCAACTGGTCATAAAGCCAAACTCATTTTACAGTCCTTTATCTGTTGTGGATTGTCCATTGTTCATTGTGTTCTGTGCATTGTCCATTCACAGTGGCTGTTTACAACTTCTTATAAAAAAAGCACTTGACCAATTTGCATATGAATTTACAGAGATCATTCTGGCATTAGGGCCTTGCAGATTTGTTCCCTGGAGGCTGATCTTTCATCTAATATGGATGCTATTAATAAAATTTTTAAAAATTTTAAAACAGCAACTACTCAAAAATCAATGATCAAACTTTGACCAAATTAGACATCATGGCATAAACATAAACTTTAAATCATTTTTCAAAAACTGCTCAATATAATTTTACTGAATTATACAGGAATGCATCCTTACATAAATGACTTTTAATTTTGAACAAGTGATGCCGATCCTCAGTAAGATATCGTCACTAATAATAAAATAGAAACACTTTTAAATAACAACTTTGAAAAGACTGCGTATCAGAATTTGACAGAAAGCATCCTGGCATAGAGGGTTATACATTTTTAGTTCACCTGGCCATAAAACCATGGGAGCTGCTGGTATGGCCCTGCATTCACTGTGCATTATTTGTCATGTGCTGTGCTTGTTACCACTCTAGAAGCCATATTTGTGATCAGATTTTGATCATACTTGTTATATGTATATGGGTTTTTTAAAATCAGAATCTTAGAGTATTTGAGTGAAGAGTGAGATTGGTAATTTTAATTAGGTGATCTTGCATCTGACTGACTAGTTTTCTTACCACTCTTGAAGCCATATTTTTAATCTGTTGGTTTTATTATCATCAGCACCTTGGATGACTTAAGTTATCATCTTTCGAAGGAATTTTATATGAGGATGTAGTAAAATAGGTAAATTCAACATTATGTCAAATTTGGGAGGTAGTCTACATAACGTGTTTTCACACTACTACATAAGCCTACTTAATGAAATGGCTAGCTATCGTGTAATGTTTGCCAGGTGAACAATACCAAGGCCACTTGGGTCTTTTGTTTACAAATGATGCCAGTCTGCCTTAAGATGTGGCTACCATTACTAAAAACAGAAGAACCTTTAAATGACTTCTCATCAAAGATTGCATTAAAGAATTTGATCAAATTTCAGAGAAAGCATTCTGGCATAAGAGCTTTTGGTTTTGTACCAATGAAGCCAGTCTGCAAATAAATATAGTTAAATTCTGCAAATAAATATAGTTAAAAATGCCTGGACTCCATTTAAACAGAGATGCTGAACTCTACCAGCTGTAGAGTATGTATTTGGTAAATCCAATAAAGTTCTCTATCTTTCTGATAAATGGTGCTACTAGAGAGCTCTGGGTCAGATTTTATGATTTTTAGTATCTGATAATGAACACAGTTTATGCTGTGGTCAAATAGGTTTAAGTGTTTAGACACTGGGGAATCCTTTTGCTTCTGGATATCTCTAAAGTTTTCTCCTATTCTCACCTGGAATTCCCTTCTAGCTTTATCTATGAATTGTTTGTAACTGAGTAAGTAGATAATATTTTCCATGGTACAAGGTCCTCTTCACTTTGATTTATATTTGAGGTTAGCAGATGTACTCCTAAATATTTTGGATTTATTCATTTTCATGCAGCAACTGCAATTAACAATCTCTCAGTCCAGTATTTTGTTTGCAAATATTTTATCCATCTATGGGTAAAAGTAAGTTGGTTGGTTTCTCTGAGGGCTCAAAAAGGATATTGTTCCACGAGCTGACAAATTTGGTGCAATTTGTAAATCTCGGGCACATGTTAATTTCTAGTTCTTGAGCTAATTTTTTCTCTTTGGCCACTATCTTAAAGATAATCACTTTTTGTGATTTTACAAATTTGGAAGGGGCCCTGAGTGGCCGAGTGGTCTAAAGCACTCTCCATTATGGATCACTGCCATCTCACCTCTGTCTGCGTGGGTTCGAGTCTAGGATTCAGCCAATGTGGATATGTGAGAAAGCTTGCCAGTAGCTTCTCGTGGGTCGGTGGTTCTTCCTGGGGTTTTCCCGGGTTCTTCCTCCTCCATTAATACTGGCCGCCATGCATAGCCTATCGTGTGCTGAAAAACCCCACAACAACAAATTTGGAAAGTAGTTTCCTGGCTTCTGTTTATAGAGAGATCCAATGGATTGGTAGCAAGAAATGCTTGTCTTCTTGGTGTTCTGTAACCGGCTTTTCCAGTTTTCTCTTTTTGGTCATGATCAGTGACTTTATTCATGGAAATGCTGGATAGAAGTACTGATCCACTCTCAGTGGATGTGGTGGGATCTACATGATTGGATTCCTGTTGAGGGTCTCATTCACCTGCATTTGAATAGTTATTTTAGTAAGATGATGACTGATGGCATATGGAGGCATTTCCTCCTATCTGTGGGGAACACCCCTGGTCCCTGACTGGTTTTGTTATCTTTGTAACTCATCATAGTTTGATTCATTTGATCAACTTATCACTGTGTCTTGTTGGTGAGGGTTATATAACCCTAGCTGCCGGTAGAGCTGCAATTTTGGTCATGTGATAGATATTCCAATTGTCAGGTGAGTTACAAAGATAACGAAACCATTCAGGGACCAGGGGTGACTAGAACACCCCAGCAGATGGGAGTGAATGCCTCTACAGCCCATTAGTCATCATTTTCCTGCAATCAAATATAGTCATTTTATTTTTTTTAAAGTCATTTAGTGACTTCTTAAAAACCACTCAGCAGAATTTGGTTAAATTTGAGAGAAAGCATCATGGAATAAAGACCTTTCAGGTTTGTACAGATATTGCACATTTGTCATCATTTATGACCACTATTAATAAAATTTTAAAAAATTTCAAAGGATTTCTTCTCAGAAACTGCTAGACAGAATTTGACCAAATTTGAAAGAAAACATTCTGACAAAAAGGGTAAAGGGTTTTCAGATTTGTACCAATGATGCAGATTTGCCTTTAAATATTGCCATCTTTTAACTAAAAATATTTTTTAAAAATCTTTAAATGACTCTTTCACAAAGCATACCCAAAATAATTTTGAACAAACTGACAGAAAGCATCCTGGCATGAATGGCTTTAAAGTTTGTACAAATGGGTCAGATCTGCCGTGAAATATGACCACTTATACTACAAAGTAGAAAAACATTTATACAACTTTTACTGAAAAAAGATGCTTTACTGAATTTGACCAACTTTGACAGAAAGCAACCAGGCATGAAGCCTTTTGATAGTTGGCAAACAATGCTTATGAGCATCAAATATGGATAAAATCATAAAAAACAGAGAACCTTTGAAACATTTTTATTTGATATCATTTAAAATCAACAGCATTGTAAGAAATCTAAGCAGAAAGCATCCTTCTGACCCAGACTTCTTGGCCAATTGCTCTTGCATTTGACTGTTAAGCAGATGACAGGTGAGCAACCTCAATACCATCGGGCCTCTTGTTAAAGAATTTATTCTCAGTTTTGTTTGACTTCTCTTTCTGAACTGAGAACTGTATTGAGAATGATAATTTAAATAAGTACATATTGTTTTCCCATGGTTGACACATATTTTAAGCTCCACATAGAACAATTCTTATTTATCCACTTTTTCTTATGTTAGTCAATTTTTCATTCCTTATAATTTTTATTGTATGGTGTTATTGACTAAATGTTGTAATAATTTGTATTTTAGCTTATCAGGTAAGATTGTAGCCACATATCGTCTGTGCTCAGAACAGTTGTCCTCACAGCATCACTATGACTATGGTATGCGGGCTGTGAAGTCAGTGCTGACAGCTGCAGGGAATCTGAAGTTGAAATTCCAGCAGGAGGAAGAACCAGTGTTACTATTGAAAGCCATAATGGATGTCAACCTCCCCAAATTCTTAGCTCAGGTAATATATTACATGTATACAGTTTAGATACTAGTTAATAGCCCAGGTTAATTTCTTAAGACATTTCTCTATCCAGCCACAGTCAGTCATTGTTACACTTGTATGCTTCTTGCTCTTTTCTATGATAACCATTTTTTTTTCCTGACAGTTACAGAAATGGCTTAGCAATGTTTCGTTCTTCTGTTTCTGGATGGTCTGCCTGTTAGCAGACTGCAGACAGGTGAGAACCATCAGGAAATCTCAAAAAGATTATTGTTGAACAAAGCCACATTTAATAACTTTCTTTCATGAAAATGGGGAGTACTTCTCTTGTGGTACCAATGTACAATACAGTTATACTTGTATCCTATGACTTGGAACTCACAATTAAAGATATATTGACAAAATGCTTATGTGTTATGTTTTAGAGAAAAAGATTTGTGTGAATATTTTTACTTATTGATGTTTTATGTACAAAGACCAGTGGTAATTAGAGTTTGTATCATTATTTGATCCCCCTCCCAAGAAAACTCTTTAAAACTATTCATTATTTAAATAACACACAATACATAGGTTCAAAATAAACTTTATTGTAAATATAAATAATCTTTGGCATAATTGGATCAAATCCTGACTCAGCACACTGCACCAGCCAAGCTCGGAATTTTTTCAGTAGGAGTACCTCAGGAAGAGAGACTATGGGGAGTTTGTAGGGTTGTGCAGAGTGTCCGACACCTGTATCTGGAGCCACAAGGGGCTGATATGAGGTATGTAGGGACACTGATAACCAAAACTCGATAAGTCTGATTCTTAGGATTGCTATGATAACAAACATCAGCCAATACTCCATACATGCACCATAGGAAGCGGGTATGAAGTATATGGGCATAATAGTTGAGTAAATTTAAGTACTGACACAAATTGGGGGTCAGAAGCAAAGTTGTGAATGCATGAAACTTGGCAATGACCGTTCAAGTATAGAAATTATATTGAGAAATAATGATTATTCTTTAGTACAAATTATTGTCTCTCAATATTGGTGTTTGATTTAGTTCAAATAATTACTTTCATCTTTAGAATGGGGAAAAAGGAGGTATTCAGGGATTGATTAACTAGTGAGAACAGTGTGCAAATAATAGAAATATCTAGAGAAAATACTGTTCAAAACAACCAAAATGAACGTACAGTCAAAATCAATGCATAAATTAATACACCTGAAGGATTTGTGAGTTCAGAAACATCTGCTAAGCATTAGTTGACATTTTGTATATTTGCTAATTTTCAGGATGTGCCACTCTTTGAGGGTATCATCTCTGATCTGTTCCCTGGAGTCGCATGTCCCAAGCCAGATTACGGAGTCTTCATGGAAGCCATGAAAGACAATATTGCCAAGAAACACCTGCAGCCTGTCCCATGGTTCCTGGACAAGATTATCCAAGTACTGTACATTATTCAGTGTATGGGAGCATGTATTTTCATGAATTTAATGAGTCAAGTTTTAAATGTAATTTTTGTTGTAATAATTGATGCAAAGATTGTGCAATCTTGTAAAATCACACAATTTTTAATTTGAATGCAGTATCATACATGTCTACTACTTGGAAGGGACTCAGTTACCGGATATTTCACTTTGAATGCCAAGTTACTGATTTGTATATCAGATGTTAAATTTATTCTATCATCTGGAAATATGTATAGGGTTTAATGGCACATCAGCACAATCATGGCTATATTGTGCTGAGTACAGGTATCCAGAAAATGCATAGAAGACATATAATGGTAAAAGAAGGTAACAATCACAAAATAAAGAGTCATTTTGTTAATTCAAAGACCTTTTCAGCTGGAACAAGATCATGGGACACATCCCAGGGATAGACAATTGCATATATTAGTCCACTTTTAAGAAACATGGGAGGGCACATTGGGCCTGTTCTACATCCTTGTGCACTTAAGGGTTTTGGGGGTTGGACACCAGAAATTAATGATATAGCTCAGTCCTGTTAATCGATTGAAGATTAATTAAACTGTTTTATTGAAACAAAAGCATAAATGGAAATCAGGGCTCTAGGGTATAACACTACCACATATACTTGCTTGTCAGTCAAATCCAAATGCTCTGGCTGATTTGGGTCTGTGCAGTTTGTTGGGAGTAATGAGTGGAACAAACAACATAGAAAATAATCTGCCACCACATTAGGTGATGGCTGATCAGGATATGTTTTGTTTGCAGTTGGACTTGACTTATAAGCAAGTATATAAGGTGTTTTACTTTATTGATTGAAAAGTTCTTGAGTTCTTTTTTTTGGGAAAGTTATTACTGAGAGTGTTTTTTCTTGGCTTGCCTTAGTTGTTACCTTACTCCAGTGTGATGTCAGTAAAAGTCATCATTTTCTTTGGGATGTCCAGTAGTGGATTTAGCCCAGAAATCTTAAAACTCTTCGGTTTGAGCTCTAGATTTTGAGATTTTATTTTCACCAATCATAATTGATGTTACTTTTGAAAATTTCTTTCAGATTGGCTGATTGGGAAAACTCAGTTTTAAAAATTCATGCTCAGAGTTTTTTTAATCTCCATACCAAATTTGTTTTTGGGGATTATGTCAAATACAAAAATAAACAGAGCAGAACCTAATTATTCCAATCTATTACTATTCAGGTACAATTTTCCCTCTTTATAACACTGTCTATCAGAGTTAAAAAAAATGACTCTTATTATGAGCATTGGTGCCATATACTGAGGTATTTTCTATCAAGGCTTTGCTATAATAGTGATTAAAAACACATATTGTATTTCATCACATATAAATAACTTTGAAATTGGCTCTCATTTGTGAAAAGTAAACATAAAGTGAGACAAATTAATTTGCAGCTATAAAATGTTTTGCCACTTTTATTGTTCTGCTGGAAAAAGATCTTTTGAGTTTCTTAATGACTACAGATTATGTAACAAGAGATTGATCCTTTATTTTAAGGACTTTACTCTTCTAAGCTTTTTGTTTTCTTTTATATATTTAAAAAAATACTTTGGTATATTTTATACAAGAGAAAATATTTACTTTTGTTTTGAAGGGTATACCTTCCAGAAGATTGTAGCAGTTTTAGACCTTTTTATTTTTATGACACCTTAAGTTCCTTGCATTTTATCCTCAAGGACTTTATGTTTATTTGGAAGGGTTTATTTTCAAATTTATTTTGCTGGAAATTTTCCTTTTCCTTTTTAAAACTAAAATTTGTATTGACACGATAGACAGAATTGTGCTGTTGGTCTGTTTAACCCTGTATATTCTACACTCAGTTTATTAATATTAAGCTATCCAGTACTATACCCTTGTAATAAAAGGAGTGTTGGTATATTGAGTTGCTTTGTCATGAGGGGGCTACTCTATTACAGTTTATACACCTTAATGAGTGTCAATAATTTAGCAGAAACCAGTTAGAGCCAGGTCCAGTCATCTAAAATTTATGTTCATCAAATGAATTTTGGAAAGGCATATGTGCTCCCCCCCCCAATGGTCAGTAAAATGAGGACAGTATGGAAGTTTCTTGAGATACATTTGTATATTCACAGATGGTTTTGGTCATTGATTGAATATAAATACAAAATTAAGGCCTTAGGGACTCTATAGCAGTCCAGATAATCTATAGGTCCATTTCTTTCTTGAGTACTGTTAAGTTAAATTAGTCTGATAAAATGCTCAAAGGTTTTGACTGAAATCTTTTCAGTTTTAATCGGCCATGGCTCAAATTGAAGTCTGAGTTGTTATTTTTAAATTATTTATGATTCACATAGTTTATTGTTTGATATTATGAAGTATATTTCCCAAGATTACAACTAATTGTTTAATGTGTTTGTCCCAGTTGTATGAATGTTAAGAGTTGAGGCAGCAGAATTTTCAGTGCTAATCCAGTTTTGAAGAATAAGTCCAGTTGATAATAAACCCATTCTCTAATTTGGCACATTGCGGCAAGTTTTCTTTTGAATAGTCTTTTGCTTATGATTAACTGACCACCGCATTTGAAAAGAATTTATAGGAGGGGCCACATGGAAAATGGTAGAGCTTTCTGAGAAAGAAGCCTAGCTTAAATAGAAATGACTAAATTGTTATATTTCTTCTTGTAGGTTTATGAGATGATCTTGGTGCGCCATGGTCTCATGATAGTAGGTGAACCTCTTGGTGGGAAAACCCAGTCCTACCAAATCTTAGCTGCAGGTCTTGGAGATTTATGTATTGCCAATCTCTATCCAGAGTTTAAGACCCAGTACCGCATCATCAACCCAAAAGCCATCACCATGGGTCAGCTGTATGGTTGCTTTGACCCTGTCTCTCACGAATGGACTGATGGTGAGCAGTTCAATACACGCATAGCTTCTGTTTGCAAATACATTAAAATTTGTTTGCTTGGTCAATTCATCATCTCCCAAGCTTTTGTTGGGTAGGTAAGAAACCTTCAGTATACAAATTGCCACCTAGAAATTATCAGTCACAGTTATGTGCTTGAATTGATATTTAATCAGTACTATGGGAATTGCAATAACTACAAAACCAATTTTGGAGGATATAAGTTTTTCTGCTTCTGACTGTTTTATAATGTTTAAAATTAATTTTAGAGTTTGTGCCCATATAGAAATGAACTGGTTTGTTTTATATGCATGCTTACAGGGGACATATCAGTTTAAATGGCTGCAGTTTCAGAGTATTCTGAAAATATTAATCCTTTTTTCTCAATAAATAGTTTCTCAGTTACTCTTATTGCAAGTAGCTTTCTTGGCAACTAATTTTTCTATCTGGGCAACTGATTTTCCTTTCTGGGCAGCTAATTTTCCTCTTACATCCAGAAGTCCTATATTTACACTGCTTGCATAAATATGAGTAACACCATAATACAATCCATTTGCAGTGGTTTAAAGGCAAATATTGATGAAATAAGTATTCTACTTAGATAACCTGACCCCAAAGCTGTCTTCCTTCAGGAGATCTTTTTAAACAGGAAAATAATATTGTTAATCTAACAAATGTCAAGAAATTCCCACATGGGCCTCTCCTTGCAGTTTGTTATCGTTACATATTTGAAACAGAAATTTTTTCATGCTGTCATTAAATCCAGTACACATATACATAATGCCTCTTTCATGCCTCTTTCATTTAATGATAGCTGACCATTTTGCTTGAGTTTTTCCTAAAATTATATAAAAAAGATTCATCAGTAATATTTCTTTCATAGGTGTTCTTGCTAACACATTCAGAGAATATGCCAGCAACCCTAATGAGGATAGAAAATGGATCCTGTTTGATGGGCCAGTAGATGCAGTTTGGATTGAAAACATGAACACAGTACTGGATGACAATAAAAAGGTGATAACTACCGTTCTCTTTGAGGATGGGTTTTACAAGCATGTTTAATTTAGAAAATTAGTATTGAAGAGATAGGACCTATACAATATATTTTCTTCCCATACAGATCCAGTATTGACTAAAATAATAACTTGAAGAGACATAGTGAAAAGAGGCTCTTTTCTCTGGTGTTTTTTGTGAGATCAAAAAAGTAACTGTGTAATTTCCTAAGATGGATGACTTCTTGAGAGTATTTTTAACATTACATAATACTTTTATGTGTTAATGGTCTCTGTTTTCTTAATTTTCAGCTGTGTTTAATGAGTGGTGAGATCATCCAGATGAGCAATAAGATGAATCTGATATTTGAACCAGCCGATTTGGAGCAGGCATCACCTGCTACTGTTAGTCGCTGTGGTATGATCTACCTGGAACCCCATCAGATGGGCTGGCGGCCTATGAAGACATCATTCATGCAACATGACTTACCAAAAGGACTGTCCAGTGAAGAACTGGAACTGGTCAATGATCTGTTTGAATGGTTGATTGACCCAAGTCTGTACTTTATCCGTAAGAACTGCAAGACATTCCTGAATACATCAGAGATGCATCTGGTACAGTCGCTAATGAAGCTGTACCTGTGCCTGATGGATGAAATCTTCCAGAGCATGGAACAGAAGGAGAAGTCAGATGTGGCTGAAGATTCTACCAAGGAGGGCTTGTCTAATCAACAGGTATGTGAATCTCAGTTTCAACAGATTATTAAATAAGGCTGTGCTGATGAAAAAACTGATTCAAAACAATTTTTATAATGAAAATAGTTTCAGATAATTATTAATATGAAACAGACAGTCAAAATATGGTGTAAGTGCAGGTTGCTGTGTTATTAGATTTTAATTTACTACTTTTCATTCCGGTTATGGACACTTCCTTTTAAGCTGGTTAAGTTAGCTATATGTATTCTCCCTCATACAGCAGACTGTGTAAGGGGGTTCTCAAGGCAGAACAATGTTTATTCACAAGTAAGGAACAGATTAAGTTAAAAAACAATCAACAGATTATTGTTTGTATAACTAGAGGTGACATCTTTTGAGGATTTTGATTTTATTAGAGCCCTAACCAAATTAAGCAGGAAGAAAGAGAGTTATTTAAATGTTAGATAAATATTGAACTATGACCGTTTCCTCCTCCCTTTGTCTACTTCCCATCACTTTTTGGAGAATGAGGGAGATCCTTTCTTTAGTGAAAATTCTGGCAACATCTCTACAACTATGTCATATTGTTTTCTAGGTCACCATGTGGCTACAGGGTTTATTTATCTTCTCCCTGATCTGGTCAGTTGGAGCCACCCTTGCTGGAGACAGCCGCAAGAAGTTTGACCAGTTCTTCAGGAATGTCCTTAGTGGGACTGATCCTGACCACCCGAAACCAAAGAGTATCAAGGTAACAAAATAAAGTCAGCAAATGCATTGATCTGTATAAAATGTACATCAAACAGCATAAACCCAGATCTGCCATTGCCATATATCATAATCATGGAGCAAAGTATAATCTTAATACAACCATAACAACTTGAATAACTCCAGCATCAGTCACTTGAAAGCTGTTCGTAACTTAATGACTAGCTTAGTTTTGAAATACAGGCTTTGCTTGTGTCCTCTTATGATTCTATGGCCTTAAACTAAGTAACAGAATAAAGAGAAAACCAAAAAAAGTTTTGTAAACTTCAATAAATTATTTATTTCTCAGAATACAAAGTAAAAACAACAGTATTAAGAATGAAGTCCTCAATAGTCCCAAATGTTTTATCACAAGTCCAAAAGTTTTGAGTATTCCAAATAAATTCCAGTGGCATTCCTTTTGAAGTTCTCTCTATTGTGCTGATGTGTCAATAGAATAGTTTCATTTGCTATCAGTCTTGATGTATCACAGTGTTATAATCCAAAATGTCTTAAAATGAATTCACAGTAATAATGAATTATTCCTAAAGTTTATGAGACCTTGTAACTGAGATGAATAATTGAAATAAATAAATAAATCCTCTCAAATTATAACTAAACACAACAAAAGCTGATTCTACTAAGACTAATGTTTATGATAGGAATAATTAATTCTCAGGCAAACATCTCATATAAAAAATGAAGACACAATTTCAGAACCAGGCTGTGGGTCAGATGTTCATTTTTTGATCATTCCAACTTGCTAACAAGATTAGGTCTTTAGCAGCCAACCAATCAGAAATTAGCTGAGTTAGAATTTACTAGGGGGGAAACCAATGACCAGAACTCAAATCCCTTCAAATTCATCAACAAGATTTCTTCTACACCTTCCAGGGTCAAAAGGCCACAAAAACATGTTTACCAAACAAGTGACCTTATCTTAAAGTACAAACCCACAAACATGAACAAAATTAGCTATTTAATGTTATTTACTAAATGACCATTACAATATATTCAGAAAAATTAACACACAAAACATAGATATGCATAACACCTCAGAAACTTTAAACCCAATCTCTGACCACAATATTAGACCCACAGCAGTTAGAAATTTTAAAAATTATACATTATATCTTGTAACCTTTGTGGTGGTATTTTGCAGCGTATCACCATTCCAGAAAGAGGTACAATCTATGACTTCTCTTTTGAAAAGAAGGGCAGTGGATCCTGGATTGACTGGATGGACACCTTGGATAAATCATTATTTATACTTCCTACAGATGCCAAGGTAGGATGCTGACTTGTGCCTTTCTAGAAGTTTCAGAATAATTCTTTTTTGGGGGTGTTGGTAGATCCAGGAATATTTTAGAAAATCCATTTCCCAACAAAGAATGTAATACTGTTAACTTTAGGAGCCTATCTTTCCATCATTCATCACCAACAGCCAAACTTGATTTTTGTTCAGAATTCTTGCATCAGAAAAATCTTGAAATGCATGTTTATATTTTCAGTTATATATAACAAATGCCCTTTTTTGTTTCACATCATGTAGCTAAATTTCATAATGTCCACTTCGTTAAAATGAACGTTTTTGATTTTCATATAATACTCTGGAAAATGATAGTTTCCAAAACAACATCAACAGCAGCCATATTTGTGGTATGCTGACAGACTTACCATCGAGTTTATATGGTGTTTGGAAGTTAAAATAAACTGAATCTCAAGATACTGTTAAAAAAATGCAAACATAAATAGAATACAAATCAGGATTTATGTCAGTGTCTATATTTTTATTTATTAGTTGATTTTGCTTCAGTGTGCCTTGTTCAAAATGGTCAGTTTTGGTGATGACATATAGGAGAAACTGCCTGGTTGCCCATCAGCCAGATAAAATGGGCAGAACATTGTTTGCTAGTGACCTTATCAGGAAGCTTCTATTAGTCAAATTTGTCTTAGCCAGCCACCCATAGGAAAAGGTCACACTAACCTTTTTTATACATGGATAACATCACTATGCTGAAACAAATACCATCCACCGAATACCATTATCATTAATATTATTAGCAGTAGTAGTGGTAGTAGCAGTAGTATTACGTGTATTATTATTATCATTATTATTATTATTATTATTATTATTACATTATGAACATATTTAGTGCACTGTTCAACAAAATTATAAAATACATGTATATGTTGTTCACTCCCAAACTTACATTCCACGCAAGATTACTGTATCCAGCTGACTTTAATCAATCCTATAAGTTAAATCACCACTGACTCATAAAAAATTCACTGATCTGAGTTTGTTTTGTATGCCATGATGAAACACTACTGTTGCTATTAACTGACAGCTTAGAAATGACTGAAACAGAGGAAGGACTTTTTGTTAAGCAAACTATAATCTGACTCAGAAACAGCTTTCCACTCATAAAAAGTATATGGAATAATCAGTTGCTCAACGTGCTGAGATCAAAAGACAGCTTATGTGCGAGGCCAGTGATGAGTAGGGAGTGAGAAAAAGCCTAATGTGGTTATTGTGAGCAATACTTGAATTAAAATTTTTCCTGCCATTACAGATAAGTTTTTAATATATTGAATGAGTCCTGACCCTAATATAAAGGGATATGATGTGTATCTCTCCTCAAAGATTACCTTTTATTATCAGAGATAGGTTTAATTCACAGATAAATAGATGAAGATCACAGACTGTGTGTGCCACACTAGCATATAAGGTGACTTTCATTTTTAATGTGACAACACATCTGTTTTTTCCACCATCCAGCAAACACATTGCTTTGATCCTGTACCCACTAATGTTCAAATTTGACATTCTCACATCTTTGAGTTACACTGATAATATAAATTTAGTACAGTAAATACAAGGTAAAACATATCTGAAATGAGCATTGTTTCCAGTTAGATCTCTAAATTATCTCTGAAAGGAACATTGTTTCCAGTTAGCTCTCTAAAATACAACTGAAATGAGCAGTGTTTCTAGGAGCATTGTTTCCAGTTTGCTCACTAAAATACCTATAAAATGAGCATTGTTTCCAGTTAGCTTGCTAAAACACCTCTGAAGGAGCAATGTTTCCAGTTAGCTTTATAAAACACCTCTTAAATGAGCATTGTTTCCAGTTAGCTCTCTAAAATACCTCTGAAATGAGCATTGTTTCCAGTTAGCTCTCAAAAATACCTCTGAAGGAGCATTGTTTCCAGTTAGCTCACTTGTTTCCCGGACAGGTTGTTCCCACCTAGCTTGACACTAAACTGCAAGAATGAGTGACTTGGTGTAGAATCTGTTGACCAGGTCCATGTCACATTTCACTTTGCCAATGAATCTTGTATTACAGATTTCAAAAACTATACTTAAATTGTAGTGATGAAGAAAACAAAAATGCATTTCACTTCAGAATTTATACATTTTTAAAGATCTTAATAAATATTGGAGAGTGAGAGAATAGTTATAAACAGTGAAATGCATTCAAAGATTTATTTAAGGAAAGGTTAAAACTTAAAATATTTATGGTTGAATTAAACTTCACTGTAATGAACTTCACATTAATACAATACTGGTTGAATATGATTGGAATCAAAGTACCAGATTAGGTGTCTTTTTTTTTAGTGCACCAATCAGGTTGGTGCAATTAATCCTCATTAGAATGCTTCCTCCGCCCATTTCCAGGGTCACATTCAAGAAATGTTTTCCAAGAAATTCATGCCACTATCTATTGTTGAAGAGCTCAGAAATGCCTTCCATGCAGTATTTATTTATTTTTCTTTTAAAATCTGTCCACTGAACAAGTGCATGTGCAAACCATGGTTCATAATGTCATGATATACTTCATAATTGGATAAGTAGGTGTATGTAGATATTTCCAGTGGATAGTTCTTCCATATTTACTTCTCCATGTGTCAGCCATTAAGGTATTGATTACAATTACTGATTCTACATATGTCAGCCATTAAGGTATTGATTACAATTACTGATTCTACATATGTCAGCCATTAAGGTATTGATTACAATCACTGATTCTACATATGTCTGTCATTAAGGTATTGATTACAATCACTGATTCTACATATGTCTGTCATTAAGGTATTGATTACAATTACTGATTCTACATATGTCAGCCATTAAGGTATTGATTACAATTACTGATTCTACATATGTCAGCCATTAAGGTATTGATTACAATTACTGATTCTACATATGTCTGACATTAAGGTATTGATTACAATTACTGATTCTACGTATGTCAGCCATTAAGGTATTGATTACAATTACTGATTCTACGTATGTCTGTCATTAAGGTATTGATTACAATTACTGATTCTACATATGTCTGTCATTAAGGTAGTGATTACAAATACTGATTCTACATATGTCAGCCATTAAGGTATTGATTACAATTACTGATTCTACATATGTCAGCCATTAAGGTATTGATTACAATTACTGAGTCTACATATGTCTGTCATTAAGGTATTGATTACAATTACTGAGTCTACATATGTCTGTCATTAAGGTATTGATTACAATTACTGATTCTACATATGTCTGTCATTAAGGTATTGATTACAATTACTGATTCTACATATGTCTGTCATTAAGGTATTGATTACAATTACTGATTCTACATATGTCAGCCATTAAGGTATTGATTACAATTACTGATTCTACATATGTCAGCCATTAAGGTATTTATTACAATTACTGATTCTACATATGTCAGCCATTAAGGTATTGATTACAATTACTGATTCTACATATGTCTGTCATTAAGGTATTGATTACAATTACTGATTCTACATATGTCTGTCATTAAGGTATTGATTACAATTACTGATTCTACATATGTCTGTCATTAAGGTATTGATTACAATTACTGATTCTACATATGTCAGCCATTAAGGTATTGATTACAATTACTGATTCTACATATGTCAGCCATTAAGATATTTATTACAATTACTGATTCTACATATGTCAGCCATTAAGGTATTGATTACAATTACTGATTCTACATATGTCAGCCATTAAGATATTTATTACAATTACTGATTCTACATATGTCAGCCATTAAGGTATTGATTACAATTACTGATTCTACATATGCCTGACATTAAGGTATTGATTACAATTACTGATTCTACATATGTCAGCCATTAAGGTATTGATTACAATTACTGATTCTACATATGTCTGTCATTAAGGTATTGATTACAATTACTGATTCTACATATGTCTGTCATTAAGGTATTGATTACAATTACTGATTCTACATATGTCTGTCATTAAGGTATTGATTACAATTACTGATTCTACATATGTCAGCCATTAAGGTATTGATTACAATTACTGATTCTACATATGTCTGTCATTAAGGTATTGATTACAATTACTGATTCTACATATGTCTGTCATTAAGGTATTGATTACAATTACTGAGTCTACATATGTCAGCCATTAAGGTATTGATTACAATTACTGAGTCTACATATGTCTGTCATTAAGGTATTGATTACAATTACTGAGTCTACATATGTCTGTCATTAAGGTATTGATTACAATTACTGATTCTACATATGTCTGTCATTAAGGTATTGATTACAATTACTGATTCTACATATGTCTGTCATTAAGGTATTGATTACAATTACTGATTCTACATATGTCAGCCATTAAGGTATTGATTACAATTACTGATTCTACATATGTCAGCCATTAAGATATTTATTACAATTACTGATTCTACATATGTCAGCCATTAAGGTATTGATTACAATTACTGATTCTACATATGTCTGTCATTAAGGTATTGATTACAATTACTGATTCTACATATGTCTGTCATTAAGGTATTGATTACAATTACTGATTCTACATATGTCTGTCATTAAGGTATTGATTACAATTACTGATTCTACATATGTCAGCCATTAAGGTATTGATTACAATTACTGATTCTACATATGTCAGCCATTAAGATATTTATTACAATTACTGATTCTACATATGTCAGCCATTAAGGTATTGATTACAATTACTGATTCTACATATGCCTGACATTAAGGTATTGATTACAATTACTGATTCTACATATGTCAGCCATTAAGGTATTGATTACAATTACTGATTCTACATATGTCTGCCATTAAGGTATTGATTACAATTACTGATTCTACATATGTCTGTCATTAAGGTATTGATTACAATTACTGATTCTACATATGTCTGTCATTAAGGTATTGATTACAATTACTGATTCTACATATGTCTGACATTAAGGTATTGATTACAATTACTGATTCTACATATGTCAGCCATTAAGGTATTGATTACAATTACTGATTCTACATATGTCTGACATTAAGGTATTGATTACAATTACTGATTCTACATATGTCAGCCATTAAGGTATTGATTACAATTACTGATTCTACATATGTCTGACATTAAGGTATTGATTACAATTACTGATTCTACATATGTCAGCCATTAAGGTATTGATTACAATTACTGATTCTACATATGTCAGCCATTAAGGTATTGATTACAATTACTGAGTCTACATATGTCTGTCATTAAGGTATTGATTACAATTACTGATTCTACATATGTCTGTCATTAAGGTATTGATTACAATTACTGATTCTACATATGTCTGTCATTAAGGTATTGATTACAATTACTGATTCTACATATGTCTGTCATTAAGGTATTGATTACAATTACTGATTCTACATATGTCTGACATTAAGGTATTGATTACAATTACTGATTCTACATATGTCAGCCATTAAGGTATTGATTACAATTACTGATTTCTACATATGTCAGCCATTAAGGTATTGATTACAATTACTGATTCTACATATGTCAGCCATTAAGGTATTGATTACAATTACTGATTCTACATATGTCAGCCATTAAGGTATTGATTACAATTACTGATTCTACATATGTCTGTCATTAAGGTATTGATTACAATTACTGATTCTACATATGTCTGTCATTAAGGTATTGATTACAATTACTGATTCTACATATGTCAGCCATTAAGGTATTTATTACAATTACTGATTCTACATACATCAGCCATTAAGGTATTTATTACAATTACTGATTCTACATATGTCTGTCATTAAGGTATTGATTACAATTACTGATTCTACATATGTCTGTCATTAAGGTATTGATTACAATTACTGATTCTACATATGTCAGCCATTAAGGTATTGATTACAATTACTGATTCTACATATGTCAGCCATTAAGGTATTGATTACAATTACTGATTCTAAATATGTCAGCCATTAAGGTATTTATTACAATTACTGAGTCTACATATGTCAGCCATTAAAGTATTGATTACAATTACTGATTCTACATATGTCTGTCATTAAGGTATTGATTACAATTACTGATTCTACATATGTCTGTCATTAAGGTATTGATTACAATTACTGATTCTACATATGTCTGTCATTAAGGTATTGATTACAATTACTGATTCTACATATGTCTGTCATTAAGGTATTGATTACAATTACTGATTCTACATATGTCTGTCATTAAGGTATTGATTACAATTACTGATTCTACATATGTCTGACATTAAGGTATTGATTACAATTACTGATTCTACATATGTCAGCCATTAAGGTATTGATTACAATTACTGATTTCTACATATGTCTGACATTAAGGTATTGATTACAATTACTGATTCTACATATGTCAGCCATTAAGGTATTGATTACAATTACTGATTCTACATATGTCAGCCATTAAGGTATTGATTACAATTACTGATTCTACATATGTCTGTCATTAAGGCATTGATTACAATTACTGATTCTACATATGTCAGCCATTAAGGTATTACAATTACTGATTCTACATATGTATGTCATTAAGGTATTGATTACAATTACTGATTCTACATATGTCTGTCATTAAGGTATTGATTACAATTACTGATTCTACATATGTCTGTCATTAAGGCATTGATTACAATTACTGATTCTACATATGTCAGCCATTAAGGTATTACAATTACTGATTCTACATATGTATGTCATTAAGGTATTGATTACAATTACTGATTCTACATATGTCTGTCATTAAGGTATTGATTACAATTACTGATTCTACATATGTCTGTCATTAAGGTATTGATTACAATTACTGATTCTACATATGTCTGTCATTAAGGTATTGATTACAATTACTGATTCTACATATGTCTGTCATTAAGGCATTGATTACAATTACTGATTCTACATATGTCAGCCATTAAGGTATTACAATTACTGATTCTACATATGTATGTCATTAAGGTATTGATTACAATTACTGATTCTACATATGTCTGTCATTAAGGTATTGATTACAATTACTGATTCTACATATGTCTATCATTAAGATATTGATTACAATTACTGATTCTACATATGTCTGACATGAGAAAGACTGAATAAATCAGGACATGCTTTAAACACTTCCATATTTCTTTATTACTATAAATCAACATTATTTCCACATACATCTTCAAATGTGTACTCCCAAATACTACAGAAAATAGCTACATCAGAATGTATTTCTATTTTGATTTGTATTCATCATTGTTCTGGTAAACAAATTTTTTATTGTTGTCTGAATATTTTAACAATAACAATAATAATAATAATAATAATGTCAAAATTATTTGCTCTTTTAAATGTAGTCTAAGCAATGACATTTAAATGATATTTAATTAAGTCATTTTTTAAAATTCAGAATGCTTTATTTTGGAATGTATGGCATGTAATTGTTTGTAAAATTATATTCTACTTGCATTACATTTTATGATATAGAGAAATTTGTCACTAGTTTTGTACTTTATTTAAATTTAACTGGTTACAGTAGTTGGTACCTTGCACATTGTATATGGTATAGATAGATGTACCTACTTTTATTTTTACCTGTGTAAGTTATAACCATGGACATTGTGATGTACATTAGGGTGCTTTGTTTATGAAAAATAGCATTTCTTTAACATTGCACTCACCACTGAGGACTTTATTTTTCCAAATTAAAATAGTGTGCTGTAGGAATTATGTTTGATTTGAAATTGGTATGGTTTGAAGGGAATAAATAATCCTCAGCTAGACTGTAATTATACCAGGTAAATACTTTTGAAGACAGGAGGTGGAATTTGATTCATTATAGATCAGAGGCACACTAAGGAATGTTTTTATCTGTATTTCTGCAGATAGATGGATAGATAGATCGAATGAAGCAGTTCAGCTTCTTACACAATTTTTATAAATTGATTTGATGGATTTGATTGATTGATTTGTTGATTAATTGATTGATTAATCTTTGCTGCTTGTATATTGAAATAGATGAAATGATGCATAAGTCAGTGCAGTCTCTTTTCTTTAATCCTGATTAATTTGATGGTGATGACCCTGTTAGACTGACACAAGAAAATCTGTTGAAGACTACGTTCTCAGTGTGAGCACATCTCTTAAAAGCTATTCTCAAAGAAGTGATTCTATTTATAAAATGTTAAAAGTACATCTGGTGAAAACTACTTAATAACCATCTATACTTGCAAGCTGCAGACTATGCAGACTCAAATCTGGCATTGCATAGTGTGCCAGAAGATCTGGGTCTGTGCAGTTTGTTAGGAGTAATCAGTAGAACAAAGAACATGGACACCAGATCTGCTGGCACATTATACTATGGCAGATCATTAACTTAGTTGTTTATAGTTGGACTCGACTTACAAGCGAGTATATACAGGATGAAGTAGTGGAGAGCAATTTTATTACAAAAGGTGTTGGCATCTGCACATGTAAAATTATAGATATGCACAGCCTCGCTGCATCTCAACCATTCTTTCTTCCTAGATCCTAGTCATCCATCAGGAATGGGTTTCACATCACCAACCCCCTGGGGAGGGAGCTAAGAGGAATAGCTTTGTGCATATACATTAGTTACAATAATAGTTTCTGCACAGTAACATTAGAGTAGCATGCTTGACCTTTTCAATTGACAGAGTGTGGGTTTGAATACTACTGTATGATCAGCCCAGGTTGTTTACTATGGTGTGGCTTTGGGAAAGGCAATTTACTCAAGTGACCCTAACATGAAATAGTTTTCTTGTATTTTCTGTGCCACAAAATACCAGCGAAGAAAAAACATCACAGACCAGAGCCACTTAGGTTTAGTTTGAAGCCCATGGATTTGGGCATGAATATGTCAAAGGTCAAGGTCACTCTGGTTGAAAGAAGAAAAATGACTTTTGGATAAACATATGTTCTTAACCATGTACCTTCACCAGAGTTTGTGGATAACTTACATGTTTTGTAAGAAAGAAGTCTGTTGATTTGGAGATCAAGGTTAAGTTCGTTGTGACTTAAGGAAGAAAAAATATTTTTGTATAATAATTTTAGTTTTAGACCTTACACCTTGGTCATAGTTTCGCTTGCATAGATGGGGGCCCTGAGTGGCAGAGTGGTCTAAAGCGCACTCTGTTACAGATCACTGCCATCTCACCTCTGTCTGTGTGGGTTTGAGTCTAGGATTTGGCCAATATGGGTATGTGAGAAAGCTTTCCAGTAGCTTCCCGTGGGTCGGTGGTTCTTCCTGGGGTTTTCCCAGGTTATTCCTCCACCATTAATACTGGCCACCATGCATAGCCTATCGTGTGCTGAAAAATGGCGTTAAACCCCACAACAACAACAACAACTTGCATGGATGGTATGGAAGAGACCTATTGATTATTGAGTCAGTTGGTCAAGGGTCAAGGTCACTGTGCTAAAGGAAAACAAATTTTTGCAGAATAACATTTTATGCAAGAGAGAGAGCCATGACCAAACTTTGTGGATGGCGTGCACATTTGGTAATAAAAGAAACCTATATATTCTTGGGTCTTAAGTTCAGAGGTCATGGGCTTGATAAGTTGAATAAGAAAATAACGGTTTCTTCACATCAAGTTTAATTCAAGAATGCATACATTGACCAAAGGTTTAGTGCATTTTGACCCTTTGGTTAATAATCTCCAAAGTCATACATCCTCTACTAGGTCCTGCATGAAGGAATTATACTGTAAACACAGGAAGGGCATATAATGTTTCATTGACAGTACTCTTGTAAGAATACCTCTACATCAGTATCATAACAAAGAATGTTCTTTTTGATTGCTTAATGTCTCTTTGTTTATTTCATGGGGGCCAACATTTAATTTATGAAATTACTTTATCCTGAATTTATTTTTGCCTAGTAGTTATTGTTTACAGTCACTGCTAGAGAGTGCAAAAAGTTTCTTCGAGGTGAGATATGTAATTGTTGATTACACTCAGGTCATCTCTGTTAAAACACATTTTCCCTATATTTAGCACATCCATTGAAAACTATTATTTCAGTATTATCTTTTGTAGACAGTTTCTTCTTTTTAAGTATAACTGTTACAAGGCATTGTCTTGATGCATAAAACCTGTTTGAAAACCTTTTTCAGTTGTTTAGAAACTATTTGTAGGTGAGTGACCTGACAATCCAGACCAATGAAACTGCTCGTCAGAGATTCTTCCTTCAAACATTCCTGTCCCATGAGAAGCCAGTGCTATTTGTGGGGCCTACAGGAACTGGCAAGTCAGCCATCACTAACAGTTACCTCCTGTCTCTTCCAAAAGAAGTGTAAGCACTAACAGAACTATTTGTTTGATCATGCTTTGGGAATTCATTATTATGGAAAATCTGTGATTTTTGTTATATGATTAGTGCATGATAGTGAATATATAAAAGTTAAATTTTGGCAAATTAAGGCATGTTTTTGAAGACTAAAAAATTTGTCATGCAAAATATTGATCTGCATTAGTTGAAAACCGAAAGAGTCAATAAAGTCAGCAACAAGGCAGTCCATGATCATGTGAGAAATGGTCAATGAAGGTAGTGAATTTCCAAATTTTGTCCAACATTTTGATATTCTTTTAGAAGGGACGAAAATGATTTGAATGAACATTTTTCTGTTGAGCATGAATCTAATGTCATTAATGTTGGTATATCTAACAATGATATGAAATCTTAAATCACTCTTTCATGTTTTGGAACTTCATGGTGATGAATTATCTATGATAAAAATCTAATGGATGTAACTGTAGAGTTGGAGAGGTAAAGTTCAACAAAGGTAGTAAACAGTGATGAAAAATAACTAACCATCTAATCTGTCAAATCATTTTAAGAGAATGCAAGTTGATGATGCCGTTTCAGTCATTCATGACCGGAAAAATCAAAGTATTGCTAAAATGCTTTTAGGGAAGTCAACTAGGTTCCATAGTTTCACAGAAGAAAAGATGAGACCCCACATGTCCATGAAATTCTCTTGATGATCTTATACTTGGTTTGCAAGTTTATTTCTATCAGTTAGGCATTTACTACCATATGATCAGTCATCATCAGCATGACAGACCTGCCAACTCTTACCATTTTACCGTAATAAGTCTTACGAAAATTACCCTTAAAATACAGACTTAGGGCATACTAGCAAAAACTACGGAAAAATGATTGTTGCTAAAAACTCTGGATAATTGGTTCATGCATGTTTTATTTGGATGTGGGTTTCATCTTATAATTAGTGAAAATAGTCAGGTAACCAGACTAACTTTACAACAGCACCCAAGACACTTTAAACTGCACCTATTTGTTCATGCGAAGCGTCTGCGTGATCAAACTGTTGATCATAGATTTTTTTAAAATGGCGTCCAGAAAGTGATGCATGTTTTAACACAAAAGGGAAAATAAGCTTCTGGAAAAGTGTTAATAATCAACACAGAAGATAAAAATGAGTATTCAGATTCTTGTGAATAAACGCTGGAAAGGACACAATTACGTTTATTGGACATCACGTGCCAATTTGAGTATGTCTCGTGGCGGGAGATATGATTGCCATATTTATGTGAAATGGAAAAGAATTTCCAAGAAATATGTCAAGCTGAGAGACAGCAACAAGCCATTGAGCTCCATAGGGTTTGTAACTAGAGTTTGTGCAACTGTACTAGTGGTAAATAAAGTCTGCGTGTTCTTTACAAACTTTTCAGTTGAACATAATGTTTATCGTCTATGCGTCAAACTTTTAATTACATTTTCCAGCTTTACAGTAGTAATTATTAATATTTTGTTTTCACTTTACTGAAAACTGGTCAGACTTGGCAGGTCTGGCATGAACAGAAAATTTAAAAGACAAAATGTATGGCCACTATATAATCAATTCTGATGATGATACATTTTCACTAACAAGGGTGGTCCAAAATGCTAAAGATAAGATAAAAAGTAAAGGCATTGGCAACTGTTGAAATAGATCTGAACCAGTATCATATAAGGAAATCAACATACTTCATGAAAAGGGGTTATATTGGGCAAATCTGCATAGTCTAATAGATGGTGACTTGTTTACAATTTGGACTACGGTGTGTGAAGAAATGCAGCATGTTGAAATGAGAAGATCTGATGATTAAGAGAGCATCATATTGAATTAATGTGACTGCTCCAGTTAACTAGTGGTTAGCGTGTCTGCTCCAGATGCGGGAGGTCACAGGTTCAAGCCCCAGCTAAGTCATACCAAAGACTTATGAAATGGTACTAACAGCTGCCTCACTAGGCACTCAGCATTAAGAGGTTAGTGTTAGGACTGGTTGGCCTGGTGTCAGGATAATGCAAATGGGTGGGACGTTATGCTACATGTCTGCGGCATGATGCCCCAGTGCTAGACATCACTTTAAGCTGCCACACTGCAGACATCATAGCAATATGACTGAAAAGTTGTTAAAAAGTTGTTAAAGCTATATTAAAAATCCAAATCACACACACACACACACATATGGAATAATGTAAGAGAACTGAGAACAAAAATGTTTGCATTTATGACCCATTTTGTATAGTAACAAGAACTAAAACAGTGTCAGATCTTGGAACACAGAAATGGTTCACTAATCTTAACTCCATTAAAAACTTAACAAACCACATTTTCTGCAAATATCTTGTTTAAAAATAGCAGTCAGAAAATGTACCTCCAACAAATCCAATATAAATTAGTAGACATAAAAATATACAGTCCATTATAAACTACAGCTTAATCAATGAAAATCAGCAAAAAACCTACTGGATTTGTACAACCTTGAAAAATCTTTGAATATGAGGTGTTGCCTTGAAAACTGCATGCATTTTTAAAATACTGGTTTTGTCATTGAAAACTTAATGAAATTGTTGTAACAATCCTTGAATTTTGCCCCAGACCCCATGAATTTACCTGAGGGAAAACAGTATATTGAAACTAAATAAAATGTATCACTCTTTTAATTAAAAATGTTCATTATTTGTGTATTGTCCTCCAAAAAATGAAGAAATAAATAAAATGGGATAAAATTTGGTGGCTCAAATAATACACAACAATGTTAGTTAAAAGAGCACATGAAGAAGGTTAATTTCTTAAAGACAAATAATCCTTGAAAACTTATGGAAGTCACTCAAAACTCTTTGAAAAAAACCTCTCCAAATCTCCATGAACCATGACCTTTAAGATCTATGAACTACTATTCGCTGATCCATCCACACAGTTACAAATTCTTCCTTGAATATGACTGACAAAATTCAAGTTTACCATGAAAATACATTATTGCATGAAATTAACGATATTTGTTCCAGTCAAGGGCATAATTTACTTTTATCAAATCAACAAAAGACCTAGTTTTAACCAGGATCTTGATAAATCAGTGCAGCATTTAATGTGTATGGAGTGTAACTTGTAGCATTCATCTGACTGCCAAATTGTTATTTTGTTGTATATTAGCTCTTTCTGATGAATTTTGTACACAAGTAGAGTCCTCCATCTGTTTATCATTCTGTCCTATTGTTCTCTGCAACACAGTCACTTTGACACTACTAGTGCCACAGTTTTTTATGGCTTGCCATGAAAGTTGGCAAATGTTATGTTTGTCATGTGAAGATGTGCATATTGAGAAATCGTTTTGTTCCATGCAGTTGTTTTAAAGCTATTGCCCCATTTGACTTGCACCTGAATGCAGTGTATGACAAAATTTTGTGAATGCATGTTGTCTACCATTTATAATGGATCACTATCGGCTTGTTCTTCCGGCTACAAAGAAATTCTAGGGCTGACTTCTGTTATAAAAAAGAAAAACTTAAAAACTTTTGAACAGATTTAATCATATTTTGGCAGGATGCATTCTGGCATGAAGTGTTGTATGATTTATAAAAATGAAATTGATCCATCAAATATTGCTACCATTACCGAAAAAAAGAAAATTCTTAAAATGACTTTTTTCCCAGGATCATGGCATGAAGACCATTCAAATTTTAACCCAGTGATGCTGCTCCACTATTAAATGTAGCTGCCATTAACAACAACAGAAAGAGCTTTAACTGACTTCTTATCCAAAACTTCTCACACAGAATTGGATCAATCTTGATAGAATACATCCTGGCATGAAGACCTTACAAATGGAGGCAAATGATGCTGGCTACCATTAATAAAGCTAGGAAAATGTTAAAGCAAGTTTTTAAAATATGCTCAACTAAATTTGACCAAATTAGACCTCTCCCTGGATAACTCGCATACAACGAGATCCAAAAATATAGACCACACTATAAGCGAGGGCATGAAATATCAAAGGACCTACATAACAATATGAAATTATGCCATCCTTGCAGGACATAGTAAACTGCCGAGGGAGGTGGCGAAATATTTATTTTCAAGTTAACCAAATGCTGAGAGGTCATTAACATTATTCCAACTGGTTTGAACAATTATCGATAATACACAATACACAAATTTCACTTGATAGCAAACATATTTCATTGGTATTTATTTATAAAATTACTGCCTCAAGTAGGCATTAGTGACATTTTCATTTATTGAAATTTCTCTGCATACCGTTATTTATTGTATACTAAGAGTCTTGTTTGGAAAGAAATTTTAACAAAATACATGACTTCTTATTAAAAGTTGATAATTTCATAATGCTGATTTATATCTCCAGGTTATATCAACCTTTTTTGATGATAAAATGAGGGAATCTATCAAGGTTTCAGTTAGTAATTTTTATCACAATTTTCTTAATTTTCAACAAATAGGGGTCAATTTTTGGGGGTACTCTTTAGTAAATAAGAAATAATCTTCAGCCAACCCTGCAATATAAACGAGTTCAGGAGCTATCAGAACATGAGTTATCAAGGGAGTGGTGGCAAATCCTGGTAAAGGGGTTTTTCAGATTTTTACCAGTCCACCACTAAAAGTAGAAAACTATTTACAGAACTCTGTCTCAGAAAGCTGCTGAACAGAATTTAATCAGTATTGACACAAAGCAGCCTTGCATGGGCCTTCCAATACCAGACAAATTTTGCCGATGTGCCATCGGATATGAATAAGATGGTAAAACTAGAGAAACTTTGAAACAATTATTTTGTAACATATGCCCATAGGAAGAAACTTTAATAGAAAGCATCCTACATGATTCAGATTTCTTGCATTTGGCTATTACCAGATGTTAGTCATGTGAGCAGTCTGAAGCCCACTTAGGGCTCTTGATGGTTGATTGCTGTGAAATTTAGTAGATATAATCATTATCATGCATGTCAACCATTCATTATATTCACACCATTTTCAGAGAGGTACACACATGTTTTGACTATAGACTTATTTCCATCATGGATTGGGAATGTGAGACAGGTGAAGTGGAGGTACGTTTATTTGAACAAATTGCTTACCATTCCTCTGTTTAAAATAATGCACAGGCTGATGATATGTGTGTATTTTTCACACTGCACAGTCATGACCATGAAGGTTGATTGTATACTTTCATAATTCTGTCTTTATTGAGGCATGGATAACATTACTGTCCAGTAATGATAGAATAAGGTTGTATGGTATAAGAGTACACATGCATATGTATGATGCTTTGAAGATCATTATGATATTTTTTATGATTTATTTGAGTAATTCATCATTGTTGTGTATGATATCTTTATGTTTTTAGGTATATTCCCAACTGTATCAACTTCTCTGCCAGAACATCAGCCAACCAGACCCAAGACATCATCATGTCTAAACTTGACAGGTATTTTGAACATTCTTTCAAGTTGGCTTCATTTTAAGAACATTTATATACTTGTAAAGTTTACTTAGTACTACATTTTGCCTCCATTTATTCATGATAAATGAGAAAAATTATGTGTAAACTAAACAGAATGGGAATATTGTATATAAAGATGGATGGGGTGGGAATGTCCACATATGATTTAAAATTTTCAGTTATGTAAATGGTAACAACACTAATTGAAGGTTTCTCTGTTGGACATCCAAAAGAGATACTAATAGTAAGTAGTCAGACAAATGGTATAGGTAGGTAAAATAATTTAAAGAAGAAAATTGGTACACATTACAAAAGATTCAGTCTTTGATGCCGATAAAACGAGGACAGTTTTACCTTGAATACAGGAGTACAGGAATTTCTACTGTAACATTATGAAATCAAATAAAAAACGTTTGGTATTGGGTAGTATAGTGACAGTGTGTTTGTACTTATTTGATGCCAATTTTTACCTGCTATTCTGGCAAGTTCCATTTTACATGATTGCAAAGCCAGTGCATATGATTTCCCAGGGTTCTTTAGTTTTCCAGCCTCATGACCTCCATAAACTAACATCTGAGCGCTATAACCTTGTAAGAACTTAATGTTACAATTCATGTAAAATAATATAATTTTTGGACACAAAATGCTGTTTCTTTTACAGGAGGAGGAAGGGTGTGTATGGTCCTCCCATGGGAAAGAAGGTGGTAGTGTTTGTGGATGACCTGAACATGCCAGCCAAAGAAAAGTATGGTGCTCAGCCTCCTATTGAGTTACTGAGACAGTGGATTGATCACAACCACTGGTATGACAGAAAGGACACCACCAAACTCTTCCTGGTTGATGTGGTAGGTTTTGTATTTTATTATTCAGGACATGTATAGTGCAACAATATTGCATTCACCTTGCACTTTGCAGTCCTGGGTTCATTTTTCATTCTGACACTTGCTAGGGTAAGATTTCACCTATCCAAGTTTAGTGGTTCCTTTAGGTTTCCTGGTTTTCTCACCTGAAATACCACCCACCACGCACCAACATGAGTCAGCCAGTAAGAGTATGTGTCATAAGGTCTTGTGCAACATATGATAGGTTAAAAAAAAGCATAAAAAGCTCCACTTAAACTTTGCAAACAACATGGCAGATTACAATTTCACCATTCTACATCAATGGTACAGTATTTGGATCACTTTTGGATATTCTTTATTGACCTTAAATCTTGGATGATAGAAACAATTAGTCAAAGTGGTAAACATCAGTCACTTGGACCAGAAAACAGTTGCAGATAAATAGCTGTTACTTTAGTGTTACTAGTACATTACATAATTTTAAACAACATCGTGTATATAAAATTAGAGGCAAAAACTTTTAACTTTACATACAGTGCAATAGGGTGGTGTCTAATTCAAAGCAAGATTTTATCCATAATTTTATTCTAAGCTGAGGTTTGTAAAAAAAACCCAAAAAACAATTAAGCAGACAAAGACATTGCAGTAGTAGCTATTTGTTTCTACTGATTTTCACATGTAAATAGTCAAAATACATGCATGTGAAATTACATGGTGAGATCGAGTTGAGAAATGTTGGTAACTTGCTGTAGTTATACTTGGCTCATTAAAGTTTCATATTCATTGACATGCCCAATCATAATACATTTGGAGCCCATTCACTGTCTCACAAATCCATTCATTTCACTAATAAAAAAAAGACAATGATTCTGATTTGTTTTAGCACCAAGAAATGTTTAAATATGATCTTTTTATTGACGTGCAAGTCAGAAAAGAGTAGTCTCCCCATGGATTGCTGCCAAATTCTGTTATTCATCAGTTCTTTCATTTTTGTGCCTTGACAGCATGTTTGTTTAGAGACCTCACAAAATTCCTGTCAACTGTATACTCTCAAATCAGAGTGATCCATGGAGTTTTCACATCATAAGGGAACTATACACCATCTACTCTCCCACTTAATTTCATTCTTTTCTTCATCATGGATGAATAATTTGCATCTCATTTGTTTATTTGTTATACACTAAGGAATATGGCATTATCTTGCTTCTCCATTCTAATGGTCATTATTATTTACTTTTTATCTTAGTACTTCTTATCACACCTTATTTCAACTGGAATGAATTAGGATTGTTTCATTAATACTCTCTGGCATTTTTTTCATTTCTTAGTTTCACTGCAAATGATACTTGACTGATTTTGCCTGTGTACGCAGTTCTTTTTTTCTTCTTACAGGTAACTATAGGCAGGATTCTTGCAAGAATTTTAAACTGTCAGGCTTATCATCCCTCTTACATACTGTGTATGGGATGCCAGTCAGATCATGTTTTTGAAATCAACCATTTTGTTCAGAGCACATATGGGCTATGATTTCAGTCAAATAATTGACCCAGGCCAGTAAGCAAGCTAGAAAATGGTTCAGCAAGGCTGCAGATGCAGGCAGCTTCTTTGCTAATGCTGCCTTGCTGGTGAATTCCCTGATGTCACAATCATTGGAGGCTTAGATATTGCCTGTGAAGAAGGAGACATGACAGTCTTTGCTGCCATGCTCCCTCACACAACTGTAGTGTCAACATTGCCCCCAGTCCCACAACTCTAATGGTCATACCAGCACTGAACAGATTTTCAGACCAATATTGCCATGGTTTGAAACATTATGTTGTCCAGCTATGGAGAGCCCAGTATGCAGTATGGATTAAAGTGATCTTTCTCTTGATAGCTGGTACTGGACTTCAAGACCTGACCTTAGATGGCCAACACCTCATTGTTTCTTGTTCCAGCATCATGACTTTTCATCCTGTTTAGCTGGCACTGGGTACAATGATTTGTCTTCCTGAAATATCCAGCACTTGACCCAGGAAGTACAAAGTCAACAGTGTCAAACACCAGGCAACATCATGTCTGGATCTTGCTGCTTTGTTATGGACATGCAACACATAAACAACAGATTAACTGGTGAACCTTCCCATATATCAAGTACCAAACTGAGAAAATCAAGGCTGATTCCCTACCTACTGTGGTCTCCATCATAGTTCATGCATCATACCATTTACAATGATTTCCCTTTCCCAGATACAAGGTACCAGTCTTAGTCTATTGATGGCACCTAGAGCCAAAGCCAATGCTTGGAGTTTACCATCTCACAACATAGCAAACTTCCAGCATAGCTTATCATCCTTGACAACCTGTGCGTCATATATTGTTCTTCTTGAATCAATACAACATGATGTAGGGAACATTCAGCCTTCAGTACATCCACAGAGGAAGCTTTCAGCTCTGGCTTCCAGACTTTGGTCTTGCTCTTTTTGCTCCTTTAATGTCCTCACTAAAAATGTCTCACATCCATATATATTTTATCAAAAAAGGACATGCCATTCTTCAGCAGTTACCTCCATCTAGTTACATCTAGTCATATTTTTGCATTTCTTTGAGAGGCAGCTAGAAGATCCTACAAGATCCAAGCATCTATAAGCATTTCTTTTAACAACAATGACTCCCATCCAATTTAATGTGTTTCTTTTACAAAACTCATTTTCCAGTTTTTCATATCAATGTAGTAGCCATAGACATGGATGGTTGGGCATGTTGAAGATATTTTTCATATTTGTCAACCGGCAACTTGATTGAGATCGAGAGTTTTCTGTTTACATCTACTTTGCTCAAAGATCACTACAACATAGCCTTAAGATCCCAGCCTTTGTCTCCATTTCCTGACGTTCCAGTGGGGGAAGTCTTAAACATTTCACCATGGAGTTGGATAGTCTCTGTCCAAAGGACCCATTGATCTTACAAGTCATCTCAGAATACCTTCAAATAATGTTCTTCTTCTGTTGTCAATGACTCCCTTTGCCATGGACATCCCCAACGACCCATACAAGACAGACATCATGCAGCAGCAAATAGACTCATTAGCAGAAAAGGTAGGTAGGAAGCATTCACAACACAAACTCACATGGACGTGTATTTTTGGTCTTGAAGTCCAATGGAAAACTTGTACCAGTGATTGATTTAACCTCTGTCAGTACAAAAACATGTGAGCAACTAAGTTAAAGATGGAGACCCTAAGGTCAGTCTGCAACAAGAGGAAGACCTTGCATTTAGCCCAGATCTTCATGATGCTAGCCTTCATGTTCTTACTCACTGGTCTTTCTGAAAATTCCTGAGCGTGAGGTTCACGTTGTATACCATTTCAGGGTTCTCCCATTTGGTTTGAATCTCAAATGCTGGGTATTCACTAAAGTTCCAGGCCTAGGTACTGTGACACTTCAGAACCACCTCCACATCCTTGACATTGAATCTTCTGAACATAATTCTCTAAAAACGCAAGATGAGTAATGGGTAAAGTGAAATATAGGCAGATTTAAAATATGTTAAAAAGAAAATCATCATGAAAGAAGCAAAGTATCGTTTACACAGCAAACAGTTATCATATTTCAAAGGAAATTAGTATATACCCAATTCTTACACATAATATAAAAACCAGCACAGTTTATTTAAAATTCCTAGGAACATATGTGTTTTGAAATAGTTTTTAATTATTTGATATTTTCTACTCTACTTACGTGTAGAGGAAGTGAATTCCATAGAAATGCACCAGAGTATTGGAAATTTTTCTAGAAATATTCAGTTTGGGGTTGACATTGATAATAGTGATTCTGTTCTGGCACTTGCATACATTGTCTGTCTTTTGAAGATAAATCCTCTGGTGAATTTTTGGCCAATCGAGTTCTGCAAATCCATGATTGGGAATATATAACTATGATAATATTATAGGTATGTTTTTTTAGGAAGACATCTTTTAATTCTATTCCAAAATGCAGTTTTAGAGGACTCTACTGTACATATAAAGTTCATATGATAATTAAAGTGTAAGGTGTTGTCAGTAGAGAACTCACATTCTCTCTTAAAAAAATAAACAGATATGAAATGCAAAATTAAAATCAGCCACACACCTTGCAGGCCCCATGTTATAGCTGCTGTCCAGACTGAATCTATCCAATCCCAGATAAGAAAGCTTGGGCAGTTGAAGCCCTTTCAATGAATTGGAATTTTTTCAATTTATATGCCTTTCCTCTAACTCCTCTGATTCCCAGATCATTCAGAAGGCAAGGAAATCCAGTTGCAAAAAAATTTGGATTGCTCTTCTCAAGGTGCCAAGGAAACTTCTGCCATTTCTATACTTGCTGGAACAATGATGCATGCAGATTTTCCATCTCTTCTCAGAAATGCTAAACCTGCACATTTGGCCCATATCAAAGAGACCCTCAGGAAGAACAAGTCTGCAAACAGGTGGATGGGATCTCTCAGGAAGAAAAGGCCCACTACTTCGAAAGTCTGTGTATCTCAAGTCAGAAACATCTGCTTTTGGCTATATGATGAGAAGGAGTTAATCCCTGTCACCATGGTTTGGTATCTGTCAAGATGGCCCAAGGTTTCATTATGAATAACAGCTTCCAATGATTGAAAATTAGTCTTTCCTTTTGAAACCCTTGTTGCCAGTGGATTTTTCTTCACAGACGAGTCTTCAGGAACCCATTAAATGGGCATTGAAGTGATATATGAAACTCATTAATCTAATCAGAAATGAGAGATCTTATTTGCTTTGATCACTCAAAGAGACCATAGCCTGGGTCAAGTCCAGGGTAAAGGAATGCAACTCTCAGTTTTTCCTTACATTTTAGCATGATTGGGTAATGTGTTTCAACAAAAAATCTAGTTTTGAAGTAAAATGTGTTTCTTCAATCATAATATGAGCCCACCTTCCCCAAAGTTACGTCCCTGAGAGAGCATAAATAGTGGATTTGGTGCAGATCCCTCAGTCCAATGAATTTCTGTTAGATTCTAAAGTAAATACACAAGCATAGTTTAACAAATACACTGCCACAATATTGATGCACACATAGCACTACCAGTTACCATTTTGTTTCAAAAAGAAATCACACTTTGGTCTATTTAAAACTAATTTATAGCCATGTTATGAATGACTGCTCATTGGAATAGCTTTTCCTTTTGGTCTGGAAAGGAGGGTTTTAATTTTTCTGTCCATCCAGCTAAATTCTGCTTATCTTCTTGTGATGGACTAGAGTTATTAGCTGTGTCAATTCTGTATGATGTACATGTGTTTGGAGAGAGTGGCCTAAAGCAAGTTGCACACATGTTTCTCTTCTATCATTGATAGTTTGGAATCATAAGGGGGAGAAAAAAATGAAATTCTTTTAATTTGAATTCTCAAGAAGACACATTAAATAGTGTTTGTTAGGGAATATCAGATTCATTTCATTTGAAGTGCAGTATAATTTCACACTTTTGATCAATTTTTGGAAGACATAATTTTGATAAGCAGAAATAATTAGGAAAGTACATTTCAAGGAAATTCAGGATGCAGAAAGATAAGTATATTTATTGCCATTGTTATTACCAGCTGTAGATGACACATTTTCTTGCTGTGTCACTTGCATGCTTTTTGTTGTAGGGTTCCAGCTACATGACCTGTATGACTTGTACTATAAATCCAAACATTTTCTGATAAAAGTAAAACAAGGGAAGTTGCAAAGCAGCTGGGGTGTGAGAGCCCATTTTGCCAGCTGTAAGAAATGTTTTTTTACCATCATATAGGCTTTATGGCTCTAGCTTTTTTACAAAAAAGCCTCCATATTCAGTTACATACTTATTTTTAATTTTGTGCTTGGACTGGTTTGTGGGACATATCTGAAAGAGACAGGATAGGTCATGGCCATAATATATTTTTGTGGACTTCACAGAGCACGGCTCAAAGTCTTAACCTTTCAGTTTGCTAATCATTATGAACATTTCTGCTAAAAAAAAAATGTCTAAATGAAATCCATTGTATTTTCAATTCTGCATGTCTTACATTTTGATAAAGCCATTTCTGGATATTGTGAATATTATGTTCATTCCCCCCTTTGCTTTGTTGAATGTTTCTTTTGTGACTCAGTGAACTCATCCATATTGTCAACTTTACCATGTTTACTTCCAAATGAATCGAACAGCATGTTTAGTTTATCCATAGACAAATTATACAGATCAAAAACTCCACTGTCTAGTACATGAATGTACATTGTTTGTTTGCAATAAAAAGTAGTTTCTAACAGATGATACTATTTTTAGATGTGTGTCATGCAGTATGAAGCACTGCTTTACGGAGAAATACTGCAAGATTCTGAGAATGTAAAGTTAATGGAGAAAATTTGTAGCATTATATATATATATGTATGTATGTATGTATGTATAGAGAGAGAGAGAGAGAGATTAAATTTGCCACCATTTCTTACTCAGTTTTGTCAATATATGATTTATAATCTTTTATTACATAGCATCCCCATAGTACATAATTTAATTGTGACAATAGAATAGTAAACGAAGGTCTTGTAACATGGAGTAAGAATGCAAGAAATATAAAATAACCTATCATTATTGTTTTTGTTTAAATGCAAATGCAAAGTTTTTTGAGGTTGGCCTACCAAGTATTTATGAAATCTTGTTTTTATTTCTCCCCAGCTCCTGGTCTCAGCCATGGGTCCACCAGGTGGTGGTAGAAATGATGTAAGTGGACGATTTGTTCGTCATATGAATGTCATCACCATTGATGAATTTGACGATGAAACCATGACCCGGATCTTCACAATGATAACAGACTGGCATTTCCAGAAAGGCTTTGATGCATCCTTTGTCAGAAATGGAAAGGTTTGTGTCCAGCTTTATTTCCTTTTTGGTCGATTCATATACATACATACATACATATATATATTTAAATAAACATTTAATAGATAGTACAAATCACTTTTTAAGAGACATCCTATTATAATATGAGTTTCTGGATCTGGTTATGACTAATATATCATGCACTTTTTTATATTTTGTCAAGGGTTTTACTCAGGCTAGCACAGTTTTCAATTAATTTCTGTGATGTAAGTATGCATCTGAGCTCTACCTTATATAATTTCAAAACGGTCATTACCAATTTTCAGATAATAAACTATTCTCATTAATGAGCGTAAACTTTTGAGACATTAGGTGAGAAATAATTTAAAGGTTGATTTTGAACATTGGAATTGAATGGTTACTAATATCATAAAACTCACATTGAAATGTGGACATGATTCTTGAGGGTTGATTTGGGAGCATGTTTAGCTTATAGGCATTTCACATCAGCTTTCTGTTGGAAGAAAACAAATCCAATATGTGGGAACACACAGATGGTATGTGAGAACACACAGACAAGCAGATGAGCTTAATTTCATCAACAGAGAATTAGTGTCATGACCCTGTAGTCTCAACAGTAGGCATGTAATAATGTTTGCTGTTTCATGTACACACTGAGATAGTGACAGATAGGCATACAGTCATTCAGATAGACAGACAGGCATACAGACAGTCAGGCAGATCTACAGGAATACAGACAGTCCAGCACATAGATAGGCTTACAGTCATGCAGATAGACAGATAGGCATACAGAGAGTCATGCAGATAGATAGGCCTACAGAGAGTGAGGCAGATAGATAGGCCTACAGACAGTCAGGCAGATATATAGGCCTACAGACAGCAGATAGATAGGCCAACAGACAGTCAGGTAGATAGATAAGCCTGCAGACAGTCAGGCAGATAGATGGGCCTACAGACAGTCCAGCACATAGATACATGTACAGACAGTCAGGCAGATAGATAGGCCTACAGACAGTCCAGCACATAGATAGGCTTACAGTCATGCAGATAGATTAGCCTAAAGAAAATCAGGCAGATAGATAGGCCTACAGAGAGACAGGCAGACAGATAGGCGTACAGACAATCAGGCGCATAGATAGGCATACAGACAATCCAACACAAAGATAGGCCTACAGACAGTCCATCACATAGATATGCATACAGACAGTCAGGCAGATAGATAGGTGTACAGTCAGGCAAATAGATAGGCTTACAGACAGTCCGGCACATAGATAGGAATACAGTCAGGCAAATTGACATGAATGCAGACAACAGTCAGGCAGATAGATAGGCCTACAGACAGTTAGGCTGATAGATAGACATAATGTTTGTCAGGAGACAGAAAGGCTTGCAGACAGTCCGGCACATAGATAGGCCTACAGAGTCAGGCATATATACATACAAACAGTCAGGCACATAGAGAGGCATACAGTCACGCAGATATACAGATAGGCATACAGTCACACAGACAGACAGATAGGCATACAGACAGTCACACAGATAAACAGACAGGGGTACATACAGTTAAGCAGAGAGACAGGCATACAATCAGACAGGTATACAGATAGGCAGATAGATAGGTCTACTGACAGTCAGGCAGACAGATAGGCATTCAGACAGTCAGGCATATAGACAGACAAGCACACAGACAGACTAGCAAATAGACAGGCAGACACCTTAATCTTAGCCATTTTGTGCATGTGCCGCTTAATATATATTTATCTATTTATTGACTCTATTTCTTGCAGCTCTTGGTTCAGGCCACTTTGGGAGTGTACAAGGAAGCTGTTGCAAACTTCTTACCTACTCCCGCCAAAAGTCATTATGTTTTCAACTTGCGAGACTTTTCCAGAGTTGTTCGTGGCGTTCTGCTGGTCCCATCAAGTGTCATGACGGAGACAGATAAGCTTTTAAGACTGTGGGTACATGAAGTGTACCGAGTTTTCTATGATCGTCTTATCGACCAAGCAGACAGGTACAGATAATAGCAATCTACAGGAAAATTGGGGGTGGGGTTTGCTGGCAAAATGAAGGCCTTGGATAACACTGGAGAAACTGTTTTTGTAAAAGGGACATCATTTCTGTGCTACCACTACAACTGGCAAAGAGATGCTTGTATCTCTTCATTCTTCAGATACACAACATGTTAGGAGTACATCTACTAATTTGCAGATCTAACCCTCTCAATGTTAAAAATCATTTTTACATTGTTTTTTGGCTTGCTTTAGCAGCAAAAAGTATTAAAAGATATCTACTTCCTGAGGTGAAGTCAGATGAGATTTGTCTCCCCTTGGATAGATCATGAATTCTGGCTAACATCAGTGTTTATTTCCACTAATGCCTGATTAGCAGTTTCACTAGTTTTGAGCAATCAGTCTAAGCTTTTGTAGGGAAGTATATTCCACGTATTTTCTTATTTTGCACATTCTTCATTATAGATGTGTATTTTCTACTTGTGCTTTCTTTGTGAATGAACCATGAAAATCATGTTGGTAGTGTCTTGTCTACCATTTGCTCAGAGAATTAATATCAGTTTGGGAACTTATTTGTTTCTTGGGTCATAATGCAGCTATGGATCTCCTTGTTTAAGACCACGTGTTCATAAGATACCTGCTGATGATCCTTGTATCCCAGGGGCAGTGAAAAGAATGCTGTTTAGAACAAATGATCAATATTCAGGACTGCATGAGGTCTCATCTCAGCACATGGGAGGATCTCACATGGCTTATGGTTAGTATCCAGATGTGGGATCATCCACCAGAAATCATTATCTGCACAGTAGCTAACTTCCTTTTTGTGTCCTTGAGGAGAAGTTGGCTCCCATCACAATCAGTGACTACTGTTCTATGATTTCAGACAAGGTTTGCCATCTTGGAAGGAAGAATATGATCTAGAACAAAGACCTCTCTGACTTCAGTGCACATTTACATTTGTCTTGACTTAAAATCTTGGCTCCTTATCTTAAATGGAACAACTCATGGATTCTGTTGTGACTGAATAAGGCAGTCTTTGAACTATTGTCTAGAACCCCTGCAACTCACCTTCCATATAAAACCTGCTTTGGAGCCACTGCAATTACAGTGGCAGAATCAGTGAGATTCATGCCTCATCATTCAATCAAAGTTGTCTGCTTTTCCTTCAAAATGGTTCATTTTCTCTCATAACAACCCATGTTTTCATCAATAAAATCAGGCTTCTGCTTGTGAGAAATCAGTCTTTTAAATTGAAATGGCAGACTTCTTTTCATGCTTTGTTGCAAGGGCATCTATTGGACCCTGTCAGGGCACTGTAGTGGTACCTGAAGCCTACAGAGCTGATCAGAAGAGTGTGAGCTCACTTGCTTTTGCCACTTGAAGAAAAGGAGATAATATTTCCATATAGGTTCTCTCATTCTGGATCCATTGGATTGTCTGCTGCAGGCTGCAGGACACTAGTCATCTGCTTCCTAGCTGCTATAATTCAAACTGGGGGATGGAAATCAGAGATGACATTCTCCGGCTTTTATGTCAGTCGCCTTTCTTCCCAAAGGACTCAGTTCGGCCTGGTGGGATCTATATTAGCAGTACAACAGGCTACCCTCCAGATTATTCTGCAGTTTTGTAATGATGTAGGTTTATTTACTTGTGTGTGATTCGAGAGAGTGGACATATTTTATCTTAACCAGATCCATTCTTTGATCATGTGCTAAACATAGCTTGCATCTCACATGAGACTAGAAGCTGCTTCACATATGTTATGAGACCAGAGCTAGGGTGTGCTCATGGGTAAGGTTTATTTAACTCTTTCCTTTTCTTACCATTTTCTTAACTTGTAATGCTCGTGAAGAAGAAACCAATGTTAAGAGCAGAATATTTTTTCAGTTATACTTACCTGATCATAACATGGGAACATGCTTCACACCTTCTTCACTGTTGCATCCCTAAAAGAGCATGCACATCTGCATCAGTAGTAACTAATGATATGACTGATGGCACCAGCCTCTGAATCCAAAGGTAGTACTTGTGCTGATAAAACAAGCCAAAAGATATTTTGAATCTTTTCTTTATCTTGGGAGGGCTGGATTTGTGAGTTAGTGGATGCATTCAAACAATTAACGATCTGGAAGGACTTTCAAAGAAACATTTTATTCCATTGGTTTTTTTTCTCCACAAAAGTTTGAAGGATCTCAACATGATTTGTTAAATTATGACACTAGCACTAAAAGTAAAAAAATACTTGTTTTCCCCTATGGAAATATTTTCTATCATTAGGACACAGGATCAAACTTTGAGGGAATTTTTTATATTTACATATCAACCTCAAAAGGTCCATAATGATACACCTAATTCAGGTTATTGGGTCAGAAATAAAGGTCATTTGGTCTACAGCAGTAGAATCTTGTCTCATGGTTTTAGTTCATTTGAAACTTGCTTGATAAACAATTGAGTATACCAAAATTAATCTCAAAGTTGGGAACTTATCTCCATAATGGGGGTATCTTGTTGTTTTGGGTTGATCTCTGTGTTGGAAGTTGATCTCCTGGCTTGGGGTTCATCTCACATTGAGAGTTGTTCACCAAGCTTAGGGTTAATTCCCATGTGTGAGGTTGATCTCCATATTGATAGTTGAAATATAGGTTTGGGTTGATCTTTTTAGGGGATTAATCCCCAAGCTTAGGGCTGATCTCTCTGTGTGGGGTTGGTCTCCATGTTGGGAGTTGATCTCCAGGTTTGGGCATTATCTCTATGTTGATGGTTGATCCCCAAGTTTAGGGATGATCTCTAAGTTGGGATTTGATCTCTGCATGTAGGATTGATCTCCAGGCTGGGAGTGAAATGGTCATATTTGGTTGTCATCTTAGTGTCAGCCCAGATCTTCAATCACATAATGTGCTGGCAGATCAAGACTGATGATTTCAAGCAAACAGCATTGACCTTGCGCTGTCATTGTACTATATGACTGTCTGTATGGGTGAACACTATTTTTAATTTGGCATGTGTTATTCATGGATCAGTGCATTAAAACAGACAAAGCTTTGCACCAGTATGTTAATTTCATTCATTTTGGTGTTACTTAGAGATTTTGTCTTTATTATAAAGATTTACTAGGGGCATCTATTTAAAAAAATTGTTTATCAAAATAAATTATTTTTCAAAGTCTTTGCCTTATGCGTGAATGATTATTTCCTGTTCTATTAATATTGTACTCTTGTTTTTCCTATATCTTACATTTTGCTTTTCACATCTTTTCAGGGAAACATTTTTCAACATTGTGAAAGAACAGTGCCAAAACAGTTTCAAAGTAAACATTGATAAAGTTTTGGGTCATTTGTCCAAAAGTGGTAAAGTGCTGGATGATAATGTCCGTAGCTTATTCTTTGGTGACTACATCGCAAGTGGAGATGTCAGAGTCTACAATGAGGTTACAAACCTGAATGAGCTTACCAAAGTTATGGAAAAGTAAGTATAGTCGAGATGAACAGTAATGAGATCAGTATAAGGCTTGTAGTTACAAGCCAGCAGTATAAAAACTTACTTTAAGCTATATAAAGATTAAACAATACACCTTACATGAGGAAATTTAATTTGCCAGTATTTTTGGAGCTCTTGCAAATTTCTAGAGAACATTATAATCCTCATAACCTTAGAAAAATCTGCTGTGTAGTTTTCAGGAATCATTTTTTCCCTTTAAAATCAAACATTCAATTTTTGTAAAATTAGAAATGGCATAGGATTAGCATTAGAGAAAATATTTTTGTAAAATTAGAAATGGCATAGGATTAGCATTAGAGAAAATATTTTTGTAAAATTAGAAATGGCATAGGATTAGCATTAGAGAAAATATTTTTGTAAAATTAGAAATGGCATAGGATTAGCATTAGAGAAAATATTTTTGCATGTATTAATAAGTTCACTAATTGATAACTTACACATACCACCAGTACTCTCTACTGTCTAGCTGCCAGTTTTTGTGTGTGTGTAGTTAGTTTGCCACATAGCAATAGTTGCACCATAGGATATTAATACAAGTTCTTAACTTAATTGCAATATGTTGATAGTATATTTTGAAGACATTTCAGGTTTTGTTAACAAAATTTTTGATGCAACAGCTGTTTTCAAACAACTAAGAAATATTACATGTCTTTTTTATGTTTTGTTTATCAGTTTGCAATGACATGACTTGATCTGAAATATTGACTCTTATTTTTTATAGTAATTTATTTATAAGTACTAATTGGCATGAAACATCAAACTATCAATTTAAATATGATCATTTTCCAAATAAAAACAAATGATAATAAAGGTTTTGGCAGTAATGAGTTCTGATTCATACAAAGTTTTTGTCTAGGACATGTCATTGTATAAATTCCCCTCAATTTAATGAATTCAGTTCCCATCCTTAAGTGATCAATCGCATGAAAAGTGCACACAGATGGTTTGTTGGTGAGTGTAATAAAACCATTATTAATCATTAATATTAACAAAACTCAGTCTGATCATGTAAGCGCTTGACTTCTCGATCAACTTCTGTAATCAAGCCTTTCAATAAAGTGAGATTTCGCAACTGATCAATGAGATGCTTTCATTGATTATCTAGTTATTAAAAGCATTTTACCAGCTGCATTTGGTAAGATGGTACAAAAAGTTTGACATTCAGATTTTGGTATTTGGTGGTAATGTATCTGCTGTTACATACAGTTCTAATGCATATGTTGTAGTTCCTTTGCCAGTTGATACAGTTACTATCACTGTGCAGTTAATGATATAAATAAATGTCAGTTTTACCATTATTCATTAAAAGTTATTTATCACACACACACACACAACTGTCAAAACATACTACACCACTTCCATGATAACTTTTGTTTGATGATGACTCGCAAACCTAACTTGAAGAAAATCACGCTCAAAATTGGTAACTGAAAATTTGATATATCACTTGTTTTGTGGTTGAAAACAGTAGATAGGACCTGGAAATTTTAATCAGCATTATGTAATTATCAACTCTTAATAAGAATAATTTATTACATTTTCTTTCCAAACAACATTCTTAGCACACCAAAATTAATGATATTCAAGGAAGTTTTGATCAAGGAAAATGACATACTTAGTGTGTAGGCAGTACTTAAATAAATACCAATTAAATAATTTTTATCAAGTGAAATTTGTGTTTTAGTTCTACCTTTAGTTCCTTTTAAGTGTAATCATCTTATATGCAATATGTATTTGAATGTAAAATGTGTCAATCTGCTGTAACAGCTTTGTCTGTGAGCATTTCTTTGAGGACCTAATTAAGTCTGACTGTATTTTGATATCTGACTTGCAGAAGTATTTGTTGTATTGTTGCACTTAATTAAAAGCTGGCCTTCTTTTGTATTGTCATGTCTTTTGAATGAAAAAATAAAGAGGTGGAATACTTATGGACTCTAATAAAAATAAACAATCAGCATATAAAAATATAAATCAATTCATAGACTCAGCAGGATAATTACTATCCCCACAAAACCAAAAGACCCAGTAACTAGCTAAATAAATTTAGAAGCCACCACATAAAAACCCATAACATATCATTCAATTTTATAAAAGTATTAATAAATAATTCACTTTCGAAGCACCTATAAAAAACTAAGGAAACCGCAAAATCGGATGTCCTAGATGTCCTTAACGAACCGAGTAATCAGCTAGGATTCCGGTCCTAGATGTCCTTAAGGAACCGTGTAATCGGCTAGGACTCCGGTCTCTTGCTAAAAAAAGTATAAATAACATTCAATCTCTTAAAACATTAATTAATAAATAACTTAAAGAGGTAATATCTAAAAACTTATAAATAACATAACGTAGGAAACACACCCTAAACACCTCGACTAGTAATACCATAATAACCTTGAAAATCTCTCTTCATACATGATTTCTACTAAGAACCTCTATAAACAGAATAGAACATCCCCCCCTTCCTTTTAGAACATTTTGAAGAAGAAGAAAAAAAAATCGAAAAAAAAATTTTTTAAAAAAATTGCAAGAAACACCAGGCAAATGCAACAAGAAACCAGCAATGTAAAGCAAGCAGGACCGTTCCCGGGCTCTCCTTCCCACTGATGACAGCCAACCATTCAACTGTATGGACCTTTATGGACCCACAGATTGAGACCAAACTATCAGGGTTCCTTGAATCCATAAAAGCCTGGGGGAGGTGGCACCATCCCCTTCCCCAGGAACAACTAGCAGGCTGCGGTACAGTCAGAAAAAAGTGGCACATGCACAGTTGTGCGCACGCCACTATAATTAAACTCAACAACAACAAAGGTGGAATAAAAGAAAAGTTAAAAGTCATGTAAATCCTACATGCTTAAGATCTAGTGGCCTTGGTCGTATTTTGAGTGAACTCATTTCAGTTGATAAATCAAACACTGTTATAAATTAACCAACTCATTCCTAAATGTGATCAAAGATAGCATGGCAACCAAACAAAATGAATCCCTGTAAAATTAAGAGCTTTGTTTCACAGATACAGACCATTGTGAGCAATCAAGTTTCAGAGAATTCCTGAATTTGCAAATAGAGATATCCTCAAGAATGATAGGAAGTTTCACTTATACTTGCAAAGAAATCACGGCAACAATATTGTACTAATTGAACAATACAAAAATTGAGTTTCGATATAGACAATTGTCTCAAAAAATGAATGTTGCTAGTTTTTAAAATAGGGTAATCTTGTTTGGTGGTGTATCAACAATTAATCTGGCTTCATAGATTCCCTGCTTCACACTATTCTTTTACGTATCACTCTAAGAACCAGACTAATCAACAAACCAAACAAGCAGTGACATATACACAAATGTTTCCCATGCACATTTATACAATGACATGTCCTAGGCAAAACATTATATGAATCAGAACACATTACTGCCAAAACCTTTGTTATCATTTGTTTTTATTTGGAAAATGATCACATTTAAATTGATAGTTTGATGTTTCATGCCAATTAGTACTTATAAATAAATTACTAAATAAATTACTATAAAAACTATGAAACCAGTAGGAATAATGTTAATGGTTTTTCAGATGTTGGACATTTTGAAAATAAATGTAATTTATACAGAATAACAAACAATTTCATTAGAAAAAGCACATTATTGACAGTTATTATCGATGCAATTGTAAAACAAGGATTCAGTCATTAAACAGCCCAGTTCCCTCGCCCACCCCCACCCCTGCAATTTTCTTGATGTCCATTGGATTTTTTGGGAGGTGCTTCAGTAACTCATGCCCTCCCTTATAGTGTGGTCTATGTTTTTGGACCCCTTTGTGAGTGAGTTATTGAGGGAAGGATGTATAAAGGTTTATTCATAGAGACTGTTTTGATATACAATCGTCTTAAAATGTCTAAAATCCTCCTCTTATGAAATCACTACATATTCCTTTAGAAGTTGCTTTCACATTGTTATTCTTGATCGACAGTTTATTGTTTTCACACTTCCATGCTCATCTCTTTTTCTTGTTGTGTCACTCTAGCTATCTGGATGAGTACAACATGATCAGCAAAGCTCCCATGCGCTTAGTGTTGTTCAAATTTGCTATTGAGCACATTTCACGAGTTAGCAGAGTTTTACTTCAGGATAATGGGCATGCCTTGCTTGTTGGTAAGTGTATGTCAGCAATGGCACATTTTCTGTTGGCTTGAAACAGTCTTCCCATTTTAGTTAGACATCTATTCTCTGCTCTGCAAAGGTTTTCAGATAGTTTTGATATCTTCTTAGTCAGGGATGGATAGATTTACCACATTTTAAAACATAAGAAAAAAGAACCTGCATCACATAAAATTTCATCAAATAAGATCTTTTCAAAATGTTTTATATCTCGCAAAGTCATGCAGTGCCATATATCAAATAATGAAGCAATATAACTCTTTTCTCAGTTTGAAGATTGGATTTAAAATTCACAGCTAGAATCTTTGGGAAAGACTGATCGATTATTTGAAACAAATCATCTTTTGGCACTATTGCAGAAAATTATGGCTAATGAATATTCTGAAAATTAGAGTGATTTTATCTCAATATTGATTTATTTTAATGACATTCTTTTCTTATTATCAGGAATTGGAGGCAGTGGTCGTCAGAGTGCAGCCAAGCTTGCAGCATTTATGTCTGACTATGAGCTCTTCCAGATTGAGATCACCAGAAATTACACTGCAACTGAATGGAGAGAGGACATAAAAAAAGTAGGTTTCTGCTGTGGTTTGTGAAGATATCGTAGGCTTGACTCCGAAGCATGTAGCAAAAGAGATTCCTTTTAATGACACACCCATTCCGAAGTTGTTTTTTTCTTTGAATTCTCATATGCAAAGCAAGCTTCTCTAAGGAATTCAGGGTTTCCATGGGTCAGGGATAAGTGAGGAAAATTTTAAAAGGCAGGTAAAATTTAACAGTTTTGTAAAAAGTCAGAGAAAAGTCGTAGAATTTTGTATTATTAAGCAGGACAAGTTTGTGAGGAAATGTATAATGTCCATGGCTTGTGAATGATCTCAGATTTGCTTCAGCACAATGTTTGGAGTGACATCTGAATTTATTTAAGGGTTGTGATGCTGTTTTTTCCAAACCTGTAGACTACTGGTTACCGTGCACCATATCACTAGAAAAATATGGGGAGTTCTTTGTTTTATATGATTAAAAATGAAGAAAAGTGTGTGTACGTTTCACTTGAAATGTTTGGTCAGGGCAAATTTGCTTATGGTTAGGGAATTGTCAGAATTTTTATTCCAGTAACTTGATTGAACCCTGGAGAAAATCATGCTCTTTCCTTGAACTTGCATAGTAACTGGCATTTAAGTATAAAACCTTTTGTTTAGTTCAGCATTACCTCCTTATGACAGACATTAGACACATCTTTCTTTTTACAGTAAAATATTTATTTCATTAAACATATTTGGATAAGATGTCACTGATCCAAGAACAAGAATAATAATGGTGAGAGCTGCACAAAATTGTTACTGTATTTTCAGTTTCTTTGCACAAAATTGTTACTGTATTTTCAGTTTCTTTTCAGACACCAACATTTTTGGGGGTTAAAATAAGTTTTTCATGCTTTGTAATTGTAACAGGATGCTTGGATCGAATGACAACACAACACAATGTGATGAAAGATGAAAATTTATAAAATGAATTAATAAAAAATATATAATATATATGTATATATTACAAATGTAGTGATTCACACTCCAAACATACGTCTCATTCAAATACTCTATCCAAACATTCGCAAATTGGTAAACTAAAAATGATTCATGTATTCTCATGTATGACTAAGATTCAAATAATCTTATGTAACCTCATGTAATGAAAGTGAGATTCAAATAATCTCCTGGAATGAAAGTAAGATTCACATAATCTCATGTAATCAAAATAAAGATTAAAATGTTATGTAATCAAAATAACTCAATTGTACTCGATTGAAACAACAACCAATTGAAACAAACATGACTCAGTAATTTTTACAGTCGTATGATTCATAAACATTTGTAAATCTTGCTAATGTGTCCACTGACAAACCACACAGCTCTCCTGAATTCTTGGGTTCGCCCTCACTTGTATTGGCTGTACACACCCTTCATGGATCCGCCATGCATACAAGTTTACAAACTAGCGGTTTCATCTTCGTATGGCCTTGATGGTTACATTATCTTCCATATCGACACACAGACTGCCAGACAGATAGCCTGAGATACCTGCACACACATGCGCTCTGACAGCACACAGTTCTCCTAAATTGGGTTGGCACACTTGTATTGGCCATGCCTACCCTTCATGGGTCCACCATGTGCACAGACATACGTATAGACATACTTACAGACAGCCCTTGACCGCTACAGGCAGCCCTAAACAGCTACAATAAAACCAAACTGGTCATAATAATAGGTTCAGAATTAAAATCTGTAGATACATGCTACTAAATTAAACTCAAATAACAACTTGAAACTCAAAAGTTTACAATGTTTCAAATCTGTGTAGTAGTAAAGGCATCATTTCACGATACGATATTAAAAACTGAATATGCTTCACATATCAAATAAAATACAAATGTAACACTTACCCCTATGGCTGGAGAACACAAATGGAGAACTTTCACTCCTTGACAAGATCCATAGACCAGTGTGTCAGTTAGAAATGGAACTTGCCTTAAATCCACAGGAGAGTGAGTATTAGTCCGGGTAAAATACCAGTGCATACTGTGCTTTTAGTAACTCTCACTGCAGACGATCTACGGTGAGGTGCATGCTAGTTCAGTTGCTTACCTAGAAAAACAATTATTCACCCTAGGTAACGTTGTACGCATGTATGATGAAAATGATCAAATTGTTCTATTAAGGTGAAACTAGGTTATTTCTTGCCTTATTCTGTGACAGTAATTATGGGATATCATTTTAAAAGAATATTATTTTTGCACTTAATCTTCGGACACAACTGTAATTCTGCATTGATAAGGCAAGACTGAGACTAGTATTGTGTTAGGAAGGTGGTTTACTTTTCAAAGGAAATAATCAAAAACTTGGAAGAACCACGGTTAACCTTTCCTTAGGTCACTGACAAATAATAGAAGAACATTCATTTGTTAAGACTATATTCCTGCTCTGTTGAGAAAAATTTACAATTATAAAGAAGAATTAGAAGAATATGTCACCATTTATTAAAAGAGAAAATTGTTAGAGTTCAGCACAAATGAAATACTTAATATCTCCATACTAATACACAGACCTTCTCACATACAGGTCTGTGTATCGAGGAATGGGATTCTGTGGAGAATAACTAATTAACTCATCTTTCCTGGAAATTCTTTTCATTTTCGCCTGAAATTGGGGTAGCAAACACATGTATTGAATCATTTCTGAATGGATCCAAACTTCTGTTTCTAAGAGATTTTCGTATCAGATGCTAAGATCTGTAAAGACCTAATGGGTTAATATTAAACTTTTTTTTACCAATGTTTTTCATGACATTGTCTCATTTTACTAGAAGTCTGAAACTAATTCTACTTTCTGCAAGGGTTTATTATGCATTAGAGACTAGTCTAATTTAGATCCAATGCCACAAAGGCTAAAATCTGGACACAAACTCTGGTTCTGAAACTGGTAATTTTCAGCCTAAAATAAATTGGTCTCAAAAATCAAGTTTTTTCCAGTGTATTTTTTAACATCTTTCCCCATTTTGATAATACCACCTGCTTTGGTGTATCTTAAAAAATGTTGATGTTCCAGAGCTCATAAGTATGCTACTGCATCATGATGCATAAATATGGCATGCAGGGTTAATGAGTTAAACAAATTAAGAACAAATCATCTTGTCTGTTTGTATATTATAAATTTATAAGGATAAGAATGTAATTAATATTGTGATTGGTTATATGCAAGTTTCAGTTCTGAACAGCTAAAATGGGTATTGATTCTTTGCCCCCTGCCTTTTAACAAGAAGCAGGAGATGCGGTACCCATCTTTTGGTCAAGTGTCCATCACTTTCATTTCCACTCATTAACTTTAAAAGCTTTTGAGAAGAATGGATCAAATGAGGTATTCATAAATCATTATTGAAGGTCTTATCGTTAGGGTTAAGGTAACAGCTCAAGATTTTAAGTTTTTGGTCACACACTCTTCAGCCCTGTAACTTTCAAGCCATTTTCGATTAAGAATAAAACCTGGTGTACTTATACAGCATCATTTGAAGGTTTGTCACACACCACACTTTCCATTTCACTCTTTCTTGAAAGCCATATGAGATTAAGGGATGAAACTTGGTATACTCATACTGCATCAGTGATTTTTCTTTGGCATGGGAATTTGGGGTTTCTGCATTTTTCATAACCTTGGCAAAAATTAAACCATTAATCATACCCCAAGAAAATGGCTTATAGTTTAAATTTGGGTACATATGTTTGATCCAATGACAGAGCCCAGTTACTTTGTTTACTCATGGTTGGAACTGTAGTCTGCCAGCAGGACAAAATCAAGAAATTCCAGCTCAGTCTGAGAGGATGGTTGTTATTCTTCATCAAATCAAGCATCTGGATCAGAGACTGAAATCAGGCATCTGGATCTGAGACTGAAATCAGGCATCTGGATCTGAGACTGAAATCATGCATCTGGATCTGAGACTGAAATCAGGCATCTGGATCTGAGACTGAAATCATGCATCTGGATCTGTAACTGAAATCAGGCATCAGGATCTGTGACTGAAATCAGGTATCAGGATCTGTGACTGAAATCAGGCATTTGGACCATGTTTCTGAAATCAGGCATCTGGATCTTTGACTGAAAAACTTTGCAATTCTTTAGCAGCTCAGACTCTGCCACCATTTAAAAAGTGTAATATGGTCATGTGCATAGAGCAAAATGGAGAGATGGATAGGCATTCCTATAGAAAAATGGTCAAGGAATGACATGTGGTGAATGTGTGAAGCATATATGCTTTCGCAACAGGATGTACAAAGCACTGAACTAATATTGTTGAAAGATAAATAACAATTGAGATAAGGTCATGTTTGTAAGATTGGGAGTGACATATTATATCAGAGATGGGGATGTATTATTGAATTTCATTTCATTTTTTAAAGGGGTTTAATTGAAACTGGGCATCTGTTCTGGTCTTAGCATATGTGTGCTTTGTTCCATTGCCTTTTTAAAATTTGATTTATACAGATTTTAATTCCATTATTTTTGCAGCTCCTAATGAAAACAGGCAATGAGGGCAAACCAACAGTGTTCCTATTTGCTGACACCCAGATCAAAGATGAGTCATTCATGGAGGACATCAGTATGATCCTGAATACAGGAGATGTTCCCAATATCTTTGCTTCTGATGAGAAGGCTGAGCTGATAGAGAAAATGCAGAGTGTTGCCCGACAGGAGGTTTGTGTGGCAAACGGTTATCATTTGAAGTTTAAGCTTTTTTTGTTGTTATTTTTTGTTTTGAAAAAATGGTTGAGAAAAGGAATCTAACTTCACAGTAACCAACTGTTAACAATGGCTATCATATAACCCTGTTTAATTTTTCAAGTTTTGAGGCAATGTCTAACTCATTAAATTTTGAAAATATTCTGTCACAGACAATACATGGCATTTTTCAAATTGTGGAAATTGAACATTTTGTGCTTTCTATACAAATATTGATGTATGTTATCAGTATGACCTTTCTCTTTGAGCGTTTACTCATTGGATTGGGTTTTTTCATTCTCATTTAAAAGCTTTAGATTGATGCAAACAGTGGAAATAATGTTTAAAAAATTGAATTATATTAATGCAGGCTGGCTGGCAATTTTTTCTCTTATATGACACTGTGACTGCAGATGAACCAGAAACAACATATTTTCAGGCAAAATGGTACATGAAATTCATTTAAGGTATGGATAAAACTTGAGGTACCGTCTGCCAAGAAGCAGAGATTTGTTAGGACATAGTTTTCAAATTTGATGATTCTTTGCGATATATTATCAATTTGTGTCATGCATATACTGTTGTCTTTGGAATATTTACTTTAATTATTATTGGATTTTAAAATGACTGAAAGAGAAAGGAACCCACAATGTTTTCAGTAACTAGTTTTTATTGTTATTATTGTTATTATGAGTAGCCAAAAAGAACATAAGAAAAAGCGTATAAGATGTTTCGGTGTAATAAGATTCTAGAGGGCTCTCAAAACTCACTTATTTCGACTGCAAGAATAAACTTAAAGATCTAATAATGTTTCCTACCTGAAATATTCTCAGCATGTTTTTTATTTTTTAATATTTTTTTTCTAATTTCATGGTGTTTGTTTTTGTAATAATATTATTATATGCATTTTATCTTATAGGTGTTGTCTAATGTTGTAAAGCCCTTAGAGCTTCTAAAGATTAGGCACTATACAAAGTCTTCATGATTATTATTATTATTATTATTATTATTATTACTGATTGTACTGTTGTGTGTATAAGGCATATTGTGGGTACAGCAGGCTTCCCACAGTCCTTTGAAGACCTACAAATCGTTCATGGTCATATTAGGTCTAGCAGAGACATGGAACTAGGAAAACATTTTTATATGTAACATATGAATAATGAAATTTGATCCTTGTGAAAAATATTGTTCAGTTATGGCTATGTCTCTTAAAGAACAAACACACACACACAAACATACACAGAGAGTGTTATGAATACACACAGTTCACCTTAGTACTTATAAGTTTCCAATTAATCATGATGTTTTAGATAGATCCTATAGACTATTAATTATATAATTACTGTAGCAAACAGTGAAACAATACATAAATACACATTTGACAAAATGTATGATCGTTTCATTTAAATTAAGCGTGTTCACTTCTAAGGGGTGGATAGGGGTGTGTTAGTGGAAACGTAGAAGATAATACTTTTTTATTTTATTTTATAAAAGGAAAAAATTGGGGTAAGTATTCTCTTACAGCAATACATATACATTGCTTGACTATAAAATATGTTAGACAAGAAATTAAAGGAACCTTCTTAGTCAGTATATATCAGCAATAATCCTTTGATACATTACCTATTAACCTAGTTCTTCGGTACGTGCATGTGTAGACGATTGTAGATATTTATGGGTGCACATGCAGGTCATACAAAATTTCAGTTTTGGTTTCTGGAGCTTTATCAGCATTAGTCCTACTTTCTTTAGCCAGTATTTCTTACAACTTTTCATTTAAACCTGCTTTTGTGTTTGCTTTGTAATAGCAAACACCTGTATATAATCATCATATACATAATAATTTACAAGAATCAACCATGTAAAATGCAACACCCAACCTCAACTCAAAACAATGTTGACCTTGTGCATTTTATTTGTGATCTTAAAAAAAGAAATTGTGAGGGTGCTCTATAGTGTACGAGGCAGAACTGTTGTCATCAGTAAGTATTAGGAAAAACTGGTGGCTTTCTCCATACAATACTAGATGACTGACATGGAAGTAGTGCAAGATAATGATGGATATTATTTTCTGTGCTTTTTTATTCATCCTAAGTTTTATGGCTTCATATATACTCATATCTTTCCCAAATCCTATTACCGTAGCTAAACTCTGTCCAGATATGTTTAAATGCATTTTTCAATGTTTTATGTGGTCCACTGGATTATTAGATGGCAGGCATATTGCTTTACTGCTGTCTGTCCATATGTCTGTACATCCAGAGTCAGTAAATCTATCCAAAATCACTTTTAATGTGACTTTACAGAAACTGCATGGCTGATATTCTCTTCTTTGGGAACTGTTCTTCTATTGAGGGTATGGTGTCCCAGTCAAAGGGGAGGGCAGTATATCCCACCAGACAGTATTGTAGAACAGTTCCCAATGGAGAAGGTCAGAATAAAATAGTTTTATCAGATTGTGGTGATTTTATTTTTAGAGGGTCACATTCCCCACAAAATGTCATTTATGACATGAACATTGCATAAATGAAAGCTCCGGAATTTTTGAAAAGTAATTGGTTACTTGGACATGTTTGTGGAACTTTTCTTTTGTTTGAGGTGGGGGCATAGTATTTTACAAACACATACCGGTATGTACTTCTTATTTGTAATCTTACAGAAAGATGTCAGTGGCATATTTAGTTAACAATGACTTTTGTCAATTGCTAATTAAAAAAATATGGCTATATTGACAATTACATAAGTTCATGATTGTGAACCACATCTTATCTTTACATCATGTGGATTGTTTAAAGGCAAAGTATGTGCGATTTATATTAATTTATTCAGTGTATTATTTACAGTCACATATATAAGAATTGTTTTGTCCATCCATCCTTCTGTCTGGCACACAATGTCATTGGTGCATATAGTTCAGTTGTATTTGCTGGAATGCCATTAAACTTGGTAAAATATTATGCCATTACCTGTAGAATGATTTTGATTTGCATATTAACAAATCACTTTGCTTCCACTATTTTCACAAGAGGTAGCTGAAAGCAGGGTCTGACAAAATCTCTATGAAATGCATCTAGTCTCACATTTTTCAATTAATTGCCAAGAAACTGGGTAAATGTTTTGGTCATTGCCTGAAGACGTGTAGGTTGATAAATCACTGCTCTAAAAAAAATATTTTGTAGGAGTTATTGCACTTCTTGACCTGCAGCTGAATGAATTATTGACAGAATCTTGTGAACAGTCTCACACATTTCAGTGGATTGTCATGATACTATGTACATGTCATGGCAATCATCTGATGATGCAAATGTCAACATATAACTGCACTTGCATTTTTTGTTGGAGTTATTGCCCTTGTTATTTTTGCAACTGAATGCAGTGTAAGAATCTTGGGAATGCAACTTGTCATGCAGTAGTTTATGGATCACTGTGAATCTTGTTTCATAATATGGTCATTATTTTAAGATGTGCATGTTTACAAATATTTGTGCACCTGCAATTTTTGTAAGAGTTACTCCCCAGTTTGACTTACAGCTGGATATAGTATATGACAGAATCTTGTAAATGTAACTAGTCTCGCAGTTTTTAGTTGATTGCTGTGAAACTTAGTCCATATTTATTATAGTTATCATCAGAGATATGTGTGCTGACAGATCATTATACTCTCCCCATTTTCAGATGAAGTATGCCCTTTTTTATACTGTTGACTCATCTCCATTAGGGGTAGGGAAGGGATTCTGGAGAGGTCTGTATATATTTATGTAATCAAATTGCTCACCATTCTTCTAGTTTATTTATTGGGTGTGGATAACTTATTTCATTTTCCTACAATAATGTTAAGATGTCTGAATTTGTTTCTTCTGATTAATAATTAGAGTATTATCTGATATTATCATGGGATGTTTTTTTATAAGTAGGTGACAGTCCTCCTGAAAAAACTTTGTCAGCAACATTTTTCATCAGATCATAGACTAAAACATTTTTGCTTATAAATGAGTAAAATAGCACATTTGGGCAGAGTTTAACATTCTTTATATAATAACTTTCATCCTTGACAGTTGAATTAAGATTATTCTGCATAAGAACATATGTAATGACCTTGCATGTAAACATCATTTGCCTAGGTGGAAGTACTTTGCTTACATCTAGTATGTTGTGTAATCTAGAGTGAGTTGCAGTTTTGGTTTATCTATATTCACAACTATGAGGGTAATTGGACAGTTGTAAACAAGGCAAAAATGGGCTAGAACAGTGGTGTAATTAATTTTTAAAACACAGGCAACCCCTTATTCTAGAATATATACTAGAAGTAGGTTCCAATTCCTCATTCATATATACTATTCTACAGCAGGTCTTATTACCTCTGCTTTTATTTTGTACTATTTGGTGACGTGTTGCATGTATGGAAGAAATTTATATGTAGACTCAGCCTTATTTATGCATATATACATACATACATACATACATACATACATACAGACACACACACACACACACACACACATAGATTCTACATGTAATCAGTGTTCACAGAATCTTGAAAAGTACCTGATTTGCTTTTGTACACCTTGAAAAAGAATTCAGTATTACAATTGTGTGGTCTTTACCTACCATGTTCAACACTATTCCTAAGTTTAGATGCAGTTAATTATAGCTCAGAATTATTTTTACCTCTGACAAGTGCTTGAATTTTCTGAACAAATGTCTTGTGTGAATCGTGATAATAGATGTAGATCATAGAATGATAACACATATTTTTAGGTGCACTAGGCATAAATCATATAATCAAGAATGATTTATTACATGCAACACATTTTATGTAATTCAATAGTAAAGTGTAAAACACAAGCATTTATTGCATATCATTTCATGTTCGTATTCAGTGCTATTTTACAGCTTAAATATAGATTATATTTCTACTGTCATGTTTGATTGTTATCATAATCATGAGAAAAGTCTGGCTATATTCCTTTGTAAGAGCTTACATTTACATCTTACCTAGCCAATGTAATATTGTATCTATTTTGATACACTGTATCTAATGTCTGTATGTAATCATGGTATTTGATACACTGTATCTTCCGTCTGTGTGTAATCATGGTAAGCTGTGCCTTGTTTGCTTTCTCATGTATGTAAATCAAGGATTCTGTGGTAAAGTTTTTATACCTCACCTCTATCCTCATGTCGATCCATCTACCCTTCAACCAGTACTCATGAACAAAACTAGTTCCACATTTTTTTTAATCCATTGGCTTGAAACATAAATAATATGATCATCACCTGAAGATATGCATATCAATAAATAACTTTAATCCCTAAATTTGTTTTAGAGTTATTGCCCTTTTAGGTCTTGTAACCTAATGCAATATATGACACAACCTTGTTAGCACAATTTATTCTTTGGGTTTTGATGGATTGGCATGAAACTTAACATATATTATGGTCATCATGTAAGATGTGCTTACCAGTATTTATAAATCACTCTGCAATCTCTTGTGTGCATCTAGTGATTCAGTTTGCAGCTTGTAGCCTTGCGTTCATCGTCTTTCATCCATCCATCAACAGTTGTTCCAACACTCTGGACTCATACTTCAGATCTGTTGAATCAAATTTGGTATAAAGGCTTATATCATCAAAATGTTGAAAGAGTTAAATAATGACTGAGATCCTGAGCTTGTTACCACTCATGAGGCTGTATTTCTAATCAGACTGATCAAATTTGAAACATGTGCTTCTATCATTGCACTCTTGAACAATTTTGGTAACGAACTTGATGCAAGCATGTTAATGTAGTGATATCACATCTGATTGGCTGAGCTTGTTAGGACTCAGAAAGCCATAGTTTTTATTTGATACTGACCAGACTTTGAAGATATACCACATGATAATGATCTTGCATGAATTTGATAATGCATGTGGTCCACATGTATTAATCGGGTGATCTTGCATGTGATGCCTGGATTTTGTTACCACTGTAGAGACTGAATTTTTGATTCAACTTTGATCAAACTTGATAAATAGGTCATCAAGAGCTTGAATGAATACATATATGAGCAAGATTCGTGCTTATTAATGAGGTCATTTTGCATCTGATTGCCTGAGCATGTCAACACTTTAGTAACTCTATTTTTGATTGTATATGACCGCTCTGGTGGCCTAAGTGGTTAGAATGCTTGCCTCTGATGCAGGAGGTCATGGGTTCAAACCCCAGCCAAGTCGTACCAAAGACTTATAAAAATGGCAGTTGCCTTGCTTGGCACCTAGCATTAAGAACTTGGTATTAGGACTGGGCGGCCTGGTGTCAGCATGATGTGACTGGGTGGGATATGATGCTACATGTCACTGGTATGATGTCCCAGTGCTTGACATCCCTATAAACTGCCACACTGCAGATGTCATACGATATGACTGAAAACTTATTAAAGCTGTGTTAAAAATCAAAATCACAAACTCTGTTTGTATGCTCATCAAACTTGGTAAATACTTTCATTTCATCAAGATACACGATGTATTTTATTCAGAGTAAGATCTACACATATTATTGGAGTGATCTTGCATAATTGGTTGAACTTCTTACTACTTGAGAGATTTTATTTCAGATCTGATGTAATAAAACTTGGTAAAAAGGCAAATATCATCAAAATGTTGGATGATTTGTATAAGAGGTATGCAGCATTACCTGTATAACAGTTTACCATGGTAATATTTTTGGTGGTATGTACCATAGTACTTTTTATCTGTACTGGTATGTCAGTAGTTTCTGTCAGTAAGTAATGTGTGGAAATTCCCAAAGAATCTTGTTATGACTTTATTGATATTAACAGAATGTTTTCATAATTCATCACAAAATAGTTTTAAAAATTATCTTTAAAAAGAAATAGTTGTATCTGTCACAGTTAATGGTAAATACTGCAAATATAATTATATTTATGATCCTGTAAACCCATTTGACATATGTACACCAAAGTGGTGGTCATAAGGAAGGTTGTAAAACATATTTGGGCAAATTTAAACTTTTGGAAAATGTTCAGATTAAAATAGACAAAAAACCATGTCATGTTTTTAGTTACTTACTTGCAATTGTGAATGTTTTAAGTAAATATATATATATTCCTTGTAAAGACTCCAAATCATCCTTCGATTTTCAGGAGTGCACACTGTATCTGTCTGAACAATGCTTAATTTCTGAAGTCTGCTAAATATTTTCTTGTTTGTTCGGTAGGTGTTTTATGTTTACAGACCCTTGCAGATAGATATTTTGCCAAAATGTTGTCATCCCACTCTGTTTAAAAAGTACATTTTTTGTGTGCTTACATTTGAAAACATTACTGCAGAGTGATCAATAGGTTATACGTTTTTAAAAACCTTAATTTACTCTTTAGTGTCATTCCTGGTCATAGTTTCCCAATATCAGTCCATTTCTTTTGACATGTACATGGATCATATATTACAGGAAGGAAAATACTACTGCAAATTTTCACCTACTCATGTAATGTTTAACAGATAATCCATTATTATTATTATTATTATTATTATTATTTCAGGGCAAGAAAATGGAGGCTACACCCCTTTCTATGTACAACTATTTCATAGACCGTGTCAAAAATAACCTGCACATTGTGCTGGCAATGAGTCCTATTGGAGATGCTTTCAGGAACCGCCTCCGTATGTTCCCCTCCCTCATCAACTGTTGTACCATAGACTGGTTCCAGGTAAGGGGAAGTTGCTAAGTTTACAGCCTTAGTACAATTCTGCATAAAGAGATACCCATGTCCATCTTGCATAACAGTTTGTCTTTCCATGTTTGAAATGCAAAGCTGTAAGCTAGTTTATTCCTGCTTAGTAAGTTTAGATCTGATCAATTAGAGTCAAATTTGGCATTCAGGTTTGTTGGAATACAGTTTTATCTCAGTTTACATGCTTTTTTTCCCATCAATATTTAAAATACAAAAAAATATTCTTCATTTGTAAAGACTATGCAAAGGAAACCACTTTGCAATAAATGTAGACCAGCTTAAAATTACTGCTTCAAAGAATAATATCGTTAACACATACTATCAGTGCTAATCCTGTTACAAAAGATAATTCTAAACAATCTGACATCATCAAAGTTGCATAAATAAGATTTAGACATTTATTCATTTGCAGATAACAAACTGCCATAAATCACACTATGATCTTTATTAAACATACTTGGCAAGCATTGATTATGTGACCTTTGGCAGACACAAGATATATTAAGTTCTGATATCTGACTACAGTCTGAAAGAGAGATAGTTTTAAACCATTTGCAGAGAGATCTTTTATATTTCTTGCCAATTCATGGAGTAGAGATTCAAATAATTACAAGATCAGACAGTGGTATAAATCAAATTCCATGCTTCCCAAATCTAGGCATTACCGGAGATGGAGCATGCATTTGAGATAGTAAACTTTGGCATTATTGGCAATTTCTGTTTCATTATTGACTACATAAATGCTATGAGAGGATACAAAAGAAGTAATGAAGTGGTTTAACTGTATTTTTACAGGCATGGCCATCTGATGCCCTGGAGATGGTGGCAAACAAGTTCTTGGAAGAAGTGGAGCTGGAGGACAATGTCAGAGTAGAAGTAGTGGCCATGTGTAAACATTTCCATGAGAGTGTATATGAGATGTCTGACAGGTGAAGTTTTCATCTGTCTTGTTCTTTCTATCTCTTTATATGCCATCCTTAAGGCTGGAGTGTATCTTGTTATGACAAGCACCCAAGGGTCCATCTGTAGTCCAGCAGTTTGATCCCTGCTGTTTTTCTGCACAATATCTATAATTTTCCACCATCTCCTGTTACCAAACTTTGTAAATAACTTAAGTTCAGATAAGGAAGAAACCTGTTAGTTTTGGGGTCTGGCCTTTTTCTGGTAAATAGCACAAGATCATTGCTTCTATTTCTTAAATAAATTAAAGGAGCAGTATAAGGGTTATTATTTTGTTCGTGCATCTCAAAGCAATTATGATTTGATATGCAGGCTTTTCTAAGAATTCACTCATTGAATTTGAATGGTAGAATCCAGTATGGTATACATTACAGTTGTAGCCCTAAAATGAGCATACATCTCATGAAACTTTTCTTTAAAATTGAGTATTAGTAAATATAAATAAATCTGTTCATTGCTTGATCTGTTAGGTGAAGGAGACTGCAGGCATGACCTGAGAGTATTAGTAAATTTTTATATAGATATTTTTCCAGACCATAGGCGTATACGTGTAGACAGAAGTTATAAATTGTGGTTTCAGAATAAATAAATACTACTACAGCCTAAAGTGTTTTTCTTTTGTTTGAACTGTTTCAAATTTTGATCATCGTCACATAAAATGAAGTGCTGTAAAATAACTGAATTAAGAGATTACACAATTGATAAAACAACAAAAACAAATATACCCACAACAGTGCACTGCAAAGTTATTTATCAGTACTTATTTGTGATTTTATTGACAACAACAACAACAACAACAATAAATGTACCCACAACAGTGCACTGCAAAGTTATTTATCAGTACTTGTTTGTGATTTTATTGACAACATTTAAGTTTTCTTTCTTGTGTTATTATGGTCATGTTTTTGTGTGCTTATATCCATGGAAATTAATAAATTTGCTTTTATAATTTGTTCTGTCAGAGTACTCATGAAAGAAATTTCTACTGAATTTTCTTTCATTTCTTGTAAAATTTTCATACCACATAAAATAATGTTAATAATAATAATACCAATAATAAATAACTTTTGTTCGTGTTTACAAAGGTTTAAATAATAAAATCAGTATGTTTATCTCCATTTTTGCAGTATTGTCATTCATAGCAGTGTTGTTTAGAGCACTCTGCACTTTGCCTGCTGACCTTTTAGGTGTTTATCTATGTTTTTATCATGCATTTGTTCATAGCAGTTATGAATCAAATTGTCACAAGAAATATGCAGTGCAGTATTGCCAAATTTTAAACAAAAAAGCATGGCTTACAGACTGGTTTGAGCAGATGCATGACACTTTAGGTTACTTGCATAAAGGATGAAGCAGGTAGCAGAGAGTCATTTACCTACCATATCACAGGAATTGAAAAGATATAAATTAATGTCTTTCTATTTTCCAAATTTCCAGTTTCTATCAAATGCTGCGGAGACACAACTATGTGACCCCCACTTCCTACTTAGAGCTTATCCTGACTTTCAAGAAACTCCTGGGCCAGAAACGAGATGAGATCAGCTTACTAAGGAACCGCTACTTAACTGGGCTTGAGAAGCTAGAGTTTGCATCCTCACAGGTCTCTGTTATGCAACAGGAGCTACAGGATCTCCAACCAGAACTTATCAAGACCTCTGCTGAGACAGAAAAACTTATGATCAAAATTGAACAGGATACAGTGGAAGTGGAGGCCAAGAAAGAAGTAAGCTGTAACCAACTACACCACTCCCTCATATTTGCATGTCCAAATAACTTGCAAAACCTGCATATAACCAGTGTGGATCAAATTTTGCCCAAAATAGGCCAGCTATCTGCTGAACATGAATAGAATCATGATCAGAATTCATAAAAGAAACCTTAATATATTACGTGGATTATTGTTGAAAATTGTGGTTAGTTCATGGAAATTCGGAATCAGTATCATGAAATTTGCAACTTATAATAAGAATAATATATTCTGTTAAATTTTCTTTTAAAACAAAATTCTCGATACACTGTAATAATATACCATGAAACATCAGTCCTTGAAAATGTTAGTAATGCCTACTTTTGACAATGTATTAAGAAATAATACAAATTAAATGAGTCTTGTCAAGTGAAATTCATGTTTCAGTTTTATCTTTTAATTCAGTGTAAGTGTAATCATTGTAAATGTTGTATGCCTTCATCTGTTCATGACAATGTCACATCTGTTCATGACAATGTCAGGTGGCCATCAGATTGCAAGCATTTACTTGAGAATCTAATTATGTCCCAACTGTGTTTTGATCTGCAAGTTGCAGAAGTATGTGTTGCATTATTACCACTAATTAAGACTAGACCTGCATTGTTTTGTCATGTTAAATTATGTCTTTTTGTGTCAAATCAAGTAAAGGGGATAAAATAATAAAAGTTAAAAATGCATTCAAATCCTGCCTTCATGAGAGATAGTGGTCATGGTCATGTGTCAAGTCAACTCATTTCCCTCAACCAATCAAACACTGTTGTGAATGTTTTTGTGTTAGCAGTATTAAAGTATACAACATTAATCAGAAGTTTATCCTAATCATTCGTGTTTGTGAACACGGATAGCAAAGGAGTCAAGAAAAGGCATACTTGGTGTATGAAAAGATTGGTTTCATAGAGTTCATTATGTAGAAATGAAACCCAGATTTTGTAGTGATCTGAAAGTTCCCAAATTGGCACTTGAATTTTAGTCAAGGATGAGCACAACTTTCACAATTACTTGCAATATTTTTGCTGGTACACTCAAGATGTGTAATGAAACATTTTGGAGTACCATATCTACTCACTTATAAGTCAAGTCAAGCTGCAAACAACAAAGATCCTGATCTGCCATAGCTTAATGCACCTGCTGATCAGAGTCTGTGTTGTTTGTGCTATTGATTGCTACTAACAAACTGCACAGACTCAGATATGCAGGTGCATTATGTGACACCAGATCTGGGTCTGTACAGTTTGCAGTTGGATTCGACTTATAGGTGAGTATGTATGGTACTGTTTCTAGCAATCTCTCAAAGATTGATTATCTTTTTTAAAAAAAGGGTAACTTATAAAGCGAATTGTTGTTGTTGTTGTTGTAGGGTTTAATGCCATTTTTCAGCACACGATAGGCTGCTAGTATTAATGGTGGAGGTAGAACCCGGAAAAATCCTGGAAAGAACCAACCACCCTTGAGAAGCTACTGGCAAGCTTTCTCACATACCCACATAAGCCGAATTGCAGACTCAAACCCATGCAGACAGAGGTGAGATGGCAGTGATCTGTAACAGAGAGTACTTTAGACCACTTGGCCACTCAGGGCCCCAGATATAAAGCGAATTACTTCATTAGAAAAATGCTATTTACAGTTAATTTTCCAACACAACAATAAAGCAAATATTCAACCATTTAACCCCACTTGCTCTTCTTGCTGTCAATTGACAGTCCTTTCCTAATTTTTCATAGGTACCTCAATCACTGGTGCCCTCACTTATGCTACAGTTTATGTTTTTTTTTTACCCTATTGTGTACTAGTTTTCATGGGTGAGGTGTATTCTAAATCATCCTTTTATCTCTGCATCCTGAAATTAATATTTCACTGTTACATTTCAGAATCTTAAAACGTTATGAATAGTGTTCATCACTAATATAAAGAAGGTCTGTCAGTTAACATTTTTATCTCTAAGGTATTTGATGATTTCATTATAGGTGGTAAAAATGCTAACTTGGGAAATTTATTTTTTCACTTCCAATAAAGTTGTATTACCACAGTTGTGTGGCAAAATGGCAACCTGACCAACCATCTGGACTCATGACTGGAAAGTCTAGAGTTTGCAGTTTGCTGTGGACTTCAAGGCACTTGATCTCACTTGCTTCATGGATACTAGCAGTTAGCTTTTGATAGAAAGGTCATGATCACGGGTGAAGCATTATTAGTTGCTGTGTGATGTAGGAACTATGGTAAACTCCATATTTGCAAGCAGTTACTGGTTTGTAAAAGTTTAAACATTGAATCTATCTCTTTTTTTCTTCAGGTGGTAGCTGCAGATGAAGCTATTGCTAATGAAGCTGCTGCAGCAGCCCAGGCAATCAAAGATGAGTGTGAAAGTGACCTGGCTGAAGCCATCCCAGCCCTTGAGGCTGCCATACAGGCTCTGAATACGCTTAAGCCTGCTGACATTACCCTTGTCAAGTCCATGAAGGTAATTTTACGGATACACTATATATATTATTTGAGTTTTTGCAAGTCAGGTAAATTCAAAGCAGATCATAAATAAATCTGAAAGCCCATGAATATTTTCAGTGGTGGTACCTTTATAACAATGAGCCTCTAAAAAAAAGCTAATAAAACCTGTAGCTCATGATAGGTGTTGTACAGATCAGAAGTTCGGTGTAACCCTGCTATAAAATGATGGTTGGGGTCCATAGAACCCAACCATGTTATAGACCAAACCATGTTATAACCAACCAAGTCGGTTAGCTGAGAAAAATGATGCAGTTACCTAAAATATGGAGGGGGGGATAAAAGCCAGCACAAAAATACATGCTTTTGATCAAATGAAGATAAACTAGTATGAAAAACACTTGTATATTGACAACTTACATTTGTGCAGTACAATCCATAGTCCATTAAGTATTGTACATGTATATAAGAAATCCATGAACTCGAGTATACATTAAAATGTTATAAAATTCATGTTTGACTCACATCTGGTTTTAAAAGGTTAGAAAACACAAATAACATGCATATAAAAAATTGGTAGAACTCGTTTTGATCTATGTCCAATTGTCACTAAACAGTTCACTACTACTGTCACAAATAGCATGTAGCTATAGTTATTTACATGTACATGTACTTAAATTGGTCTATCATCTTGCTGAGGCTATTCATAGATTTAATGGGAAATGAAAACATGGAACAAATTAAAAAGTTTAACAAATGTCTTTGCAAGATGCCACATCTTCAGTTAACTTGACAGCCAAAGATCTATAGTTTCAAAAGATTGGAAATATAATTTGCTTTCTATGATGCTGTTGATAGCCACAGAAAGCATGCATTTTTTCCCCTGCAAAAATGAAACTTTCACGGTACAAAAAACGTGTTGCAGTCAGTTTGGAAAATGCAACAATCCATAAGGTTCCATTGCTTTTATTTAAATTTGGTGCTGATTTCCTTTGATGAAAATTTTTTTTTTTGAAGATTGAACTCAGCTTTCTTTGATTAAGAGTGCAGCTTAGGAGGACCAAACAGATGCCCGTTTCTTATTGCGGCAGCAACATCAGATAATTGTAGAACCTTGATTCAGTTTGATTTTTTTCTCATTTGCTTAGTATTTGTACAGAACGACCGGTACTCAAAGGTAATCAGTTTTCTTTGAGGTTTCAAAGACATTTATTTTTGTGTACATTTAAAAAAATGAATTAGGTGTGGTTTGGTTGATTGTAGCAGTTACTGTTCCTGCCTTCAAAAGTTGGTTGATTGTAGCTAGTCATGGTAGCCCAACAAGTAGTCCTCCATTTTTTAAAATAATTTCTGGTAGCATCAGAATTTTTAAAAAAAACGCCCAACAGGGGTTCATTTTGGACAGGGTTTGCTACTGAAAATTTGAGTGTTCTGAAGGATTTAATTCTACAAGTGAAAAGAAGAGGAATTCTACTTAACATCCACATACAAAGGTCATTCTAAAAAAATATATTAATTACTAGCGAGTGGCCGATAGTCCAACATTATTTCATTTGAAAGATCCATTATGAGATAGTGCCTCATCCAGTTGATCTCTGCTACCAGAAATGTCAGTTATTTTATAAAATATTTTTAACAAATGCAGAGATCTCACAGCATACAGTACTCATGCCAGATTTTAGAATAAGCAGATTATGATATAACAATGCACTGTTAAGACTGTTTGGCAATATGAACAAAGAATTTGTTTATCTAATAATAAATAAATTTCAGGACATTTTATATCAAGCCTGTGGCTTCTTTTTTTGGTGACTCTGAATTTCATTAATCCAAACACAAGGTTGTGTATACAAGTTAAAAGATCCAACAGTGTTGCAGTAAACTATCCGAATGGTATATTTTGTCAACAGTAAAGAAAATAAATTGCAATTTGCAACATTGGTGAAGCCAGCATGATTACTGAATAAACTTTTTAAACGTTATATTTCAACCTTTTAAAGAAGAAAAATACTTTTCCATGTATGAGAAAAATACATGTATATGAAATTGCATAACCACTCCACAATCGTCTTGTTGTAGATTTCATACATGATCTCTTCCCCAAAAGGATACCAAACTTGACACATTACCTTTCATACTTTTAAGAAAGAAAACAAAAAATGTCATATATGAGAAAAATTTATGTATTCAGAATTTCGGGAGCCACGCTAAAATCATGTTATATTCGAATTCATGTTATAACAGAGGATGCTATAGTGGTGTCACACTATTTTCTTTCCTGAAAATATCCCTAAATGACCCTTTTTATCCAACTACACTAAGAAAGATGTTAAGTTCCTGGATTACTTTGTCTTGTAGGAGTTAAAAAGCTTGATTGGAAGTGGAAAACTGCTTTGTCTTATCATCATTTGTAAATGAATGAAAGTCACTACAAACAATATTCTTCTGAAAATTAAACAAAAATATTCATGTCTGTATTACCAACACTAATGAAAAATAACTGGAGTTGGTTTTACCTGCAGTTTATGCACTTATCACTATCTTAAAGCCATTGTTTTGATTAAATATTTACTCATTAGAAATGATTCATGATTTTCCTCCATTCAAAGTAATAAAATGAACTTTGTAACTTACAAAATACAATTGTTTTACAGAACCCTCCCCCAGCTGTCAAACTTGTGATGGAATCAATCTGTGTCATGTTGAACTTCAAATCTGAGAGGAAGCCAGACCCTAGTGGGACAGGAAAGATGATTGAAGACTATTGGGGCCCATCCATGAAATTACTTGGAGACCTAAAGTTTCTGGAGAAACTCAAAACCTATGATAAAGACAACATTGCTCCACCGGTCATGAAAAAGATCAGAGAAAAGTATGCTTTTTCTCTCATAGTTATTATTTCTATCAATGGTTGTCACAATGGTTTAAAGATCAGAGAAGAGTATGCTTTTTCTATCATATTTTTCATTTCTATCAATGGTTGTCATGATGGTTTAAAAGATCAGAGAAAAGTATGCTTTTTCTATCATATTTTTTTATTTCTATCAAGGGTTGTCATGATGGTTTGAATTATTTGCTGATAGTCAAGTATTGTTGTTGTTGTAGTGTTTAATGCCATTTTTCAGCACAAGATATGCTATACATGGCAGCCAGTATAACTGGTGGAGGAAGATAGTCAAGGATTGTTAGTGAAATGGCAAATGAGGTCACAATTTGACTGAAATGTCTAGTCTGCCATTCTGCCATACAGAAACGTTCATTGTGCTCCGGGATGTTTCATCCTTCTGGCAACACAAGAGATGCCAGCTATTCTGATTTTGGCAGCTATTTCTTTTTTAATCTTGAATTATACCATTATGATTATTTTTGTTCAATTCCAATTTTCTGGTCTAATCAAATTTGTTATATACTAACACACCAGTGTTAACACCAGTAGATCTAAAGCACTGAAACACTCAAAATAGCTAATTGCAGTTCTTTTGTGAAGGTGTGCCTAGTCTCTTGTATCACAAATACAGCCTAACTCCTGGCAATGGCATACCTCCCCTTACAGATGGAATAATTCTTTGTCACCACAGGGTGAAGTCTGTTGGAAACTTTAAAAAAAGGCATTTTCATGGTTAACCTAGCTTTTGAACAGAATTTGCCAAAAGTAACACATTAAATTCAGTGCTTAGGCTGGTACATCTGGTGCTGTCATATTGAATGTATTTTGATCTTTGAATTGCAAAAAAAACATGTTATTTAAAAAAAGGCTGACCCCATGGTCAGATGGTTTATGCAGGCAGTGACATTGTTTATGAGATCACCTGGGTAGCCATGAGAAATTTGCATCAGTCTGAAGGTTTGATTTACCTTAGAAGGTTGTGGAAAATAAATAGCAATGTGAAGGTTTGATTTACTGTAGAAAGTTGTGGAAAATAAATTGCAATGTTAGGATTTGATTTCCATTAAAAAATTGTGGAAAATAAATTGCAATGTAAAGGTTTTATTTCCCATAGAAAGTTGTGGAAAATAAATTGCAACGTGAAGGTTTGATTTACCTTGGAAAGTTGTGCAAAATAAATTGCAGTGTTTGAAGGAAAAGTAGACTGTGACAATTACACCATGAAGAAAAATATGTGTTCCATAAATCTAAATGGCATTATGATTAGAATCGAAACTAGTCTTACACTCTTCCTTGAAAGTCTTTTCTTGAAGGACTTAAGTGGGAAGGCCAAATGTAGGAAGCACATTTAGCCAGAAGTGCACCTGGAGTCCATAAAGTCTTCAAATACATTGAAAGTATTCATATTTTTATGCTCAAATTATGATTTTGTAAAGCTGACATTTCTGTATCCCATTGGTAATAGTTGGTATCTCTAGTACTAATTTACTAATTAAGTCAATCAGCTGTAATTGTATCCAGTTGTAACAGATCATGAACATTTTTCCTGATTTTTCCCAGAGATTTGCTGATCAGTAATGGATGTCACTTGTATTCAGCATTAAAGCCTAAACAGGTTATAAAATGTTTATTGGGTTGACCTCTTTGCTTTTGTGTTGGATGAGAAAACAAATGGGTATAACTGTTCCAAAATAATGGTCACATGCATCATAAATTCCAATTACTGCATCCAGATGCCACCATTTCCAGTGAATGCAACATACCATATCTACTCGCGCATAAGTCGAGTCAAACTGCAAACAACAAAGATCCTAATCTGCTGTAGTATGTCTGTAGATCAGAGTCTATGTTATTTGTTCTACTAATTATTCCTAACAAGCTGTACAGACTCAGATCTGCCGGTGCATTATGCAATGGCAAATCTGGGTCTGTGCAGCTTGCAGTTGGATTCCTGTTATAATGCAAACATATACAGTAACCTGTGTCAAGTTTTAGCTCATCTGGCTGTAAGGCCCAAGTGAACTTACATTTGGCATTGTGTCCAGCATGTTTCAGCATTGCACATTGCTAAATTCATTTATTCTCAAAAATGCTGGGCAATTTTCAATCAGACAAGGTTGGACTGTTCCGTAGGACATGCTTTATCAAAATATTGTGACTCGAATAGCAATGATATGCTTGGCTTCCATAGCAGTCAGAATGAAAAACCTATTTTGACTTTCTGTCCAGAATGGCTCAGCCAGTTTTGTCCAGACTCGGTAGCAATGAGCGAGATCCACACATATCAATGAGGTGATCTTGCATCTGATTGGCTGATCATGTTAACATTCTGAAGGTCTGAGATTTTATATCCATTATTGATCATACTGGGAATTATGCTTATATCATCAAGCTATTGGATAATTTCGATAATGGGTGAGATACACACATAATTAGGTGCTCAGACCTATTATGAGACATTTAAGATCAGTAAATATTCATTGGGTTTGTATACATTTTTGGATACATAAAGGGTCCTAACACAAGTGGCTGGTATTTTTCCATATATTTCAGATACATACCGAATCCTGACTTTGAGCCAAGCGTCATCAAGAATGCATCTACAGCTTGTGAGGGTTTGTGTAAATGGGTCAAGGCCATGGATGTGTATGACAGAGTGGCCAAAGTGGTGGCCCCCAAGAAAATAAAGCTGGCTGAGGCAGAGGGAGAACTGGCTGTACAAATGGAAAAACTTAATATCAAGAGGTCCCAACTCAAAGAGGTTACAACAACACTTTATTATTCTCCAGTCATATTTCTTGCGAGAATGCACATAGGAATTACCCATGTTTATCCTTCAGTCCATCCATTCTTAATGTCTTCAGTTTCATTTCCTCATGATAACTTTTTGATAGACTAAATAGACTAATTAGGTATTAGACCTATAATCAGTCAATCTTAGTTGAAATTCGATTTTCATGTTTGCTTCAAAATTCACAAAACTATGGCCTCTTTTTAACTTGAAAATTTTACTCTTACATACTGAGGTTTCTAACATGAAGCCCTGATGGTTGGAGCAACTTTGCCTTTTGAATTGGACACTTTTCTAGTTGAAATTACTATACTGAAAATTTCCTATATTGATCTGGATTGGCAGATTTATATAGTTATTTTACTGTGCATAAGGTTAATTTTGTCATTTCCTCATAAGAGGTGGCACAGAAGTAAGAAAATGATGTAGATATGTTTTTTAGTACCACAGACCACTTTTAATTGTGGACCGTCATCTTGGATGCATTTAGTAATGTCTTTTTTCTAAGGTCATTCTAAGGCCAGTTTTGGACAATATTTGTAATCTGACCAGTCTTGATTATTACTAACATTTTAATTTTCTACTTTCCCAAAACTTCAGATATAATCTCTTATAAGTCAAGTCAACTGCAAACTGCACAGACCCAGATCATCTGCCATTGCATAATGTGCTGGCAGATCTGGGTCTCTGCAGTTTGTTAGGAGTATTCAGTAGAACAAACAACATGGATATTGATCTGCTGATGACAGATCAGGATCTGTGTTTGTAATTGGACTCACCTTATACATGTATATACATTCCAAAAATGAAATGGTATTATCTACATAAATAATATGGATAATGATGAACATAGAAATGTATATTTCTGCCATATTTGTCACCTACATGTTTTATATACTTAGTGCAGTAGTAACAAACTCACTTTGTACCAAGGTATGCCAAGTGGAGAATCATGTTTGATCCATCATGCATTTAATTGTTGTAGTAAGTGCTTGTACAACCAAGTTTGGTGCCATTCAGGATTGTTTTGTTTCCTAGACCTCAAAGACCACCATATTGCAACATAAAGACCAACTTATTTCAACATAAAGACCACTATATTCCAACATCTGAGTTATGAAGAATATTTTCTATAAGTTGTCACTATTTGCTGTATAGTTGACATAAATGAATGGACTTAAGATATATTACTTTTTGTACTGCAGGTTACAGACAAGCTCCAGGCATTGAATGATGAATTTGAGACCATGACAAAGAAAAAGAAAGAGCTGGAAGATAATATAGACCTCTGTTCCAAAAAGTTGGATCGTGCAGAAAAATTGATTGGAGGTCTCGGTGGGGAGAAGAACAGATGGACAGCAGCAGCAGAAACCCTTGGGAAAAAGTATTATAACATCACTGGTGATGTTCTTTTGTCATCAGGTGTTGTGGCATACCTTGGGGCTTTCACTGTGGATTTCAGACAGGTAAAAAAAATTTTTTGCATAAACACAGATGATTGTTTAGTTCTTTATGATATCACAAGTATATTAAATCATTTTCACCAGACACCTCCATGATAAAGAACACCTGCTCATAAAAATAAAAATTTATGTATCCCTGAATTTCTGTTATTTTTCACAAGGGACATCAAGCATTTTTGTCATAGAACTGGAATCTCAAACATAAGTTTATTAGAGTCAAAATGGATAAAACTCCTATAAATGCAGTATACCAGCATGCTGGTTGCAACTTGTGACAATATTAAATGCATAGCATAAATGTTATTTGTAAGTAATACTTATGTCAGATACTTTATCATACAGACTGTGACCAAAAAGTGGTTAAAGGCTTGTGTCAGCAAGAAAATACCCTGCTCTGAGGAATTCTCCTTGAATGTGACCCTAGGTGAGCCTGTAAAGATCCGTGCATGGAACATTGCAGGCCTGCCAGTTGACAGCTTTAGCATTGACAATGGTATCATCGTCTCAAACTCCAGAAGATGGCCTCTGTGTATTGACCCACAAGGTGAAGTCTGAAAGTCTACATTTTTTTAATGAAAAGATTTTGTTTCAGGTTCTTCGGCATAACCTAATCGTTTAATATGTCATGAATAGGTCATGGGGTAATTATTTTAATACTGAAACATCATTCATACTTTGTCTTATATTACTGGCTTGTTTTTATCTTGATGTCAAGAATTCACGATTTTATGATGTATGCAGTGCATAAACACATTTGTGCGGTCAAAATTCATGATTATGTTTTGGCTTACAATGTAAATGAGTGGCTGCCCATTTTCTCATAACACCTACTTATGTTTTGGGACATTTTCATAACAAATGATTTTCTGGGAAATTGGTCTGTTCATGGTTCACTTTCCTTATCATTAAAGCAATTGTTGCTGCCATATGGAATATCAATAATTTTTTTCAGTCTATAGGTTCTTTGCAGGGTTGAAAATTGTTGGTTTTAGAGATTTTCACATGATTCTGGGTGGCATTGGGGTGTGGCTCTGACAGACCTGCCAGCCCTTACAATTTGACCTTAAATCAAAGAACCTCTCAAAAACTAACTTACAGAATGATAGAAAAAAGTGCAAAATTACAATTTTTGTGGTCAAATGTGGTTTTCATATTAGATTTTGTGGAGTTGGTAAGTGAACCAGACTAACTTGACAGGAGTAGCTCAGAATCTTTGATCTTCCATTGTTTTTTATGCAAAATTCCTGTATGATCAAGCTTTTTCTTTAATGTTATTGTATTATCTAGAAATGTTGTTCAAGAAATGAAAGCAAATTGAATGTGAAAGGACAGTAAGCTTCATTAAAAGTTCTAACAATCAGCACAGAACTATAAAAAGGAATAATCAGGTTCTTGGCTGTGCTTGCAAATATAGTAGTAATGGTAACAATTGCATTTGTTGGACATCATGGCGAGTTAGTTGTTGAGATGATTGCTACCATAACATGAAATAAAAAAAACAAAAACAAAAAGATTACATCAGATTGAGAGATCTAGTGGGAGCCAATTGACCTCCATGTGGCTTGGAACTAGTTTCTGAAGCTGATCTGGGGATCATAAGATTCTATATATTCTTTGTGAACTATTTTGTTGAACGCATCGTTTCTTTTGCTGATTACACTTTTAAACTTTTCAGATGCATGTTTTCCAACTTTGCAATAGCAGTACATATTTCATTGCACCTTACTGAAAATTGGTATAACTTATGGATAAATATTGACTACCTTATGAAGAAGGTTTTATTATTGTTCACATGTCTGCTCCAGATGGGGTAATCATAGAAGGACCAGCAATGGAGAGCTACTGATTTGTGTCTCCATTGTCTAACTAGTTTAAAATATGTTTATTTTGATGGTTAAGAAGTTTCATTTTGACAGCTTGAACCATCAGAGGTGTAAGCATCCATCCTTGACCATGTCTATAGCCAACAAGTTTTTAATGGTGCTTTAATAAACATTTTCATACTGTTCAGGCTTGCTTCTTTAGATTTCATGGTAGATAATTATCCTGGAAATAAAACATTTCCGTTGACTTCAATTTCATGCTAGAAATTGATTGATTGACCCTGAAATATTTCTATGAACTTTGATTTCATGCTTGAAAATGCAATTGATTTATTATCACAGAAATTAAACATTCCTGTGTGAAAAGTATGATTCTGAATACTGAAACCTCATGACCCTTGGCAGATGTCATATGAATCAATGGAAAAATGTAATGCACATCCATGTGTATGTTATACTTTTTCACCATAGTGATATGAGTAATAATAACTGATAAGAATTTGAAACATTTTCTACTTATTCCTCTGGTGTGTAAGGTTCATGTTACAGTGTTACTGTTAGATACTGAGTTCAGAGTCACCGGATGAAACTCCACAAAGTGCTTAACTATTTTGGTCAAAATTTATGGTATACTAATTAGAAAGTCATCATTCCTGTATATTTTATGAAATAGTTTTCAATTTTTTTTAATTAAAATAAAAAACTTTGTACACAGTGTATTATTTTGATGGTCTTTATTGCATTATTTCACAATTTTTTGGTCACATTCTTGTGGTGATAAGCAACTAATGTTTCTGATATGTGTGGGTATTACCCACATTATGTAACAAAATTTATCATCCTAAATGCCACTTTACATGGGGTCAGATATAGCTAATTTGTGTGCACATGTATGTTATCGCGTAGTATGGTGAGGGAGGATTTGATACACCTCTGAAGTTTCCTTAAGGTAGCACTAAACAGTATGATTAGCTTGCAGTCAGACTTTCATTAAAGAGGCACCCATACATTGTCTCCATTTTTTCTGATGTTATTTACAGTGATATCAAGAATGCAGATTTGATGTCTTATGCGCAAGGGAACAATTCTAGTGCAGAAACTAGCCAGGGTTGAGTTTCAGGTTTTGGCCTATAATGTTCACAATGTGGCTGCTCATTTTCTACTTTCTGTGCATTTATTTGAGTCTGGAAATTTTCACATTGAGTGATTTTTTTAAAAATTAGGCTGTTCATGGTCCAACCTAATATCCCTTTTATGTATGAAATATCTGTGATTTGTTCAGTATAGGTTACAGGTTTAGGGATTCTAGTTTGTTGGGGATGAAAGGGGGGGGGGTTGACTCTAAAGGTGGTGATCATAAAATGATCAGCTTTGCCATGCCAGTCTTGTTCATGATTTGGTTTTTACGTTCTCTGGTGAGTTTTAAAAGATATGCTTGTTGATGGTTATAGTTTTTTTTTGACAGTGGGTGGCTACAATGTTGAGAGTGACCATCCTTGATACCAGTCATAGCTGAAATTATTTAGTCCTACCGTTATTGGAAATGGGATCTGCCATACTTAGTTGACAGGTTTTGTGACTTAAACTAGAAATGTATTGTTTTTGTTTTGTGACTTAAACTAGAAATGTATGATAGTGTAAGACTCTCAAATATCAGTAGGTACAGGAAAATTACCAACATGCAGTTTTACTCCACATTTTGGTATTTTTCACAGAGTTGAATTTCTAAATAAAAGATGAATCCCACCATGACACAGGATAAAAGAGTCAAAAATATCAATAGGTACAGGAAAATGACCAAAATGATGTTTTCCTCATTTCTGTTATTTGCACAGGGTCAGATTTCAGAATTAAAGATGAATCCCACCATTACTCAGGATAGTGAAAGTAAAAAATATCAGTAGGTACAGGAAAATGACCACATTTCTATAATTTGCACAGGGATTTTTGTAATTTGCACAGGGTTGAATTTATAAGTAGAAGGTGGTTCCCAACACTTGACATTGAGGATCATGTATTATTCAAAGTTGAAATCCTGAATTCTTATGTCAGTGTGAATCAGTTTCATTTAAGAATTCAGTATGTCCCAGATCATCCCATTATCTAGCTCAGTATTTGAAAGCCAACCTGAGAGTGAATAAGTTATTTTAAAAAGCAAAATTGTATATTAAATATTTGAGGTGGAAATAGAATAGTCTAGCAAGTCAGATTTTCATTCAGTTTCTTCAGAAAAATGCAGATGAGGGCACTTGTACTTAAATCTCCATATGAATGTTGGTGTAGGAAAATTAGTTTGTCAGAACACATTGAGGGCAATTGTACCAAATTTTAGCTGTTTGTATGTCATTTTTTTGCTGGATTTAGATTGACATAATTTTATTTTGGATAATAAGAGTTGACACTATGCCAGTATTTAGTTGTTTCTTCTGCAAAGATTGAACCATGAGTGGATGACCTGTGAAGAAGTTAAATTTTGTGAACACTGTAGAGTATAATCTTAGGAAAGCATTATCCAACTGTTATCATCAATGGTTGTAAAGAGGTTTTGACAGTAGTGATGATGAAAGTATAGATAATGATCATGAAAAAAATTCTTACAGTAATGACATGGTTTTGACAATAGTAATGTGAATGTATCTTGTGTCAAATTACATATTCATCGGGTCGTAAACAGTCTTTAAAATGGTAAAAGTAGAGATCTTATTTAATCAATCTGCTATCAATTGGCATGTTATATATAACTTATTACAGTACTGTGTATACCAGGATCATGGCCTGCCAGTAATTTTACCAACATATCTTATTTCACGTCCATACTTAAGTAACTTATTCAGCCAAACTTAAGCTTGCTTGAAATTTCATTAAGTTTGATTGATGTATACTAAACTGAATTCCAAATCCATATACGGTTCTGTTGTTGAAATCCAGGCCAGGAAATATTTCAGGATATTTGATTTGACACTATTAAAAAAATAATAAAAATTTTAAAAAATTTAAAAGGAGTGAAATTTCTTCTTTGAGGCAAATGAACACAAGTTTACAAATGTTTAAAGGTTGCCAGTCTTTAAAGAATAGGAGACTTATACATTTCTGCATTTTATTTTAGGTCAGGCCAACAAATGGATCAAGAACATGGAGAAGGCCAACAAAGTGTCTATCTTGAAATTATCTGACAGTACCTATCTCCGTACCCTGGAGAATTCAATACAGTTTGGTTCACCAGTACTGATTGAGAATGTGGCAGAGGAGCTGGACCCCATTTTGGAGCCAGTTCTGCAGAAATTGACTTTCCGTCAACAGGGAGTTGACTACATCCGACTTGGGGATAATGTGATTGAGTACTCGAAGGATTTCAGATTATATATCACAACCAGGCTGAGGAATCCACACTATCTGCCAGAAATTGCTGTCAAGGTGGGTTGAAAGCTTCTTACTGTTATTAATACTATGTTGTTATTTTGCTGTGAATTTAGTTTATTAGCGTATTAATATAGGGACATGACACATGCAGTTTGCTGTGTATACACATTGTTATAGTTCTTGGGAAGAGTTTGAGTCAGGGATTCAGAGTCTTACCCAGCTGTTCCAGCAAATGTTTGCACACAACAAACAATATATTATTATTATTAATTAATTAATTAATAGATGCATCAATTACAATAGCTATCATGGGTTCAGCATTTTCTACACGTAGTGAGGGCAAATGCATGTGTTTAGAAGATTAGCAAAAGGGTTCAGATCCATGGAATAAGAGATAAGTCGTCATGCATGGCCATGCCTAGTCCATGAAGTATGAATGACCCACGCTAATATCCAAGGTCTGTGATTGATCAGATATATAAGCTATATGTGGCCCTGACAATCCAGTTGTGTTTCAACATCATCGTTCTTGTAGCAGCCAAGAAGCACCTAGTTAAAGGCTGTATTTAACACTAATAATTTTCAAGAAATAATGTAAACTCAATGCTGTTTCCTTTTAAATTGTGTGAATAAATAAATTTCACCTTTCCTTACTTTTGATTGGGATTTTAGTTGAAAATTGTTTATTGTATCTGTCTTAAGACATATCACCCCTCTGTACATTACTATCTATGCTTCACTCTTTGAAGCATTCTTAAGGAAGCCTTCTTGTGAATAAACAAAGAACTGAAAATGTGAGTAGCATTTACATGGTCATTGTAAAATTGGATTTTTTGAGATGTTTTCTTGTTGAAAGAGAGACCACAATTACAGGGTAACAAATCAGGTATCTGAAAACTTAAGTATTTTTAAAAAATGTTGGACAGAATTTTTCCCCAAACCTACAAGTTAGTGTAATATAGGAAACAGTGATGAAGTTGATTGACTGTTATGTGATACAAAATATCTTAGTTTTTCTACAAAGTAACTTTTAAAGTAAGTGTTTCATGGATCATGTCTCACCTTTTTTGTAGTTGTCATGGACAAAAAGCATTCCCCATTCCCTAAACATTAAATGTAGCATGTTTCATCACATTCCTTCTGGTAATTTTTGCAGTCATTGTTTGTACAGGCTTAGATATTGTTTGCTGATTCTGCTGCAACCAATGTTTCCAACATTGTTGAGAGAGAGAGGGATAGAGAGAGAATTTATCTATTATAACCTGAAGAGTGATAGAGGAGGACAAGTTGTGTATGTATTTTTGAATTCAAAGGATTAGACTGATGAATATGATTAAAATTACAGTTTTAATGAATTGGAGACCTAGGATTCGATTTTCTATTATAATAAATAGAGAGAGAAAGACAGAAAAATGAGTTCTTCTATCTGGTTTTTTTAAATAATTGACCTCTCACAATAGAAAGGGAAAATAAACATGGGAAAGCTTGGCAGATGAAACTTGATTAAATTTGCATCATTGTGGAACATATTTTTGATTCCATAATGAAGGAGAGAAGGTCAGTCTCTTACATGCAGATAAATATATTTTAATAGAAATCTAACATGACAGTAGGTTTAAACAATATTTATTAGTGAGCTTTCTTGGTACAGTATGAATAGAATACACATATTAGAACAGTAAAGATCAAATGGAAAATATTTGAATACTCCTATGTAAATAATCAACTGATATGCATGATATTTTCAGTTAAAGTAGTGCACTTATGAAGAAATGAAAATGTTTATGTTTTGAAAAAGGTTTGCTAATTTCCATTTGGTTTTGACTTTCAAAAATGGCACACCAGTAGAACAAAATTTTCCACTACAGGAACTGTTCTGATAAAAAATGTGAATTTAATTCTGAAACTTGAAAGAAAGGAAGTATAGACTGTAAAAATTAATAAGTATTCAGAATCATAATTAACTTGAGAAGAGACATCTCTTTTGACAAAATAACTGGAATTTTTAAAAAAATATCCTTTTCAGTGATTGTGGTCTGTCTCACATAAACACCAAATTCTATGGAGTATAAATGCACAGCCACCTAGGTTTGAAGTTTCAGCACTTGTTTTTCTTGATAATTGTATAGTTAAATGGACAGGTGTTACATGCAGCAAACAGTCTGTTAGTTAAATGGACATGTGTTACATGCAGTAAACAGTCTGGTAGTTAAATGGACAGGTGTTACATACAGTAAACAGTCTGTTAGTTAAATGGACAGGTGTTACATGCAGTAAACAGTCTGGTAGTTAAATGGACATGTGTTACATGCAGTAAACAGTCTGGTAGTTAAATGGACAGATGTTACATACAGTAAACAGTCTGTTAGTTAAATGGACAGGTGTTACATGCAGCAAACGGTCAGGTAGTTAAATGGACAGGTGTTACATACAGCAAACAGTCTGGTAGTTAAATGGACAGATGTTACATGCAGCAAACGGTCTGGTAGTTAAATGGACAGGTGTTACATACAGCAAACAGTCTGGTAGTTAAATGGACAGGTGTTACATACAGCAAACAGTCTGGTAGTATAATATATAATGTTCACTGTACAGTAACAAATAATGGTTTATGATGCCATGTACCAAGTATCAGCCAGTGATTCCATATTATTATTATTATTATTATTATTACTACTACTACTACTATAAGAATATATCATAGACACTTCTCAGGCAACGATGGCAGTGGCAGCATTGTTGAAGTTTTGATTATCAGTTTTTGAAAGTAATGTATTTTCTACATTCAGTGGAAACTTTAAGATGAGAATAGGTCTATAGTTTATACACAGATATGATAGGAGTTCCTGTCTTGGTTGCTTAGTTGAATGTTTTATTTATTATTGTGAATAATTTTAGTTTTTATAAATTTGAAAGTCACATATCTTCTATTTAAGTTGATGTAAGTGTATATCATTTCATGATACCTAAAAAAAAAAAAGCTTTTATACACATGCTATGAGGTGGAGCATATTATTTTATGATATTGTCCATCAGTCCATCTGTCCCTAGGTATGTCTTTCTGTTGCAAATACTGTCACAAGTTGTCCACCATCAGTATTTACCAAATTCAATGGATAGCTTTCACTTGGAGTAAGAAAAATCCTTAATGTTTTAGGGTCAAAGGGTAAAAGATTAAGTTCAGAGTTTGAAAGAAAAGAAAAAAAATGTTTTCCACAAAAACTTAAGTTATCTACCATGGACCTTCACTACAGTTTTGAGATGACTTGTACACTAGGGTATGAAAGAAGTCCATTGATTTTAGAAATAATTTTTGTTCAACTTCAGTTCTTTACCACATAACTGGACTAAAGTTTGTGGAGGACTTGCATTTATGGTATGGAGGAGGCCTATTAATTTTGGGGTCAAAATTTTAAGGTCAGGTTCATTGTGGCTTAACCCTTTACCTCATGCAAGCGTCTTTGGATGCCTCTACTCCTTTTGCATGGAAGAGCCATTTGATGCCTCTACTCCATTCGCATGGAAGCGCCTTTTGACGCCTGCTGTAAACATCAGCCATTTTGAGCTGGTTTTTGTAGCACCATCTTCGGGGAAAACCCCCCATTAGATACTACATTCATTCTGCAAATGACAGTTACATCAGATCACATGGTCGCTGTTTATGCAAATTATGTAACACATTTAAAGAGTAATTGGTTGCATATATCTATAATCGAAGTATTAAAATGAATAGCATGGTTACATAGAGATTGCAGTATCCAATTCCTACTATAAGATATTGAATCATTGAAAACACGTTTTCTAATTAATTCTTAAAAACTTAATACATAATAGTTTACAAGCATGATAGAGGTACTGTTCAATCTTGGAAGGCTTAATAATATCTGGGGGTGCTCTACAGATATTATGAACTTTGAGAGAGTGGTGGGTGTAAGGTGATGTTTACATTTAAACATGTTCATTGGAGAGAATGTTGGTATAGCTCTATGTTACTTTCATGTACTGTGGCTGAAATTTCATTGGATATTGTACTTGCGGAAATTGTAAATGATCTAAGCACACAACTAACTAAAATGACTTCTCACTTGTGCTCAAAATGTCAGTCTGAATTATACTATAGTACACTATCTTTAGCAGCTATTAAAATAGAGAAAATACATTTTTCCAGACTATACAATACCAGCTTCTCAAAGTACAGTGAATGAATTACCAAATATATCAAATGTAAAAACAAATTGTTCGCTTTTATTTTTACAATTTACCTCTGAAGTCCAGAAAGTAAAAATGACCAAGTGGAGCTTGCAGTTTTTTGAGAGGTGCACATTTGAAGTAAAGCCAAGCTGTATACTCTATAACCCATATTATGCCCATCAATCATATTCTAAAATAAAGGGAATTAAAGGTTCTTTGAACAATTCCTAAGATATACAAGGTCTTTTTTAAATAGCCAGCATAGCCAGTGAGGAAACCCAGGGAAATTCTTTTTCTTTAAAATTCTAACCCTATCCAAGCTACAAAACTAGTGAGTTAGTGTTCAGTCTTGGAAGACTTAATGGTAAATGAAAACTATTATTATAATCAATAACTAATTTTCTTTTACACTGATGAAAGTTCATCCACAGATGTGTGAAATACATTGTGCAGCAATAAGAATTGAATATTCTAATTTTTATATTCAGTGAACAGTTTCTAAATTTACATGTTTGTTCGAGTATACAAAATCCTTTAATTTATTGACATATTTTCATCATTTGACTGATTGGATGTTAAAATATGACCCAAAATACATATAACTGTTGACATATGAAAGAGCATGGTCTTTAGGAAGTACAGAGGGAGGAGATGGTCATTTTAAAACCAGGCATGCCAATTTTTGTGTATTATGTATGATATCATTTTCAAATGCATAATGTTCACTTGACTTTATTAATTTCCTTAAACCAGTGATTGAAAGTTTTGTCAGTGACATATTATCAGCGAAGTAAAATGGTAAAGGAATAAAGTATTTGGTATTAAATATAGCCCTACATGACACTGACCTCAGGTTACAATTTAAATTGTCTATGTATATATGAAATAACAAAGGTGAAACAACACCTCCCTGTCTATCTTCATTGGTTACATGGAAGGAATTGGATATTGCACTTTTATAATGCTGAAAGTGCTTTGTGAAATGGTCAGTTGTTTTTATTTTCTTACCTTCAGTAAAGGCAAGACATAGGCATAACTTTACAGCCATGATAGCTGTGCAGTGACCATGACATCATTATTGTTGTAAAATATGTCATTAGTTTGTTTTAAAGTTTCTGTAAAACTTTACATCATACTGTTATATTGTGTATATTTTGATGCAGTGGAAAATTGTTTTATCTCCCCATTATACAGGTGTGTCTGGTGAACTTTATGATCACACCACAAGGTCTGGAGGATCAGCTTCTTGGAATTGTGGCTGCCAAGGAGAAGCCACAACTGGAGGAGAAGAAAAATGAGCTGATTCTTGAGAGTGCTGCTAACAAAAAGCAGCTGAAAGAAATAGAGGACAAAATTCTAGAAGTCCTTTCCTCATCACAGGTGAGTATGACAATTTCACACTCTAAGACCAACACAGAATTTTCAGTTCATTCAATGAGACATTTAATTTTTAATTTACTTTCTATTGCATTAAAATGGTACAAGAGGCATACAAGATTTATAGTTAGGATAGCAAATGGTTGTATCTTATATGACACTTTGCTTTTAATAAACGCAATGTTACTATGACAATACTTGCATATTTAAAATAATGCACACTGCTGTTTCTCCATTAGGGCAACATTCTAGAAGATGAACAGGCAATTCAGATCTTGTCCTCATCCAAAGCTCTGTCCGAGGAAATTGCAGCCAAGCAGGAGGTGGCAGCAAAAACTGAAAAGATGATAGATGAGACAAGAAGTGGTTATAAACCTGTTGCTGTCCACTCATCCATTCTGTTCTTTTGCATTTCGGACCTGGCCAACATTGAGCCCATGTACCAGTACTCACTGACCTGGTTCATCAACCTCTACCTGCAGGTATATCATGGTGTTTTTCCCTTTTTTTCAGAATTCAGCTTGAAGCAAAGGACATTTTAATAGGATTCTTTTAAAGAATTCTTCTTTTTAAAGTTAATTGTGGTATCATAAAGAAAAAGTCCATGTTTATGAAAATTGGTTCTTCAGTTCATGATGCATTAGCATAACCTTTGATTGAGTAACATTTTTGTTTAGAGAAAGTCTTTGCAGCTTTTGTGCTTTGTCCTTCATTAGAAAATCATTAAAAGTTCATCAAAATACCACTCAACAGAATTTTATCAAATTTGACAGAAAGCATGCTTCAAGGCCTTTAAGATTTATACAAAATGATGCCAATCTTTAATCAATTATGGCCTCCATTACTAGGAATAGAAAAAAATTAAGCAACTTTATTTCAAATACTCTGCCTCATTTGGGATTGTAACAACTTCATGATGTTTGAATGAATGGATGCACTGTTGACTGGGTCATTAGGGTTTATAAGAACAGTTTTCAAGGATTCTGCAATGGGAAGCACATTTTTCAGATGCTATATATAGGTAAGTGGGTCAAATGACAAAATGCTATGCATTATGTTTGCCAAAGGGAAATTGACATTGGGTCAGTTGGTGAAAGTGCCTTAAGTCTGAAGAGTGCAGAAAGAATGAAATATCAAATATTTTAATGAATTTTGGAGTATATTTTGCTTAAACATTAAAATAAACTCAAGAAGGAGTCAGAAACTTTGGCAAATAAGACTGTTAACCACGAAGATCATGCATTTGAAGATGACTGCATCCCTTGACCCCATGTTCTTGATCCCCTCAGCTGCAGTGCCTTCACCTAGGCCTAGTTAAACAAAAAATAGTTAAAGAGTTCATGCCTAAAAATACTTAAACATTGTTCCTAACTTTAGATGCAGTTAATTAAGATTCTTGGAAATGTTCCTTAGTGTTTGAATTTCCCTATGCAATGTCATTGAACCATGTTCTACTGACCCTGATTTCTTGGCCTGCAGCTCTTGTAGCTTGTATTGGACTCACAATCATATGTCAGCTAGGTGAGTGTTTTCAGGCCCTCTTGGGCCTATTGTTTTATATATTGTATTGTATTTTTTTCTCACTTTGATGCTAGTCCAAGTATTTTCTGTGTTGTAAGCATTTATTGGTATTTGTTACTCTTCAACCCATATCCAGCAATCTCAGTTACATGTTAAAAGACTCATGTTTAAAGGACAATATTTTAAAATAATATTTATTAAATTGTTATTGTTCAAGTTTGAATGGACAAGTAATGTTAATTATATTATATCAGTCAACCTCTCATCAGTTACTGATTGATGACGGTTCAGCACAACTGGGTGCAAGATAAGCAATCATTGGTCAGAATTGTCACATGACTATTTTCAGTGAGTATATAGTACATTGTATTATGTTTGAAGCTCAGCAGATAGCTGTCAGCAGCAACAGTGTACTGTCCATATCATCTCCACTAGAGTCTTAGGTATTTATGAAATGAAATAACAGACCTTAAGAAAGAGATAACACAAATCAATGGATTTTTATATAATTTGACCACTCTGGTGGCCTAAGTGGTTAGAGCATCTGCCTCAGATGCTGGAGTTTGTGGGTTTGAACCCTGGCTAAGTCATACCAAAGACTTTCTGTTTGTAGTTTTAACTATTTACTTAATTTATTGTTGTTCATCCTGGCTTAATGTAAAGTATATGTACTTATTGTTCCAAATAAACTTCGCAGATATCTCCCACTGTACCAAGAACTGGGGGTTTATTTTCAACAATACACAGATCATCCATATATTGTTCACTTACATTTTGTTTACATGGTTAATGAAGGTCAGCAGAAGATATTATCAATAATAATGTTCCATTACATTTTCTTTGTAAAATGTTTTAATGATAATTATACATGAACAAACATTTGGAGAATATATCATGAATTCTTTAGTAACTCTTTTTATTTAATTAGTCTGCCTCCCCCCATAAATCTGTTACAATTTTTTGCATAAAATATATTGATTATGTTATCACTTTTTGATAATATTTAAACATTGCTGTGCCTTGTTTTCAGTCCATCATCAACAGTCCGCCTTCCAATGATCTAGAGGAGAGAATATTCAATCTGAATGATCACTTCACCAATAGCATTTATAGGAATGTCTGCCGATCTCTCTTTGAGAAGGACAAGCTGCTTTTCTCCTTCCTGCTCTGTGTTGGAATCATGAAGGGACAGTAAGTTATGCCATCTTATTGTCTTTACTCTATTAGCAGATTAATGCCACCTTTGCGACTTAAGTGGTGGCAACAATATTGAGATTTTTCTTACAAAGACTTTGAAATTCATGTAAACATACATTAGTGATGTTTGCCTGGATATAAAGACTTTACTGTTTTATTTATTGACAGTTTACAGAGCTGTAGATATGCAGCCTTTATTTCATATTTTGTGCAAAGAAGTTGATTAAAAAATGCATATTGGAATTTTGTATTCATTCAAATTAAGCAAAACTATTTATTCTTAATTACTTAGTCTCAAATTGTGAGTGTTATTGCCTCTTTCATAAGCACAATATGTGTTTTGTAATGGTGCATTTGATCAATATAAACTAAGTTTTCAGAACAAGTTTCATATGTTCCATGCCTTACTGAAATGATAGTGCTTGGTCACTGTGAAAACAGACAAACAGAGCTACATAATCAAACACTCCTTGGCTTCATCTTGATTACTCTGTTGCTTGAGCCATTTTGAGGCATGTATAATGTCCTGATAGCTTTGAGGATATTGAAAGCACTGCAATGATTATGTATACTCATGCATAAGTCAGATCCAAATGCAACCTGCATAGACCTAAATCTGCCATCATATGATGTGCCAGCAGCTCTGGGTCTGTGGAGTTTGTTAAGAGTATTCAGTAGAATAAACAAAATAAATCCTGAAGTTATGTGATGGCAAATCAGGATCTATGTTGTTCACAGTTGGATCTGAATTATAATAAATGAATGAATACAGTTGTTCCAAAGCAGGAAGTAAAAGAACCGAATAATTTATTAATTTCTTAATTACAGCATAGGTTTTACAAATTTTAATGCTTTTCATGTTGTCATTCAAAGTATTTCATAACATAATTTTTTTTACTCATGAGGCATATGTTGCTGATTTAACTGCCAGCTATGTTTCTTCCATTATTTTGTTTTTGTTTTCACTTAGCTTGTGTTACATATGAATAACATCTTGTGATTATTTAGTAGAAGAATGCAGAATATGCCTTACTCATAACTATTTTTTGTTATTACTTATTGTTTTCAGTCTTGATGATTGTTTCTTCATCAGACAGATTTACATTGTATTTAGAGGAAGAATAATTTATATAAAATAACTCACTTTTAAAGTCACTGTCATGTCAGGTTTTTATGGGGCAAACATAGAGCATGTGATCACTACACTTTTGTATGAGATGTTTATATGTAAAATGATGATGTATATCTAGAAATGGCTGATTAAAAATTGTTTTCTTCTACATTTTTAATTTTACATGATCAGATGCCCCAAGTCAAATATTTAGGATTCAGTTACAATATCTCACAAGATCTCCATTTAGTGTACCATACCTGCCAACCATTATGCTTTTGGCATAATTATTATGCAGTTTTTCACTGAATTGCATGTTATGCCTGCCTGTGGATGGAATTACATTTTTTGGTATGCAAATAAGAAGGAAAAAAAAGAAAACAATAAAAAGTTGTGTTCATCATCTTTATTGCCTTCTCCTTTAACCCACATATTGTTTAAATTTGAGAATATTTGAGACAAGAAGACTTCTGCATAATAGTAGCATAAAAATACACTTTTCCATCTTTGATTTACTTTCCTATCACTGTCATTAACTTCTTTTTGTAGCAGCTGTATTGGATAAACTTCCAAGAAAACTGATGGGTTTCTTCGATTTGAAAACATATCGTGCAAATTCATTATGACAATGAAAACAATTAGCAAGAGAACCAATCTGTACTAGAAAATGGTGCAATATATTAAGTGAAGCAGGCTTTGTTGATGTGACGCGTTAATGTTAAATGACTGCAAAATGTTGCAGGAGGGGGATATTTCTAAACTTTAAAACGTTGGATCAGATAAATGAAAATTCATTAGTCCTTTAGAATCAAGTTTAACACATCACCATGCTCATTACAGGATTTATAGAGTTGACTTCATGTTCACTCAGTGGAAAGTTAGACTTGTTGACTAGTTATATTATAATTTGTCAATATGTTTCGTTTATATTATGGTTCTAATCAAATAGATTTTTCCTTTTGTGACAAGAACTTTACCACAGGTTAGTAGCAAAACTAAACACATCTTTCTTACAAGGTATTGTAATTATAACATGTAATATACCATATATATTGGCTTATAAATTTCGTAAAACTGCAAACAACAAAAATCCAGATCTGCCATAACATAATGTGCTTGCAGATCAGGATCTATAATGTTTGTTCTACAATTACTCCTAACAAACTGTGCAAACTCAGACCTGCTGTCAAATTATGCTACATCAGATCTGGGTCTGTGGATTTTACAGTTATCTCATCTTGTAAGTGACAGTATATGGTATATATTTCACTTTTAATGCCAGATTATGCTTTTTTCCCACTAAGGTAGATTTTGCCTCTACCTTCCTAGGGGTTAGCAGGTGTGATGTTTGCATGAGCTGCAAAATAACAACTAAAAACAGTTTATTAAAATGTAGAGAACAAAACACAGAAGACTTAGTTTGTTATAAAATTGATAGTTCTTTCTCAATTTGTTCAGCTCTTTGCTTTCAGATGGAAAATTTGTTGGTGCTTTTGCAATACTCAGAATAGAAATTCTCCCAGATAAATATGTTATGTACTGTGCAATTTGTTGGTCTTTTTTGGGGGGAAAAACAGCTCTTTTTTTTACTCAAAAGAATCAGGGATCAAGCCTTGTGCGCTACATATATATATATATATATATATATATATATATATATATATATATATATATATATATATATATATATATATATATATATATAACCACTGGACACTGCTCTTCCTATTTCTAATTCCAAGCATGATATGGGGATAGTTGCTTCATGATAACAAGTGTATAGTTAGCCAATATAATCATTAATGAAAGAAGAGAAATTTATGACATATCAAGAAATCTAAAATTTTCATTAAAACCAATTACAGGACTACTCTGATCTGATGTTGTCAGCTTGGAACTTCAAGACAAGATATATATTTTTTACATAAATATCTGTTTGTTATCAGATTTATGTACCACTAATGTATAAACTCACATATAAGGTTCAACTGCAAACAACATAGACCCCAATCTGCCATCACATAATTTGTATGTGCCAGCAGATCAGGTTCTTTGGTGTTTATTCTGTTGATTACCCCAAACAAACTCCATAGACCAAGATCTGTTGTCACATTGTAGAACAGCATATCTGGGTCTGTGTAGTTTGCAGTTAAACTTCACTTATAAGCAAGTATCTACAGCATATATTATAATTTGTTATTAATGCTATGAACTGATATGACCTCAAATTTTTAGGGATATACTCAGAGATGATGAATCCAGGTATGTATTTCTTTGTTCACACATGCACTCTTGGTCGATGGAGTTGTGAACTGTACCTTCTAAATAGAAGCTTGGGATCATGGTTTATTTCATCAAAGATAATTGATCTTAAAATTAAATCATAAATAATCAATTTTTATATGCCAGCCATAAGGCAGAGCCTATTTCTTTGTTATGGCACTGAACATTTTACCTTCTTTTTAATTAACCACACCATAATTTACTTCATCCTTGACCAGACATTTGAATGACTTGTTTTGAGGGCATGGAAGGATGGATACTGTCAAAGTCTATTTTGCAGTTACATAAAGAAGACAAGGTGTGTCTGTGCAATGATTTTAGTTCTGTGGAAAGTAACTTGATTTAGTTTGGCATAAGAAATAAAATATGTTGATTTTGGTTGGAAACTTTGGTATAGTGCTTTTTGACACAGCAACACACATAAGTTATTTAGTTTTGAAGCAATTGGAGCTAAGTACCTTGCTAAAGGACACACAATGGTAGCTGACCCTGGCAGGTGTGATGGTAGAATTGAAACCTACATCATTTCGGTCATGAGTCCAGCATGCTAACCATAGCCACTGCAGCTTCTTGGTTAGAAAAGGTTAAAAGTGAAGATCAGTATGACACAAACAAAGGCTAAATAGTTCCCATGATACCGTAGATTTAGTTTTTTTTAGCAACAAGCCTTGATCAAACTTTGTGGAAATCTTGCATTTGTAAGAGTAAAGAAACTTCAGATATGGGGACTTCAGAAAGTCAAAGGTCAAGTTTACAGTGACAGAAATGTGGGGACACAGGATTTTTATAAATAAAAAATAAAAGAATTAACTTGAATTACTGATCACGTAACTGCCGGAAACTGTGGGTGATTCATTGTTATGGTGGTGACATAACCTGAAGTTCAAAGGTCATTGTTACAGTGACCCAGATTAAAGAGAAGTTGTTTCTGCCTAATAACGTGAGTTCTGCTCAATATTTTTTTCAGCAGAATTCATGATGGTTTGTAGTTGGGTGAAAAAGAACATACTGCTATCACTGTTAAAATGTCAAGGTCAAAGTCACTGAACTCTATTGGTCATACTGTTTAGAATCGGGTATGCCCTGCTAATGCCACCATACAGTACTACTGAATACAGTGTGGGCAGCATATCATTAACCTCTTATACTCATTTTTCTTCAGATTTAAAAAAAGAAGAAAACTTTCACAACTTGAGAAGAAATTCAGCTAATTGTTCATTTTAACTTCTGGAACAATTCAGTGCATGTGGACTTGAATTTCAGGGGTGCTTATCATATCTAATTAGAGCTACATGTACATTTTTACTGTAAACTTAATTAGAGCTATATATATATATCTTCACTGTAAATTTAATTAGAGCTACATGTACATTTTTACTGTAAACTTAATTAGAGCTATATATATATATCTTCACTGTAAATTTAATTAGAGCTACATCTACATCTTTACTGTAAATCTGTGTGACAGAGACATTCTTTTTGCTGGTTCTTCATCTTTGATCCTAATAAATGATTTTCTCAAACGTTTGCATTAAAAGATACAGTAGAGGGATAAATCATTCTGTATGTGGCTTAGGTTTCCTATATACATCTAATACAAAAAAGACAGATTATTTTTTTTGAACTACCCTAATACACCTATTATAATATAAAAAATATTTATGCAGCATAAAAAATAATAATATTTTTTCACAAAGAAATGAAGAAATATGGTGGGCTGTACACATTACTATCAATATGATGTCAAGACTTCTGAATAATAAAAGGATCAAAGGTGAAGCAGCCATACTTGGATATTCAGATAAAGTTTGAAGATCAATATATCTTCTTTTTTTTACATATACATATATTATGCATGGACTACATTTTAGATCAGCTCTATAGATTCTTCTTCAGTAGTTTGACTACTGATACTTGATATATCATGGTTCTTGGTGTTTACACTGTTCTGAAATATGTGATACACAGGAGAGCATTTCTGGTGGCACAGAATGATGGGTTTTTTTGAAGATTTGAATGGTTGGAAATTTAATTCAACAATTTTTCTATAAATTTCATCATTCATTTTCAAAAAGACGCTTTTTTTATTCCCATTATATCTAAATTGTATTTAATGTCTTTGTCCTATGCATTTTTCAGTTTTTCATGTAAGATATATCTTTAATGTTAACCTAGTATTGTTTTTTGGCTTTCTATAGAAATATTGACTAACTAGGGCATTTCCTTTTACATGTACTTAGGAGGAAGGAAGAAAACTCAGATAACCCCCAAATCCCAACAAAAAGCAGAAACAGAAACAAAATAACTTATTGCAAAAGAAACCAGATGCTTTGCCACCACATTTGCCCATACGTATTGTGTACCCAGCTGCAAACAGCATAGATCCAGAACATGTTATATTGTGCACTGACAGATCAGTGATTATGTTTGAAGTCATCTAGAGAACAAACAACATCAGTCCAGTTATGGCTCTATGCTGTGTGCTGGAAATCATCTGGAAAACAAACAGTGTACAGCCCAGTTAGGTGATGGTGATTGGGTTTTATGCTTTTGCAGGAAATCATCAGGAGGGTAAACATCATACAGCCCAATGATGTGATGGCAATTGGGTTTTAATTCTGTTCACAGAAAATCAGGAGAACAAGCATCATACAGACCAATTAAGTGATAATGATTGGGTTCTTTGCTGTTCACTGTTTAGCCCATGTTATACAGAAGCAAAAGGGGCCACAAGTGGCCGAGTTGTCTAAAGTGCTCTCTGTTACGGATCACTGCCATCTCACCTCTGTCTGCAGGGGTTCGAGTCTTGGATTTGGCCAAAGTGGGTATGTGCGAAAGCTTGCCAGTAGCTTCTCAAGGGTCAGTGGTTCTTTCTGGGGTTTTCCTGGGTTCTTCCTCCACCATTAATACTGGCCGCCATGTATAGCCTATCATGTGCTGAAAAATGACGTTAAACCCTACAACAACAACAGCAGAAGCAAAAATGATACTGACCAAATTTGTTGTGCAGAATTTAGACACATTTTAGCAGGGACATTTATATCACAGAGATTTATAACTAGGCCACTGCCTTTGGCATAGTGTATGGTTGCCGTTTCATTTGCAAATGATTGTATCAACAAGGAGATTGTCCAGGTAAGTGCCAGTCTATGCTTGCATGGTGGCAGGTTAGTCATGATGTATATATAGATGTGATGAATACAAGTTCACTAATGGTGTTGCATTTGTTACAGCTTTCTCACTTGGGTTGTTTTAATGAACACCAATTTTTGTATTTTACCAAATTTTTAAGCAATATAGCCATCAAAATAGTAGATGTTTGTTGAAGTTACTGTTTGAAAGCAGCAAGATTTTCAGATAGATTGTTTCATCAGTCTTTGATTTGTAAGAGTGCCGATCACTTAGAAAGCATGAATACATTATTGGGGTACACAAACAAATTGAATTTTGTATGAGTTGGATGCTGCTGATCATTGTAAAGCAGGAAAGAGAGGGTGTTGTAACTGAATACTCTCTGTATTTTCTTATTAATTTTGGACTACTGGAAAAGATTACAGTAAAATAATACTTTATCAAACAGTTATTAAACCAACAACTTAAAAATTCCTAAAGCACCCATTATTTAAAAAAAGCCAATAAAATGGGGATTATAAAAATGTTTTAGGGTTGTTTCTGTAAAACTTCCTTGCATGATTTGAATAATAAAATTCTAGAAAAATCTAGCAGTTTGCAGCAGTTTCATTAGGCATTTAAATAAACCCAAATCAAGCTTGATTAACGAATAAATATTGAACAGTTAAATTATTTGAGATAGTATGAAAAGCTTTTTTCTTTCCAAAACTTGAATTTTATGGTTAAGTTTGACCCTAGATATAGCCCTTACATTTCAAGTTTATGGTTAAGTTTGACCCTAGATATAGCCCTTACATTTCAATTTTATGGTTAAGTTTGACCCTAGATATAGCCCTTACATTTCAAGTTTATGGTTAAGTTTGACCTTAGATATAGCCCTTACATTTCAATTTTATGGTTAAGTTTGACCCTAGATATAGCTCTTACATTTCAAGTTTATGGTTAAGTTTGACCCTAGATATAGCCCTTACATTTCAAGTTTATGGTTAAGTTTGACCCTAGATATAGCCCTTACATTTCAATTTTATGGTTAAGTTTGACCCTAGATATAGCCCTTACATTTCAAGTTTATGGTTAAGTTTGACCCTAGATATAGCCCTTACATTTCAAGTTTATGGTTAAGTTTGACCCTAGATATAGCCCTTACATTTCAATTTTATGGTTAAGTTTGACCCTAGATATAGCTCTTACATTTCAAGTTTATGGTTAAGTTTGACCCTAGATATAGCCCTTACATTTCAAGTTTATGGTTAAGTTTGACCCTAGATATAGCCCTTACATTTCAATTTTATGGTTAAGTTTGACCCTAGATATAGCCCTTACATTTCAATTTTATGGTTAAGTTTGACCCTAGATATAGCTCTTACATTTCAAGTTTATGGTTAAGTTTGACCCTAGATATAGCCCTTACATTTCAAGTTTATGGTTAAGTTTGACCCTAGATATAGCCCTTACATTTCAATTTTATGGTTAAGTTTGACCCTAGATATAGCCCTTACATTTCAAGTTTATGGTTAAGTTTGACCCTAGATATAGCCCTTACATTTCAAGTTTATGGTTAAGTTTGACCCTAGATATAGCCCTTACATTTCAATTTTATGGTTAAGTTTGACCCTAGATATAGCCCTTACATTTCAAGTTTATGGTTAATTTTGACCCTAGATATAGCCCTTACATTTCAAGTTATTTTAATTGTGTAAACAATAAGAAATGTTCAAAATTTGAGCGGTTGATATATATTCACTATTGTACCTTAAGGAAGTTTGGGTAGTTTCAAAGATCATTGAAGTTTTGCTTGAGTTTAGATTTAAAATTCTGTGTATCAGTTGAAACTAGCCATGACAAATGTGCAGTTCAACAAAATATTTAACTTTTAATTGAAAACAAATATGGCTTTACTTATTAAAACATAAAGAAATGCACAATACAGTGCAATTTTTATGATCAACAATTATATGATGAAAACAGTTCCTGTTATATCAGACTAGAACTTTAGGATAAGGATCCTGGCTTACCCCATCATACTTTATTTAAATTTACTTTAAACTTCTCCAAACATTGTGTTGTCTACCAAATATTTATTTAGCTTTTGAATTGAACTATATACAAGTTGATTAAATTGAATATGTAAAAATGTATAGCAATTGGTATATATTTTGTAGTTGCATTAGATAAACAGTTCAGATTATTTTAAATAAATGACTGTATGCTAGTGTTTAAACCCTAGTTATTACTCTCAACTTTAATTTTAACTTTCCCAGGTGTTGTGCATTTTGTTTTCAGAAAATTTATTTAGCTATTAAATAATGCTAAATATAGCTTGATTTAAACAAGAGAAAATGCAAATAACAGATCAGTTGGTACATATTTGACAGTTGTGACAGAAAAGCAGTTTAGGTTATTTCAGAGATAGATTGTGTGCACATGTGAATCCCAAGATGTGACCCTTAAAGTAAAAATTAGATTTCAAAAAAGGTTATGCAGTCTGCAGAACATTTATTTAGCTGTTGAATTATACCAGATATGACTTATCTAATAGAAATGGAAGAAATTAAAAAATAGGCTTGTATATATTCAACAGTTGTGATGGAAAAGCAGCTTAAGTTGTCTTAAAGATTGCATGTTTGGGTCATGATTTTGTCCTTGAGTTTAAAAAGAGTTACCTAATGCTGTACAGTCTGCAAATACATTATTTCACTATTGAATGATAACAGATATGATTTGATTTTATACAGTATGTAAAGATGCATTAGAAAAGAACAGGTGCAAGTCATTTGGCAGATAGTGCAGAGATTCATGATCTTGGTGGCTGCTTTTTGATTTTAAATAACTTCTGGAAAATCTGTGCAGTTTATTGGAAATTTAATTTGCTTTCAAATAATAATAGATGCAGTCATTTTGCCACAAGTATGAAAGGTTGTATACAGTAGAGCCAGTGGAGATATTACCCTCCAGTTGACACAGATCTGCAGTGACCTGTGTGTTGGCAGTTAACAGACACAGATCTGCAGTCATGTCATGTCATGTGTTGGCAGATCAGCTGCCACATGTGATGGCAGATATATAGTCACACCATGTGATGGCAGATTGGTAGTCACATCATGTGGTGGCTAATCTAGTCACATAATGTGGTGGCAGATCTATAGTCATATCATGTGGTGGCAGATTGGTAGTCACATCATGTGATGGCAGATCGGTAGTCACATCATGTGGTGGCAGATTAGCTGCCACATGTGATGGCAGATCTATAGTCACATCATGTGGTGGCAGATCTATTGTCACACCATATGATGGCAGATTGGTAGTCACATCATGTGATGGCAGATTGAAGACCCAGATCTGCAGCCTCATTGGATGCTTGTAGATGTGCAGTCTTCACTGACAGGTCATGGTCATTGCTGTTGTAGTTGGGTTTGCATTAAAACACATGTGATTATGATGACTTGGAACTGACACTGTTAAGAATAGACAGTAAAGCATCAGTTATACAGATGGAATGGGAGGCATGCATTTTGTCTGAGTAGTTGGTTGTCCAGATAATTGGTAAATTTACACAGGATCCAGGGAAGTGTCCACATAATTGACACTTTACTGCACGTTTCTGAGAATAACTTGGAAGATCACCAGAAGGTGGAGGGGGGGGGGGCTCCTTCAGAAGTAATAACAGAGAAGTAAAATACTGTATTACAGTGGAACCTATGTATTTAACTCTTCAACAAAAAAAGACAAAACTTGAGGCAAGATGACAGCTGAAATAATCAGTGTCAGATCCATCATTAGAAGTTTACAGTCGACTGCATTTTACGACCTAAATTAGCAGGGATCTGGATTATGCAGGGGCTGTCTTGATAGGTTCACTCATTATATTTTTCAGGTCTTTTATTTCTGCTATACTCGTACACTAGTTATGAAATTTGTACATTTTATTTTTCTATATTTAGGATCTCCAAATGACAAAACTTGGAAAACCTTTTCTAATGTAATTGTTTCTCAAAGCATTTTGGACCATCAGTATTGTGTTATAGAAATCATGTGAGAAAAAAACTGATTATATTTTTTGTATCTTTAAATTGGTTCAGTTAATTGGTTTAAGCATCTCAGTTATTTACTGTTTATTTTCTACCAGGGGTCAAGTGAATGATGATATCTGGAGATTCCTCCTGACAGGAGGTGTGGCCTTGGAGAACCCTCACCCCAACCCTGCCCCTGTCTGGCTAAGCGATAAGTCCTGGGGAGAAATTGTCCGAGCTTCTAGCCTACCCAATCTAAAGGGACTCCTGGAACGTGCGTAGTTTGGCAGATAATACCTTGCACTATTCACCACATTTTGATTTATGACCATCATGATGTCACATCATCAAATCATTTGTCACACTTTAATGTAGCATTTAGTAATGTCACTTAGCATTGCCATCAAGTTATGTATCTGTCTTAAAGTTATATGATTAAATAGAATCCCAAATTCATGTTCATTAGACTCGATTTATGAAAGTTGCTGAATTATGCAATATACCAACATGCTACAAACAGTATTTTGCATATAATCAACTAATGTTCAAAATTTTATATTTCATGAACATTTATGCAAGATCCTGTTTTTAATACAGCACTTGGCCTTCACTGAATATAATTTCACCAGTCCTTTCTTTTCTTTTGTTATATTTTCTTAGCTGCCTGCCTGATTCTGAAAAGTACAAAATAACTTAGTGGCTTGTTTATGAAATATGTGTGCACTTGCTTCCTAACTTTACAACAAAATAAAAGCCCATCAGAAAGGTTTTATTTTAAGTAAAAATGACAAAATTTATAAAACATCTTGAAATTAATTTGGAAGAATACATGCATATAATGAAATCAGCTAGAACACTCAACAAGCAATTCACCTCACAGAAGAATCGATATTTCATTTTCAGATGTAAGGGACAATATTTCTGCATGGAAAAAGCTTTATGATTCTCCAAACCCCAATGAACAGAAATATCCAAGTCCATATGATGTGTTAAAAGGCATGTTAAAAATGGTGGTGTTAAGGTGTTTTAGACCAGATAAAATAGTCCCTGCAGTGCAAGAATTTATTGTTGACAATCTGGGTCAGTCCTACATAGAGCCTCCGACATTTGATTTGCCTGGCTCATTTGCCGATTCAAACTGCTGTGCGCCACTCATCTTCGTTCTGTCTCCTGGAGCAGATCCTATGGCTGCACTGCTGAAATTTGGAGAGGATCGTGGATACAACCAGGCAGGAGGACGTATCCAGACAATCTCTCTTGGACAAGGACAGGTAATTAAAATTTTGGGAAGTTTTTATATGCCTGTAAATGATATAGAAGCACACCATTTCATGATCAAGTCTTCCATTTGTCTCTGACAATTTGATTTGTGTGTGATTACCTTCTGCTTCACATGCCTTCATCAAACTTTGCAAGTAGGTTGTCTGATAGAAGGCAGACATTTCTATTGATTGGGTCTCAAAAATTAAGAGTTAATGGTCATTTTGGCCAAAAATAGGAAATTTGTTTCTGTGCTGGCCTCTCTAGAGGAGACAGTGAGTCATGTAGATTTTGTGGGTTTAAATGTAAAAAGTCAAGGTCTTAGATTGAATCAAGCACATTTTTGCATAAAAATGTGAGTACCTTCACTAAACTTTGCAGATGGTTTGACCTTTAGGAAACAAAAAAAATCTCTTGATTTTGGGGTCACAAGGCCAAAGGCCATGGTCACTACGTGCAGCATAATAAACTTTGCAATACAAAGTATAGTCAAGAGTCCATCAACAAGTGAGAGCAGGTTTGATTATATAAAGAAATTGTGAGGAAAAGTAAAATATAGAAGTTCATATTCTAAAATTATATCTATGGCAGTTTAAGATTTTAGTAAACACAACATTTTCACTCTTCATAAATTTGTAAGTTATTAAATTGATGATGCTGATTTGATTATGTTGATTTTGTCTTGTTTTTATATTGTCTTTAAAATGAAAAATTTAGAAATGTAAAACATAACTGTATATTCAACATTAGACTTGTTCACTATTTTTAATTTGATGCATTGTTGGAAATAGGAAATGAATCATAAAATACTACTACAAAATAGTAATATGAGTAAAAAATAATTATTGTATAACACATGAATGTATATATCCCACGAGGGGGGTGCATGGTAGGGAAAAACTTGGATAACTTGCGTGTTATATTTGCCAATTTACTGCAAATGTTCTTGTCTGCACTCATCCCTATCAAATAGAAAAATGAAGACAAACTGTTACTTGTTCACCCACTATCAAATGTCTGTCACCATACTTTCACAAAAATGTCATTTTCTTTTCTTTAAACAGAACTAACATTCAAATATAGATTGCTGTTTGTGTGGAAGATTGTGTTCTTTGTTTCAGTCGCATTTTCAGGCAGTAAAATATGGCAAGTTGGTAGCAGAGCTAGAAAAACATATTTTTGGATTAATAATAATTTATGTCTAAAACCAGCAAGAATTATGCAGGATTTAACGTTACTAGGTAAAATATTCCATAATAAAACACCATTGTATGTCATACTCCTTTTAAACATTTCAGTCTTGTGTTTTGAGATACTTAGATGATTTTACAAGAGTAAATTATTTAGCTGTGAACTTCAGGACTGGATTATTGAGATAATATGGTATCATGTTTTGAAATTTATTCATGAGCATTCATTCATTTGATTTTATTCAATCTTGGCAGCTAAAAGGAAGAATCATCTGATCATGAATTCCTAGAAAATCTATTTGAACAGTAGAACATCATCACATTCAAAGGACTCTTGTTTTTGTTTTTTTTACCTCATTCTGGAGACCCATTTCTTGATATAAAATAAGCAATCAGTGCCTGTCCACTCTTCATCTTGACATTGAATTTATCAGAATTGATATCCTTGGTCTGTGCAACATCAGAACTGATATACATGATACACAAATACATCACATACAATATGTGTTACAGCTGCTGTATTCTCCCTCTTTCTGTTGTATAAATCTGTTATTTGTTTGGATGAGTCATCAGTAAAAAATAATGTTGTCAAATTATTCATTAAAAATATATTTGACCCCAACCCTCAATACATATACACAAAACAGCTTTGGTCACACATTATGAACATTATTCATTCTTAATAGCTACAGTAGCAACATTTTGATATTACTAATGTACAACCATTTGGGCTTAGGGTCAAGCTCACGTTTTACGTCAATGCTTTGATTGTAGGATCAACATGCAGGTCCTGTCACCATTGGTAATTTTTTATATTTATAATAATAGCAAAGTCTGTAAAATATGGAATAAACATGGTCATATTGGTTCTCTCAGGTACCAAATGCAGTATTAAATGTAAAGAGATGGTAATTTGGAAAAAAATAATTTTTGAAAATATTTTACTATGTTTCTTGAGAAACAATTATTGGTGACCCAATACAAAAATTGCAGGATCCAAACTTTTCAGATACATTTTTTTACAGGGTCCAATTGCAGCTCAGATGATAGACAAGGCAATCAAGGATGGCAGCTGGGTTGTCTTGCAGAACTGTCACTTGGCAACAAGCTGGATGCCAAAACTGGAGAAAATTTGTGAAGAGGTAGGCTTTATATTACGTCTGTATTAATTTTATGGAAAGTATAGCAGGTTATAAAACTGGAATCTTGTACTATTGCTGGATTATATGTTGGTATGTGACAATTTTTGAGGTGGAAGCTAGATAATTAATTGCAAGTTAAGAAGAATTCTTGTTCTAAAACAATACAGTGTATTTAATGATATGGTTCTACATAATACCTAACCAGTCTTTGGAATAAGACATTTCTATTCCCAACTGCAATAGCAGAAGGGGCATATTGCTTTGCTGCTCTCTGTTAGTGCATCTGTTTGTCCATATATCTGTCTGGAAACCGTTTTAGAGCAATAGCACAAAAACTGTTGGACATTTTGAGAGCCATGAAGTTTTTAACATGTTATTATGGTCATGAGTAGATAAATAACCTGGGTATTTTTTCAGGCCTTTTCATCAATTTTTAACTTTTTTTGCACATTTTTGGACTTGGACTTTTCTTCATCAACCTTGTTTACACAACATATCAGAAAACAACTTGATGCAAACAAGGAAATTGAAATAACATGCTGTTTACTCTGTGATTGTATTGGCAAGTCAGTGGCATGTGAGCTTTAATATTCAGCTGTAGTTTGTATTATTATATGCTCATTTTTTTCTCCATTAACTTTATTGTCAGAATCGTTCAGCATTACCCGATACTGAACTCGCATGCAAATACACATATTGCATTCACGTGCATAAAGGAACTACTTTCTATTGTAAACAAACAATGGACATAGATGCCAGCACTTTTGATTTGTAAACAAATCTTTTACACTCGTGTAGTAGATGCTTTACATTGTGGTTGTTAAAATTTGTTTCTGAATGAAGTAAAGCAGTTGTTTCATGGACTGCCACATACCATCTGCTTTGGCACATTCCACGTTAACTTTTTTGATACAATGTTTTGGATTTAGGCTAGCTATACAGCAGACACCAGGAAAGGGTCCTTACAACTAATATACAAGTGACAAGGCATAAACTATCTTCTTTAGCTGTTGATAAGAATGGCAAAAAAATACACTAACAGTTTTACATCCTGAATTTCCTCAGAATGTACTTTCTTAGTTCTGCAAATCTGAATTACATGAGCCATGTCATAGGTTCTCAATCTTGATTACACCTTTTCAAAATTGTACTGTAATTTCAAATATAAGTGCAATTACATACTCCTTACTGCATTCAAAATGAAATAAGCATTAAATTCTTTCTGATAATTGCAATTGAAAGTCTTCCTATTTTCCCCACAGTATGATTTCAAACATTCAGTGACAGAAACAGAAACATATTTGCAGATGTCAACACGCTTCTCCCTCACTTCTTCAATCCAATGTATTTCATGTGGAATTGTCACATATAAATCCAGTCCATAATCACAAAATTTCGTAGAATCAAAAAAAAATACCTAAATCTATTCGTTCCAATGGAAAAGTTGTTGCAGTGCACATTCATTCACAATATGACTCCAAATTTCAATTTTAACTAGACACGCCATTTTCTTTTGAAAGTTATGTCAAGTGCGCATCTGAGTTCAAATTTATCTGGGCAGAGTTATGTGCACAGTAATAATGTTGTTTTGTAATGATGAACCTGTGCTTGTGTATTTAGTTTGGAATATGGCATACATTCAGTTACTTTGTTTCTTGTAGTTTATTTTATTAATATAATTAAGCATTAGGTAGAATAAAAAAATGAGCATATAAGAAAAAGGTTACTGCATTTGTATGGGAAAATATGAACTCATTTTGTCAGATGGATATACTGCACTCCCAAGGTCGTGCAGTATTTCCATTCGAAAAACTCGTTCATATTTTCCCATACAAATGCAGTAACCTATAAATATAAACATGCTGTTTAATTAGTACTTGTGCTTCAAGCAAAAGTTCTCTTAGTCCAAGTGTTGCTGCTTTGATTTTCACATTTGTGGTTAAAATGAGATATGCTTTCAGAGGGATTTAAATTTTGACAGGAATGTTTGCTACCAGTAATTTGAAGTATAAACGTTTGCATTTATGTATGCAGTATGTTCATTCATAGTGATTATGACTTGGGTTCAGTGTTGAATAACAGAAAATAAGTTGGAGCCATTGTTTCATACAAACATTTTCAACAACTGCTTTACCTGAAGGAAGTTGTGATGTAAATAAGCATCAAATCTTGATTTTGTCATTTTCAATGATACTTAGTCAATTACTTATATAATTTTGTTTTTTCTTTTCTCTCGTTTTTTACTTACATCACAACACTTATTGATTTAGGCAGTGAGTGGAAATGGTTATCAGATGCTGTATACATACATCCAAATTGGGGCAATATATAAAGCTTTACAAAATGTAATTCATTTTTTGAAAAGGCTTTAAAATAAAATATATATCTTTTATAACATTGTATTATTACAGTGATCGAGTTGAACTGACAAACAAAGAATATATAAATAATAAAACTGGGATGGCTTTCTAGATCACATGGTTGATGTTTTGTTGGGTCTTTAAATTTTTGGTTGAGAACAACAGTAAAATCAGTGAAAATTGGTACACCACAAAAAAGTCAGACAAAAGTATTCCAAGAATACCATGACTAATATCACTAACATAGCTTTATTTTTTCTCTTCCAAAAATTACTACATTAAAACCTGTCTTTAGACACCACTGCTTTGAGAGACCACCTGTCTTGAGAGACCAGGTTCTCCATGTACAGATTTATTGACTATATAGTGTTATGACCTGTCATGAGAGATTACCTGTCATGAGAGACCATTATTGGCAGAAGGAACGATCTTTTATGATAGGTTCCATTGTACCTGAAGGTTTAAGCAAGCTTAGCGTGTGGTTATATATTGACATTGTGTGACACAAGTTCATTGACATTCTGTCCATGGTATTGTTGGGTTCAAGGTCAAAGGCCATGATGAAGAATTTGGTTCCGCACTTGCAGCTGTTCTTTGAACCTGATAACTCAAGAGCAGGAAAGTAATTTTGTTATCAGATTTGGTATGATGAAGTTTATCAAGAATATCAGAGATGATGTCGATACTCAACAGTTGAAAGGCAGAAATAGTCATATTTATTATTCCTGGAAATTAATTTCAGCCAGTAGAAAATCAGTCCCTTTGAATGATTCTTATTTTACTTAGAATAGCTTGGTCTGTGATGGGACCATGCATGTTTTACAAACACAGATCTTGTTTTTATAAGCAGCTCAAGATCACTTTCACTGCATCATGATCTTATTTGTTTCCATTATTATCTATCTATATCTATTGTATGAAAATGTGGTAATTCATAACTTTGAATTAAAAAGGTGAGAGACCAGTTTCCTTTCTGCTTTCACCACAAAATATATCTTATACTATAAACTTCAGTTCCGAACTGCTTGTCATATTTGCCTCATCAATTTACAAGTGTTTGAGGGGAATAAAATATTTGCACACAGCACTTTATGTGTGTCAAGCATGCTATATGAAAGTTTACAGCAATAAGGTTGATGATGTAATATGACTTAAACTTGATTCACTTCAGTCTCACATTTGACCTCAGTAGTAAAACTTGAATTGTTGTGACCTGTCGGAAGACAGGGACCTTATCCAAATACACAGAATTGATTGTGTTGATATTATAATGTACTTGAATAATTTATACTTTCTTTTGTTACCTTCCTTTTATTTATTTATTTATTTATTTATTTTAGGTTATTACTCCTGAGGTGACCAATTCTGAATTTCGATTGTGGCTTACCAGTTATCCATCAGACAAGTTCCCTGTGTCCATTCTTCAGAATGGTAGGGTTTGTTTTATCTTGCAATATAATATTTTATGATTCAACTTGAACTACACCATGGAGGGTTGGGGTTTGGTTAAAGACAGTGTATAATGTCTCATCTACGTGTAATTTGTTCAAGACAATAGTGTTGTAGATACAATAAGCAAACACATCTCCTGATTGCTTGTAAAATCTCAGAAAAAAGTTATTCTCTTCCAGCTTGTATCTCATCTGAATTCAGACAGTCTTTTCAGTGATGTACAGTCTGCGTATTGCCCTTGCCATAGTACTGAAACTGCCCTTCTGAGAGTAGTTAGCAATCCTCTCTCAGCTTTGGATAGTGGAAAGATTACAGTCCTCACACTCCTTAACTTGTTTGTGGTGTTTGACATTATAGAACACGATATATTGCTTCACTGTCTCCAGCATGTATCTGGTATTCACAATACAGCCATACTATGGTTCAAGTCCTACTTAGTCAGCAGGACACAAATTGTGTCCGTAAATGGAAAACACTCCAGTCCAGTTGATTTGTTTTGGTGTTCCACAAGGCTATGTTCTCGACCCCATTCTCTTCATTCTGTACACTCAGCCACTCTCAAATGTCATAGATTGTCATCCGGTATCTAACTATTTGTATACTGATGACCCTCAGATATACAGATCTAGCTGCCTAACTAAAGTTGAGGCTACCATCCAAGGCATGGAGAGGTGCATTTCTGATGTGAAGTTATGGATGACATTTAACAAGCTGCATACGAATGATGATAAAACTGAAGCCATCCTGATCACCACAAAGCGACTTTCTCATTCACATCCCTTACCTCAAACAATAAATATTACCAATACCAACATAAAATTCACAGTCAGTATGAAACCTAGGTGTCACTCTCAACAGTACTCTCTCATTGCACCATCATGTCATCAATATGTGCAAGGCTGCATATCTGGAGCTGAGACGCATAAGCTCCATTTGCAATTTTTGTTTGTTTGATGCCACTAAAACACGTGTTCCTTTGTACTTTCAAGAATAGACTATTGTTATTCGCTTATGTCTGCTTCATCATGGTATCTACTACAGAAACTTTATAAAAGTTCAAAACATAGCTGCTCTGATTTTCCTTAGAGTATGAAGAACTGAGCACACCTTCCCTCCCCCATGCTCTGTAACCTCCACTGGCTACCTGTTCAATCCAGAATCAAACACAAAATCTGTTCACTCTACTACATTTTGTTGACTGGCTTCAATGTTGACTGACTGCCATTTATGCAGTACACTTTTCCCACTTTATTTTGACAATGCTGACCTAGCATTTGTTTTTGCTATTACTGATTACTCATTGCTTAAAGTGAATCATTTAACAATGTGTCTTAGAGGGTAATCTGAAAGTTTCCAAAATACCTGTGATTTACTAGCAACCTGAATTTAGATTGGCACTTGGATCTTGAGGGAGAATCTCAAAATGGTATATTTGATTTTTAAAATGCATACTTCATTTGCCAAAATGTTGTTGAAAAATATCCATGCTTTTTGTTTCATAAAAGGGGGCAATCCTAATATTGTGAATACAACTAGTCTCACAGTTTTCTGTGCATGAATGTGAAACTTTGTACAACTTATGTTCATAATCTGGAAATCAACAACTCAGTTAATCATTTTGTTGTTTTTTTTGCAGTTTTTATTTAGAGTTATTATCCTGCAGCTGAAAGCATTTTAAAACAGAATTTTGTGAACACAATTTGTTTTGTTTTTAGTGGATTCCTGTGAAACTTAGTACATGTTATTGTTATCGTCAGAAAATATACATCTTGACAAATGATTGTGCTTTCACTATTTTCAGAAGCATTATGCACCTTATTTGATTATAGACTCTGCATCATAGTGTCGGGGTGGGACATGGTAGAAATGGGGGTATAGTTACATGAGCAAATAGCTTACCATTTCTCTAGTTAACTAATTGCTTTGTATAAGCAAAAGAAAAGAAACATTCAGTCTGTATAAAGTTGTCAGAAATATAATTGCTGTTCTCCTACACATTGGTCCATAATTTAACTTAAGTCAGTAGAGATTCATCTTAGTGTGATATCTTCAGAACACAGTAAAGACTTTCAGTCTTGCCAATTATCCTATAAAATTGCAGCTTACATTCTGATTTTGTTTCCAATGAAGTTTTGAACTAACATGTCACTCTTGTCAGCTTATAACAAAAATGAATAACTGGTCTATTTATAGTAACAATAAACAACTACAGGTTTAGTTTCATCTATTGGAACTTGGTGTTACTGTTTTTTAGGGTTATAAGAAAGGTTGAGCATGCAAAAGTTAATATCCAAAATAACTGCCAGATAGATCAGTACCTGTTTTGAAACGGGCAAAGATATTATGAGTGTATTTAATAGCATTACTTTAAATATTTGTTTTCATTTAAATTGTATGAGCGGAACACTTTGCATAATGTATACTTTTGTAACTTCAGGTGTAAAGATGACCAATGAGCCACCTAAGGGTCTCCGGTCCAACCTTCTAAGATCCTACCTGAATGATCCCATCTCAGACCTCAACTTTTTTAATGGATGTAACAAGGTAAAGATTGAACTGCTTGTGTCATTAAATTGAAATCAAATTAACTCTTGCTTGCTATCTACTTGTATTTTGACTATTTTTATGTTCCTGGACAATTTTTCTGTAAGCAACACATAAAATGGCAAGCTTGTTCATTGGTACAACTTTTGAGATTTTGTAGGTTGATACATCTGTCAACAAATTTAGAAAAATCTTCCATTAATTTTCATTAATATTTTTGATAAAATATGTTATAATGTGCAGCAATTGTAAACAAGCAGACTTTTACCTGCTTGTTGCACAAGTGAATGGAAATAACAGATTTACACTGAATTTCTGACTCGTCCAAACATAGATAGCCTTTTCATTTAATTAAAATATTTCAGGAGTACGTTTCTAAGTTTATTGTACGGAACAGTCCTTTGCAATTGACTTTTACAAATATCCAATGAACGGTATTGTATTATTGTTTTACTATAAATTCACTGAATAGTATTTTATTGTTGTTGTACTACAAATACACTGAACAGTATTTTATCATTGTTTTACTACAATTAAAACACAAATATACATTGCAGCCCGAAAAATTCCACAAGATGTTGTTTGGTCTGTGTTTTTTCCATGCCATGGTACAAGAGAGGAGGAAGTTTGGACCCCTGGGATGGAACATTCCTTATGAGTTCAACGAGTCAGACCTTCGTATCAGTCTCCGACAAATGCTGGTAAAGTTTATGAAGGAAGATGTACAGCAGATTCACTTGTTTTAATAAATGTGGGCATAGAGTATGCCTATTGTGAGGTTGATTCACCTTTGCTATTGTTCTCAATCAGCATATATCATCTGTAATCAGCCATTTTAGTAGCTAATTTTTCACTTTGGAAATTGAAAGACCCATACTATACATCTTGAGTATGTACCAGGTGTTTTGTTTTTAATAAATAAAGGAAAACTAGACTTATTCTTCTCAAATTATTTTGTGTTTCAGTTTGTAAAGGGTTCAGATGTACACAGGTTATGCTGTACTCAAGGAACTAGTATAGCAAAAGTTGGTGTACCTGCTAAAACATGAAAACCAGTAATGTGGGAAACTTGATGGTTGGAACCTCAATGTATCCTTGAAGATCATTTGAAGAGATTGGTTGTTCAAATCGGTAAATTTTCGTATAATTATAAACATTATATTTGCTTCTATGCAATGGCAGGATGTTCACACCATCTGTGTCTGTGACAGTGAGATTCTACACTTGCTTGACATCATTATGTGTATTTTTTCAGATGTTTTTGAATGATTACGAGGAGTTGCCTCTCCCAGCATTAACGTATCTAACCGGAGAATGTAACTATGGTGGTAGAGTAACAGATGACAAGGACAGACGACTTCTGATGTCACTTCTGTCCATCTTTTATGTTGAGAAGATCATTACAGATGACAATTATAAGTAAGTTTCCCTTCTATTGTGTTCAGACTTCAAAATATTTTCTTTTATTTGATCAAAAGTTGTAACAGCCATTGTGAAGTTTTCTGGAAGGCACACTGTGTTAAGGAAAAATGGAGTGTCATTTTTACCCCAAGTCTTTTGGGCAGCCAAAAACCTTTGGACACCCTAAATAAATTTCTCTGAATAATGTTCTTTTTAGTATGCACCACAAGTTTTTGGATAGTTGTGGTTAGTGATTTTATTCTTGATCCTAATTTTTGGACACACTTAATAAGACCAATAGTAGTTTGCATGGTGATTTATCTGGTATTTGCAAAAATGGAAACATGAACTATACGCTGCCTCTTTAAAAGGCAGAGTAGTTGCCATTTTATGAAAACCTGGACAATATACACAGCCTCTCTAAAAGAATGTCATGGGTTCCCTTTTATGATTAGTAGTTGTACATGTATATCGCATGGGCAAAATCTGAAAATTAAGATATCCAAGTTTTACATATATATCATATATAGTTATTATTTTCAAGTCAGCATTGACTGAGCAATCAGTATCAGATGCAGTAAATTTTATTTTGAAAAAAATTGTTTTTCCAGTACATAAAGCACAATCTTTGTTAAATTAAACACACAAGGTGATATGCTGATATGCATTAACTTGAATTCCTAATATAATAATTAAATGTGTAAAAATCCTTTGACTCTGTCCAATGCAAGCCATGTCAAAACTCTTCAGTTTAAGATGTTTGGTCCCTAATAGTCACTTTGTCAGTGAACAGTCTTTATTGTAAGATACTGTATAAAGAGTATACAGCGAATGCATTTCCCTCCATTATCTAATAGATATCATTTATCATTCCAAGAAGAAATAAGTATTGGTTTTGTAGATTCTTAATTTCATATACATTTACCTTTACATGTATCTAACATTTAGAACTTTTTTAATCCTATTCTAATCAATCAAGTTACTATACTGTTCCATTTACACCTGATGCTCAAAACATTATTAATGTCTACCCTGTTGAATCTCATCCAACTCGTACAGTTGTCAGCATGTAGTTTGAATTTGTAATAATTATAAGAAACTGCAGTAACACTCATACCTAATGTTGACAAAGTTTGCTAATTTATTAATAGCTCATTACAAGCCATGTGCTGATTGGCTAATACTTTAGTTTGTATTAAATGGTAGTACACTTCACACTTTGTCATAATCAAGACTATTTCATAGGAAATTTGAAGGAAGCGATATTTCTTTGGTTTTCTTGCATGAAGCCTCCCTTATGTCTCTTTTCAATCTACTGAAACCTGAAACAGTTTCATCTTATACAAAGTGAGGTCATCATCCATGGCAGTTCTCACAGGTGAGCTCTGACTTTACTGGCCTTGACAAACTGCAGTGGTCTCAGTCACTGACTGAAAGGAGAAATATGGTGTCTAGACAATAACTCATATTCTCCACTATTTACAGTTACCAAACTTTGTGGATGGCGTGCACTTGGGTTAAGGAAGAACACCACTGATTTATCGTGAAAGATCAATGTCATTGTTACTGAAAGAAGAAAAATGGTTTCTGTACAATGACTTAAGTTCTCCATGATATGTAGTTATCAAACTTTGTAGATGGCTTGCACTTGAGGTAAGAAAGAAACTCATCAATTTTGGGATAAAAAGGTCTATGGTCAAGGTCACTGTCTAAAAGAAGAAAAATAGTTTTCTCACAATACATCGAGTTCTACATCATCTTCAGCTATCAAACTTTGTGGATGGCTTGCACTTGAGGTAAGGAAGAATCCTTTTGATGTTGGAATCAAAAGGTCAATCATCAAGGTAATCGTGACTGAAAGAATAAAATTGGTTTCTTTAGAATAACATTAGTTCTGCAATACATACCTGGACAAAACTTTGTGGATAGCTTGCAGTTTGGGTAAGAAAAGGCCACATTGATTTTTTTTAGTAAAAAGGTCAGACCACATGGAAACTGTGATTGAAACAAGAAAACTGGTTTCCACACAATAATATTAGTTCTCCATCATAGACCTGGACCAAACTTTATGGACTTACACTTGGAGTAAGGAAGAAGACTGTTGATTTGAGGTCAAAAGGTCAAAGGTCAAAGTCACTGACTGAAAGAAAAATGGTTTCTGCACAAAAGTTTCAGTTACTTGCATACAGGACTGTTAAACATGGGGCAGGCATTTAATGTGTCATTCACTGTACCCTTGTTTTTAAGTGCTTTGTTGTCCACACTTTTCATGGAAAAGGGTGAAGGGGGATACAGTAATGGGGCCTGTCCATTTGCTCTTATGATCGTACATCACATTTGTGAACATTAGTTCTCTTAAATATTATTGATATCAACCAAATTTGGTATGCTGCTAGATGATGATGAAACTTTGTCAGAGTGTTGTCAACATTCTGCATGATCTTATAGTAGATTTCTTGCCACTGATTGACAGACCCACCCAAATTCATTTCTACAAAATAACCTCCTTAATTATTTTTTTCAGAGATACCACCTTCTCTGGAATTTTGCAGATCTATTTTTAATTCTTAGTGAAAATTCCACTTGAAATATATGGACACTATTCCAGAAAAAATATAAATTTTATGGGTATAATTTTTAGTGAGTGATTATTTTGACATATGGAGGGTCAAAAACACTTCAGCACCAATAGGAATGACTGATACATAAACTGTTCTTTTCCAGTATTAAAGATGGTAATGTACTAAACAAGAAACCAGTTGATTAGACTATAATTAGATGAAAAATGTCAGGAAAGATGAAGACAAAGGAAAGATGCGTATAGTTTATGAGGACAAATGTTTGTGATTCCATCTGTGCATCCATCCATCCATCCATGTTCGGTATTCCTTGGGTCTCACCCTCCACTACTTTAGGTTAGTTTAGGTATGGTAGTAGGGAAACATGGATGAAAAATACACAAAATGACATAATGTGTTCAGCAATGTGATCTTTCTTAACTATGAGGTGGAATTGGCAGTATGACTCTAAGACAGAATTGTTGAGGCAAAATTGCTTAAGTTTGAAGTCAAGAGCCACATTAGCTCAATTGCTTTAGCATTGGACTCGTGATCCGTACCACCAGGCCAGCCCAGGTCGGCTGCCTCAGTGTGTCTTTGGGAAAGGTATTTAGCTACCATTTCAGACTTTAGTACTGACAAAAATGCAGATTTTTAAAATTGATACCCATGTTAAGAAAGGAATTCAGAGTTTGTCTCTTGCTGCTGTACAGTTGACCTGTTGAAGTAATAAACAAATTCATTTACAGACTTTCATCCAGTGGTTTGTACTTTGCACCAAAAGAGGGTCCAATCCAGAGCTACATAGACTACTGTCGATCTTTGCCTCTTAACCCATCACCAGAGGTGTTTGGTCTTCATGACAACGCTGATATTACAAAAGACAATCAAGAGACACAGCAGGTATGAATATCATTTTTCAGACCATCAGGCCTTATGGCCCAATGAGCTTACAATATGACCCTTTGTCCAGTCATGCATTGTCCTTCATCCAGCTGTTGCCTGGCAATGATTACTATTATCAGCTTCTTGTTTTGAGAAACAGCTTAACCAATTTCCACCAGACTTATCAAAGTTGGAGGTTTTGCAAGTTTTACATATATTGTAGATCCACCATCAGATATAGGCAACCATTCATTTCAAATCCTTTAAACATCTTCTAAAAGAGTGCAAAGCAAACTTTAATCATATTTTACAGTTAGCATCTTGGCATAGAAGCCTTCCAGTTTATAGCTGACCTGACCAAAACACCCTAATGAGTTTATGGGTATGGACATGGGTGTCTTTTCCATCAGCATTTGATAGTTACCACTCTGGAAGCCATGTTTTTGATCCAGTTTTGAACTTTGAATATGGAATATGGGTTTATATAATCAGTGTTTCTAACAAGTTCCAAATTGACTGAGATCATTGCATATTGTTGAGGTGATCTTGCATCTGATAGTGTTTATTACCATTCTGAAAGCCATATTTCTGATCCAGTTTTGATTAAGATTAGGACATGGACTCATATCATCAAGCTCTTTTGAAAAATTTTTTAAGAAGAACCTTGAACTGGTTTTTGCCAGATTTGATAGAAAGCATTCTTTCGAGAAGTAATCTTGTTTAGAGAATAAATTATATTTTAAAACTTGCCACAAGAGCATGTATTGAAGTATAGCAACACCAGTATCCTGTAGAACTTAAGTTAAGGGACTCACTCCTTTTTTATCTCGCTTATGGTATAAACAGGTGGGAATAATGTAATAATAGATGATACAATTAAGAACTGTTAGGAGCCTTATTCATAAACGTCAGGTGTCTATTAGGAAAGTTCTTGTGTATTTTTCAATTGGACATCGATGTTTATTTTTGGACAAAACAGAGTTTTTGCCTGAAACATCAGTGTAAAAATAATTTACAGCATTTTGGTCCCCCAGATTTATGATGTCTCTGCCAGAACTGAGTTTTCTAATCAGATTGTTTTTCCAGCATTTCACATCATACTTTGATGAGGGATTTATCACATTTTGATATTATACAATTTTTGTATTCAATTTATTTTCTTATTTCCCTGTGTTATTTGCATACAAATATATGATGTCACATTCTATTTAAATATGTGGCTTCCATAAATCATTCATAAATGTACAGTAATTGAGGAATCCTTCCATCACTGTACATACAGTTTATCAGAAAATTTCCATATTACAGTTTTTAAAATTTATGCTTTTTGGACATTTGTGCACATTTTCATAATTTTGGCACTATAACGCAAGCATTATTCTCTATGTTCTGAAATGTTTTAAATATGTTTTTATTATAGATTTGACTGCTCTAGACATGAAAATAAAAGGTCCAGGTCATTGAGATGTGTTGGTCAATAATCTCCCATGTTGACCATGCCCTTCTTATGCATGCATGGGGAACTGTTCAGCGCTGGTGGGCATATATTGTACCATTCACGGTGCTCTTTTTATTTACAGCTCTTTGACAGCATTCTGCTGACCCTGCCCAGACAGTCAGGCAAGGGAGGTAATGCTGGAGATGCAATACAAGATTTAGCCTCAGATATTATTGGCAAGCTGCCCAATGATTTTGATGTGGAGTTTGTGAGTAGATTTTTGTACACAGTTTAAATGATCACAGTTTCACAAAATTTATTTCTTTATACATCTGCTTGAGGTTCAGAATTATTTTGCATTTGTTTAAATCCAGCTTGTGCACAAGCAAATATGCGTATAATAAAGTCTATAAAGACTAGCTGTCCCACTGCACAAAAATTAAAATGCATCCCCTTAAGAAAATGACAGATGGGGAATTTGCACATATATACTGTGCATAATTTCATATTTGAACACTATGGTAAATATTGAACAAGATACAATATGATATGAAACATTTACAAGAAAATAGATGGGTTACTTCAATTTGAAACTTTGCCTCACAGATTCATTAAATTGATAAGATAGGTTGTTGACCAGTCTATACTATTAAAGAAAATAGTGCCAGATGATATTGGAAAAGGCTTTAACAGTGTGACATGTTGATGTTAAATGACTAAAAATGTTAGAGCAAATGGATCTTTTCAAACTCACAACATGTCAGATCAAAGAAAAGGACAAAACAACACTGCTTTACCAACTTTTATAGAGGAATATGATTGTTGAAATACAGTACTTGGATTGGACACATGATTGTCATGCTCATTGCAGAATTCACAACTTCATGACCATTCAGCAAACGTTACACATGTAGACTAGTTAAAGTGAGTGCTAATATAAATAATTTGTCAGGATAGTTTGTGTATGTATTCTGGTTCTAATCCATATGGATTTTGTCCATTTGTATTAAGAATTTTGACCAGTTGCAGAACCAGGTAATTAGCAAACATAAATGTACATTTCTCATATATATAGTGTGCTGAAATTATATTAGCAATAATTATACTCATCTTGGGGTTGGCATGTATGCATACATAGCACATTCTGTGGAGTGAGACCTTTGCATGGGCTGAAATACCAATGATTCATACACAGCAAATACTGTGGAGTGAAACCTTAGCAAGGACCCTGGTACAAATGATTCAGTCATATTGTAGTACATTCACTGATGAATGCAAGCTTTGGAAAGACCAAGATACAAAAGATTAATACAATGTACATACACTGTGAAGTAAAACCTTAGGAAAGACCAACATATTACAATGATTCATACATAGATCATATACTGTTTAGTCGAAACTGAGCAAAAACCCAGACAAAACTGATTCATACATAGAACATATACTTTGGAGTGAAACTTTAGCAAAGACCGAGTTATGAATGATTCATACGTAGAACATATACTGTGAATTTGTTTATTTTTGTAGGCACTGATTGTCATGGTTTTGTGGAAATGGCACTTTAGTGAGTACGTAAATTCATGGAAGGGTGTATTTCCACAGAAAGGTTATTGCTCATTGGATCTTTGAATTTGTGTTTTGTGGCAACCACAAAATCAACGAAAACTGGTTCCCATGAAAAGCAGTGAATTCATGGTAGTTGTGTTACAAGCAGATTAATTATTACATCCTTGAAAATTCCATTAGTGTGTTCAAATAATGGCCCAGATGACAACTTCACAAATAACCTTTAGTGTGACAAAAATACAATTTAAATCAATTTGTGAGTGTTTATGTGTAGGGATTAGCTGCAGACACATTTTCTGTTACAGTACTACCCACTTATGTAGATATCACTTATTTTGACAAGCCGTCTGTGTTGACAAAAATATAAAGTCACAGTTCCATTGTCTGTTATTACTACCAAATATGTTATGCTTATGTTGATGTAGAGATTTTTAAAAAATAACATGTTGAAATAAGCCCTCAGTCCCAACTTGAACAAATTCTTTGTTTTCTTATCATTTATCCAGACAAGCCAGCAGTTATTTGGTGTTACCCCCAGACCTTAATTCTGTCATTGCACAGGGCATATGTTTGGTCTTCTGAAGTTTGTTTTCACAGTGACTTCAGCATGTAGTATGTGCACCCATCATCAAAACAAGCCAGCAACAATCTATTATAAAATATTGCACCTTTCATCAAACAAGTCAGTTACAATCTTTTATAAAAATGAAGCACCATTCATGAAAATGAGCCAGCTAAAATTTTTTATAAAAACAATATACCCTTCATTAAATGAAGTCAGTACCAAATTAGTATAAAAGCAGTGAAATCTGATTGATTGTTGCATTTTCAAAGGTTATCAGAGGTTGGAACAAATTATTGGTGTCGGGCAAGTTTCGTTTTCTGTTGAAAAAAAGTAACTCTGTACTTACAATGGCTACCAGTGGCGGTATTTTCAATGTTTGATGGTTTGACCAATTTTTTTTTTCACAATCAGCTCATTGACAATATTGGAAGGAACACATGGACATTTGGAAAATTTTAGCATCTCATACAGAGAGAGAACACCTGTCAAGACTAAAACAGAAGAAGCTTGCAGAAAATTCAGAACTATTGACATCTCCGCCCATTATGCCTAAAGGATCTAATTTTAATTGCCTTAACTTTTAATTAAATTTCATTTGAATTTAATATATTGAATATGCTTAATTACATGCATTACTCTGTTCATGAATTGTGAGTGTTTTACAAATGTACAAGTGTAATGCTTAATTATTTCAGAACTTGGTGACATTTTCTTGTTTTTTTTTTTTTGTTTCATTTCCCCATGAGAAACCTCTTCCTTTGGCAGCCTCATTATGCTCACCTGTTGTCTCAGGCAGCCCAAAATCTTGACAAATTAATGTAGATGCAGCCACATGCTGTTGGCATGTTGGTTGACAGCAGATTGTACAGTATAGCGCAAAGGCAACACAAACATAAGTTGTCAGTATACAAGTGTTTTTCAGACTGTTTTGTCTTTTGCTTTCATTTAATTAAATTTTCAATTGTTTTTTTTTCTTCACAGTGTAGAGCTTACACACTGATGAAAAGTTACCCCTTACCGACTAATTTCATGTACATGTACAGCTGTATATGCTAAATTTATATTTCTTCACTCACCCCACCCCCACTATAACACTTGTCTTGACAGCCACTTATGTCGACAGTATTACACCAGACCAGAGGATGTTGAGATAAACAGGTAGTACTGTATATATGCTTATTGATAAGTTCACTGTTTACATTCCTTTTCACATCAATAATACTAAACATGGGATGATCAAAGTCCACTTCATTAGGGAAATATTTGTAGAAATTCATGTCATGTGCTTATCATTTCACTCTTTGTCATAGAGTTTTAACAAAAGGACAAAGTGTATGGAAATATTTATGGAAGGAAGTTAGAAAATGTTCCTATTTTTACTCATTTATCAGGTGATAAAGAAGTACCCAGTAGTATATACAGAATCCATGAACACGGTACTTCGCCAGGAGCTGATCCGTTTCAACCGTCTGATCAAGGTGGTTCGCAGCAGTTTAATCAATTTGAAGAAAGCAATTAAGGGTCTGGTGGTGATGTCATCAGAACTGGAAGAAGTTTTCACTAGCATGATGAATGGCAAGGTGCCCGCTGTTTGGGCTTCCAAGTCTTACCCATCCCTCAAACCACTGGGCAGCTATGTCAATGATCTGATACTGAGGTAATATATGCTTTAATAATAATAATAATAATAATAATGATAATAATAATAATAATAATAACGATAATAATAATAATCATAATGATAATAATAATAATAATGACTTTATTTAAAGAAGATGCTCATTTGGTCAACTGACCAATCTTCCATGAGGCCTTCTATAATGGCATTTGTACAAAAAATATGTCTTTGGACAACAAACGCTGTTAAAAACTTGACAATTGATCCACAGCAAGAATAGAATATGTACAGGGCTTCCAGGATGAGTATATACAGGATTCATGCAAATAGTAGTAGTGAACATGTGTAAAACATTATAGGTGAGTGCATGATAACAATGCTGTAAAAAGTAGTAGTACTGAATTAATCAAAATCATACAAATGACTGTTTCTGTAGATGTTGACTAAGATGCTTTTAATAAGATTGGCATGTGTCAGCTGATGTTATCTAAGGTGGTATGGAATCCCATAGTTTGGCTCCAGAAATAGAAAAACTCTTCTGATAAAACTCTGAATTTGGTTTGAGATCTTGCTTATACAAATGTACATTTTTAACAAATTTAAAATTACATTTAAGATAATCAGGAGACAAACCATGCAAGGATTTATAGACTTGTAAACTGTTCTGAAATTGAGTTCTCTGCTGAAATGGAAGCCACTTTAGGGTTTTATAAAGATTTGTTGATGGTGTATCTTAATCAGCATCAAGAATAACTCCAGCTGCTCTTTTTTGAAATTTCAGTAATCTTTCCAGATTTTCTATACCACTATTACTCCAGATAGAATAACAATATTCTAGGTGTTACATGATATATGCACTGTAGAATATCTTTCTCTTTTCTTGAGGGAGATAAGATTGTATTCTGTTCAAGAGATAAAGCAATGAATTTACTTTTTTAATGACTTTATCGACTTGAATTTTCCAGCACAAGATCTGGTCTATCATAATGCCTAGTATTTTTTCATTTTCAGACTATTGTATATCCATCTCTTTTACCGTTAATTTGAAATAATTTTTCTCAGCTTTTACTCTTGCTCAACTACCTATGATTATGGCTTTTAATTTGGCTGTATTTATCTTCATACCATTGTGTGCACACCAGTTGTTTATTTTTAGCAAACCTTTATTTAATTTAGTGCTAATCTCATGGCCTGTTGATCCAGTGTTATACAGTGTCATATCATCTGCAAACATGGTGGTGGATAGCTCAATGTGATATGGTAAATCATTGATGTACAGCAGAAAGAGTACTGGTCCAAGAACTGATCCTTGTGGAACACCTGATTTTATCAGTTTCTCATCTGAAAGTTTATTTAAAATAGAAACTTCTTGTTGTCTGCTTTCAAGATAGGATTGAAACCAAGTTAATCTTTCATGGTTAACTTGATATATGCTGAACTTTTTTCCAGCATGATTTTGTGATTTACAAGGTCAAAAGCCTTTGAAAGGTCAAGAAACACTGTGCCTACAAGGTTGCCTTGATCTATTGCTGTTAACCGGTCATCTGCTATTCTAGTTAGTCTGGAATGTATGTCCTTCATGAAAGCCTGATTGTTATGAATGTAGCAAATTAAATGATTGCAAGTAATTTCTAAAATCATAACAAACATGTCTTTCTAATATGTTTGAAAGTGATGATAAAACTGATATAGGTCTATAGTTAGTCATATCAGAAAGATCTCCCTTATTATGTATTGGAATTGCTTTTGCCAGTTTTAGCCTGGTTGAAAAATACCTGTGGAAATACTTAGATTGAACATATACATAAGTGAAGGTGTCATCACTTGAGATGAGAGTTTTAGGAATTTAGCACTTATATTATCTAGACCTGTTGCTTTTGTGACATCAAGTTGGTCTAATTCATTTAAAATTAATTCAAGGCTTATTTTAGGGATTTGAAGCACTCTTCTTTGCTAAGTTTTAAAAAAATATGTTCATTTAATTCATCGCTGGAGACTCTTTTAGGAGTAGTGAAATCCACAAGTTTTTCTTTTATATTCACAAAGTAATCATTGAGTGCATTTGCAATTTCAAGAGGTCTGTGCTTAATATCACCATTTGCATCGCTAATATATGTAAATAGCAGGTTATTGACAGATTTGCCTCTTAAGTCTTTGAAGGTTTTCCAGAGTTATCTAGGATTCTTTTTGTAATACTAGCTGATATTTCAGTAGAATAATAAGTTTTCTTTGTCTTTTGAATCATTGACTTTACCCTGTTTCTCCATAATCTGTAATTGTCAGTATCTTTTACTCAATGAAATCTATCCCTTGTCTTAATAGCATTCAGTATATCACTTGTAATCCAGTTTGGTTGATTTCTTTGCTTGACTCTCTTGAAATTAATAAGAGCATGAGTGCTTAGGGTGTCAGTAAACATATATATCCAGATGTCAAGAGCATCTGGATGGGTCATCAGAACAATCAATTACTGACCAAGGGATATTTTTTAGTTCTTTAAGGAATATTTGTGAATTGAATCTTTTCATTATTTGATACTTGATAGATTTGTGATGATAAGTTTTACTTTTTTGACTTAATTTTCTTGTACAGCATATAGGAAAATGATCACTTATGGAATATTGGGGAACTGCATCTTCTATAATACTGTCAGCATTATTAGTGTAAATATGATTAATTAGTGTTTCAGATATCTCTGTTATCCTGGTGGGTAAATGAACTAGCAGTTAGTAGTTCAGGGAATTCATGGTTTTAATCCAGCTTTCATTGTTATCATAAAGCAAACTGTAATTGAAGTCACCTACTAAACAGACTTCTTTGTTTTCTATATACAGAGTTTCAGGCTTGTTTTGAAATGTATTATGCCAAGCATTGTCAGTGTTCAAAGGTTTATATACACAGCCCAATACAAACGTTTTTTGGACATTATGTCTCATTTCTAGCCAGATTATTTCCATACCAATTTCCTCAAGATCATATCAACGTTTGAAAGAAATGCCATCATTAATGTGAACAAAAAGTCCACCACCCTTTTGGACAAGTCAGTCTTTTCTTTGAAAACTGTAGGTAGGAATTTTAAGTTCATCATCATGAAAAAGTTCATGTAAGAAGGTTTCACTGAAAGCAAAACTATCAGTTACTGAATTATTTCCTGAAAGAAGTAATTTGATTTTGTCTAGTTTTGGAAAAAGATAATGAATGTTCAGATGACAAATTTTGAGACCATTTTGCTTAAGCCACTGATTTTTAGAGAATTTTGAGTTTTGATGGTTTTGAGATGATGAATGATATGATAATAAGTTAGGTACCAGATGTGCCAGTGATCTGATAATGAGTTAGATACCAGCTGCATCAGTGATCTGAAATGAGTTAGGTACCAGGTGTGCAATGATCTGATAATGAGTTAGATAACCAGCTGAGTCAGTGATCTGAAAATGAGTTAGGTACCAGGTGTGCCAATGATCTGATAATGAGTTAGATACCAGCTGTGTGAGTGATCTGAAAATGAGTTAGGTACCAGATGTGCCAATGATCTGATAATGAGTTAGATACCAGCTGCATCAGTGATCTGAAAATGAGTTAGGTACCAGGTGTGCCAATGATCTGATAATGAGTTAGATACCAACTGTGTCAGTGATCTGATAATGAGTTAGATACTAGCTGTGTCAGTGATCTGATAATGAGTTAGGTACCAACTGTGTCAGTGATCTGATAAAGAGTTAGATACCAGCTGTCAGTGGTCTGATAATGAGTTAGATACTAGCTGTGTCAGTGATCTGATAATGAGTTAGATACCAACTGTCTCAATGATCTGATGAGTTAGATACCAGCTGTGTCAGTGATCTGATAATGAGTTAGATACTAGCTGTGTCAATGATCTGATAATGAGTTAGATACCAGCTGTGTCAGTGATCTGATAATGAGTTAGATACTAGCTGTGTCAATGATCTGATAATGAGTTAGATACCAGCTGTGTCAGTGATCTGATAATGAGTTAGATACTAGCTGTGTCAGTGATCTGATAATGAGTTAGGTACCAACTGTGTCAGTGATCTGATAAAGAGTTAAATACGAGCTGTCAATTATCTGATAATGAGTTAGATACTAGCTGTGTCAGTGATCTGATAATGAGTTAGATACCAGCTGTGTCAGTGATCTGATGAGTTAGATACCAGCTGTGTCAGTGATCTGATAATGAGTTAGATACTAGCTGTGTCAATGATCTGATAATGAGTTAGATACCAGCTGTGTCAGTCATCTGATAATGAGTTAGATACCAGCTGTGTCATTGACCTGATAATGAGTTAGATACCAGCTGTGTCAGTGATCTGATAATGAGTTAAGTTCCAGCTGTGTCAATGATCTGATAATGAGTAAGATACCAGTTTGTCAATGATCTGATAATGAGTTAGATACCAGCTGTGTCAGTGATCTGATAATGAGTTAGGTTCCAGCTGTGTCAATGATCTGATACAGAGGTATCTTAGGTATATGCTGTGTCAGTGATATGATAAAGAGATAGGTACAAGCTGTGCTGGTGATCTGATACAGTTTTATCTTTGGTACATGCTATGTCAATGATCTGAAACAGGTTGGTACCAACTATGCCAATGGAAAAATACAGTTGTATCTTAGGTACATGCTATGTCACTGATCTGGTACAGAGGTACATGCTATGTCACTGATCTGGTACAGAGGTAGGTATATGCTATGCCTGTGATCTAATATAGAGCTAAGTAAATAAATAAAATCTTTGCAATGCACTGTGAGATATACAGCTTTTCCTAAATTTGTATTTAATTGACAATACACTGACTGGTATTCAGTCATTATTAATGTAAAATTTTCCATTAGATTCTGAGTCATGTTTAAAACTTTCTGGTTTTTTTTATAGAATGAAGAGAATACAGATGTAATAAAATCCACTTGGTTTCTTTTCATTCTCCTTGAAACATGTAAAAAAAATATGTCGATAAAATATCAACTTGTTTAGAAGCCAATCTACTGATTAAAATTTGTAAATCTAATGGCTTGAGATAATGGTTCAATCACATAGATATACAGATACTGATAGGTCCAGATGAGGGGCCATGGGAGGCCAAGTGGTCCAAAGCACTTGCCTTTACCGATCACTTCCATCTCACCTTTGTCCACATGGGTTTGATCCTTGGGTTCAGCCAGTGTGAGAAATCTTGCCACTAACTTCCTGTGGGTTGGTGGCTATTACCAGTGTTTGCCCAGGCTATTCCTCAATTAGTTATATTGGCCACCATATATAACCTATCTTGTGCTGGAAAATGGTGTTAAGCCCCAAAACAACAACAACAGATCCACTTGAATCAGTTGCTGCTGAATTGTCTTGCATCTTAAAGCTGCATAATTAGGTACTCATCAAACACTGGGTTTACAATATGCTGTCTGTTTTTCCAATAACTTCCTTCTGCTTATCTGACATGTTCACTGTTCTGCTTCGTTGATATCCACTGACATCATACTTACTTGACTTATGCACTGACTTACTTACTTGACCTTTCCACCCATCTCATCCTGCTTACTTGACCTGCTGCTTACATTCCCCTTTCCATCAGACACATTTTGCCCTCTTTGAACTGTTCACTAACCTCATCCGTTATTACTTTGCATGTCCACTAACCTCCCAGTGTTGCATGCGGGCTGTACGATCATTTAATCCTCATTCTCTCTTCTGCATGCAACTCCAGCAAGAATACAGGGGGTAAAAGTTGCACAAAAGAATAAAATTTTAAAATGTTTGATGTAATGCTGTATGATATTATAATAAAAATGTTGTGGATTGAAATAGTTTCTATTTTTTGCATTGAAATATAGCATTCTTCTTTATGTAAGTCAGTACAAATCAGCACAGTTTATATTTAAAACAAATTCCCAGTGTATTAACCAATGCACATATGTATGTATGTGTGCCTAGAGGGGTATTGAAATTGCTACATAGTTCGGATAAACCAGTAGTTTCTGTACTTAACAAGTATCATAACTCATTAAATGAAGTGGATAACTGATTTTTGAGGAGTAGATTACAGAGAACTAGGAAGATATAAATATCTGTCCAATAACGTCAAGATTGGTGAAAATGCACCAGACAGACATGCTTCAGTTGACTTAAAATGACCAAGGTGAGTACTGCTGCTGACTCAGATGAATGTGGAAGATGATGCAGAGAATGTTTATGTTACATAGGAAATGGAGGATGATTGCTCAGGCAGAAAACATAAGCATGATCCAGAGTTCCAGTTTGCATTGACCAGAACATTTTTATGTTTGAAATTGAACAAAACTGTGATCTCATGAACAGAGATCTTTGTATGAAATCAAGAATGGAAAACCGTTTTGTGTCTTAGGAGGGTTGCATAAATCGCAGAATATCTACATTAATGCTTGAGAGGAAGAAGTTGACTATTTTAGCCAGAATCCCTATTAAATGGTTAGTTAGGAAACCTAGTTACAACATGACCCCATTATAACAGGGTAGCTGGGGTCCATAGAACCCAACGTGTTGTTATAGACCGAACCATGTTATAACCAACCAAGTCAGTTAGCTGAAGAAAATAATGCATTTACCTAAAATATAATGGGCACGGGTAATAAAAGCTGGTGCAAAAAACATGCTTTTGATTGAAAAACATATGTATATTGACAACTTGTATTTGTGTATTACAATCCATAATCCATTAAGTACTGTTCTTGTATATAATAAATCCATGAATTTGAGTATAGATCACATATTATAAACTTCATGTATAACTCACATCCCATTAGAAAACACTAGTAACACATTTATTTTAAAAAAATGGTTGTCTTTATTTTGATCTATATCCGAATGTCACAAGGCTATAGCTATTTACATGTACATGTACTTAAAGTGGCCTCAACTTCGGTCAGCTGGAGACAGTATCATCTTGCCAAGGCTACCCAGGGGATGAGGCTATTGATTGGAAATGAAAACTATAACAAATTATAAAGTTAACAAACATCATCGCAAGATACACCATCTTCAATTAACTTAACTTTGAAAAGATTGTAAATTCAGTTTGCATTTTATACCACTGTTGGTAGCTACTGTAAGCATATTTTTTTCTGCAAAAGTGAAACTTTCATGGCACAATAAACATGTTCCAGTCATGTTGGATAATGCAACAGTCTATCACATTCAATTGCTTTTATTTAAGTTTGGATCTGACTTCCTTTGATGAAAGGTTATTTGTTTTTTTTATTGAAGATTATAGGAAAAAAATGTTTGCTTAGTATTTATGAAGAACAAACAGTGCTTCAGAGGTGATCAGTTTTAGTTGAAGTTTCAGCAAAACTAATTTTTTTCTGGATATATTTGAAAAACAAGAAATTAGCTATCATTTGGTCAATTGTAGCAGTTACTTTTCCTGCCTTCAAATGTCGGTTGATTGTAGCTAGTCCGGGTAGCATAGATAGACCACCAAGTAGATCTTTGGTGGGGGGGGGGCTTTTTTCATGACAATTCTGGTGGCGGAGTGATGCTGCAATTTTTAAAAAAAAGACCAACAGACGATGAATACACAGGTGTTTTGTTTTGTTATGATAAGGATTACTGCAGAAAATATGAGTGTTCCAAAGGATTTAATTCTTTGAGTGAAAAGAAGAGGAATTTTACTTACTATCTATATAAAGAGGTCAGTCAAAATAAATAAATTAATTACTAGTGAGTGGTCAATAATCCAACACTATTTCATCCAAAAAATCCATTATGAAATAAGGCCTCGTCCGGTTGATCTCCACTACCATAAATGCTTCTTTTAAAAAAATGCAGAGATCTCACAGCATACATTACTCAGGCCAGATGTCAGAATAAGCAGATTATGACACAACAATACACTGTTAAGATGGTTTGTCAATATGAACAAAGAATGTGTTTAACGTTAGATAAATTCCAGTGCATTTTATATCCTAATTGCAGCTTTCTTTCATGAATTTCTTCACTCTAAACCCAATGTTGTAGATACAAGTTTAAAAAGTCAATAATGTCGGGGGAAAAAATCACCAGATGGTATATTTTGTTGCCAGTAAGGAATATAAATCGCAATTTGCAACATTGGTGAAGCCCATCATGATCCTGGAATATACTTTTTACACTTTACTTTTCATAATTTTAAGGGAAAAAATATCGTGTATGAGAAAAGTACATATATGGCACATTCATGCTGTACCAATTTGACTAACCTCTTCTAAATTTATTTACCTGTCCACTAAATTCCCCCAACTTAATTTGCCAGTCTGCTAACCTCAAGTAACTGAATTTGCCTATCTACCAACCTTCTCTTACTTCCATGCCCTGTTGAATAACCTTCTGCCAACCCTTATGATTTTGTTGTAAGTCTTTGAAAATGACCCTTACAGTATAGACTTATAAAATAAAAGCAAATGCTATGGAAATAAGACTGTTGCAGTAAAATCCGAATAATTGCTTGTCCATCTTTGATTTTGATCCAGATTTCATATTAGATTTAGTGGAGTTAATCAGGGAACCAGACTAATGTTACAGTTAGTACCTCAGATGCTTTAAACTGCACACATATTTTCATGAAAAGTTTCTTAATATTCAAACTGTTGATTATAGAAATTTTTAAAAAAGGCATCCAACAAGTGATATATTTTGAAGACAAAAGTGAAATTAAGCATCTTTTTAAAACTTAATAATCAGTACAGAAGAATATAAATAGGAAGGGATACAGTTATGTTTATTGGACAGCACATGTCCATTTGAGTATGTTTCATGGCAGGAGATATGATTGCCATCCTCTTGTGAAATAAAAAACAATTTCCAAGAATTAAGTCAAGTTGAGAGATCTCAACAAGCCATTGAGCTGCATAGGGTTTGGAACTGAAGTTCATGCAACTACACTAGAGGTAAATAAGGTCTATGATTACTTTATGAACTTTTCTGTTGAACATAATGTTTACCATTGCTGCATCAGTTTCAAATAACAAACATTTTAAATTGCATGTTTTCCAACTTTATAATAGCAGTACATTATATTTGTTACACCTTACTGAAAACTGGTCAAACTTAAGAAAAAAATCAACTGCCTTACTGAGACGGGTCTTTTTAGGTTTGGCAGGTCTGAAAATGACACATTTTCCAGTACATTGAATAATTTATTTGGTATATCAATGTTTTGTTTTTGTCATAACTTGTTATATCTCCTTGGAGTGTTTTTATGTTAAGTTTATATCTATATATTAAATCTACAAATGTATGGCTGCCATATTATTTACGGCAAATTTTAGCCAACTTGGCTAGGCCTTTCTCAGGATAAAAACAGGAAAATAGGTAAATATTCTAAAGTAGGTTTTGCTCCTGGTTGCTGTGGAAGCAACTTTGTTGCTAGCAGAGACACCCTGAACACAATTTTGATAGAATATGTCCTAAGAAACATTCATACCAAGTTTGATGACAAATGGTGCAGCCATTCTAAAAAGTTTAAAGTAGGTTTTCCATTTCGGTCCTATGAAAGTCACATCACTGCTAGTAGAGCCACCCCCCACCCCCATGTTGACAGAGCATGTTTTGTGTATCTGTGCAGATTATTTAAATTTTTAATGGTTGAACTTCTGCTTTATATTTTCATAGTTTTGTATGTCAAATTAAGTATTGTCATTCACTGTATTTTTGTTATTGCTCATTGTTGTAGCTGCACAGGAGTTGTAATTATGAAACACTGACTTTGTTGCTGATGTCTGCAAGCACTACAATATTTTAGCATGCAGTTTATTTTACCCATGATTCTCTGTTAATGGTTTTAATGTCATGCCAGTGAGTGGTGAGTGGGAGGTGTGACATTATATGTTCCAGGTAGAGCCAAATGAAAAATTATTTCAGTTCATACAGACATAAAGAAAGCAATTTCAGGAGGGCTTTACCAATCAGATTGATGAAATTCATAATAAAAAAAATAGCAATTTAATTAAATGCATATTTGTATATATTAGTCTGAATAATTATATACATGGCATTGATTACATTAATAGCAAATTTGGATGACTATAATTTGGAATTGGGATTGTCAAAGCTCTGTACAGTAAAAGTCTGATCATCTACATTTTCTGCTCATTCAAACTACTCTGTGCCCCCTAAAATTAGAATCTCCAATTGATTTAAAATTGAATATCTGGACAATATCAGTCCATATAATTGGTGTTTTACTTTATAAATGGAAGACATTTTGATGATGGAAGTGTTTTCCTGCTGGAAAATAATATAAATTCTTGAATTCTTTGATGTCAACAGGTTGAAGTTTCTCCAAGATTGGATTGATAAAGGTGCACCCAGCACATTCTGGCTCTCAGGATTCTATTTCACACAGTCCTTCTTGACAGGTAAACCACCCAAGAGTGTCATTTTCAGCCAGTACTTTAAAACTTTACACCAGGTTTGGTATTTTGCAGCTACATTATTTTGTTTAATGTTTTTTTTTTTTAAAAATGCACATTTAGCTATTTAAATATTTTAGAAATGAGGTTAATTTCAGGTCTTAGTGATGTTCAAGTATCTGATTCAGAATTCCATATACAGATCAAGCGACATGAATATTTTATAAAAATGAATTTATGGTATGTAGATGGTTAATTTTTAAGCATTTAGTCCAGTTAAGTTAACACATTTGAGGAAGACAAATTAATGCATGTTTATATGAATCTGTAGGTGACCTGATTTGATTTTCATTTCATTTTCACATTTTTCAAAATGTTTGAACTTTTTGGACATATATATTTTGGTTTACAATGGCGACATATGTATTGTACAAACAGATTCAGCTTCTTTTTTAATTTGTCTAACACTGTTACAAGGCAGCTATTTATTGGTAGAACTAGAATGACAATTCATACAATTTCTTGGTCCTATGCTGGCTTTACCGTGTGTATAACACAGTTGCCTTCTATATACAATAACTCTGAGTCATTTTTAACTCTATAACATTGATGTTCATTTTGCAGGAGTGTCGCAAAACTATGCCAGGAAATACACAATTCCTATAGATACTGTGGGTTTTGAATTTGAAGTTATGAAGGAGGAGAAAAGAATGTCAAATAAACCTGATGATGGTGCATTTGTCTATGTAAGTCTTGACAAAGTCATGTATAATTAATACTAGAAGTAGCTGTTGTGAGTATAAAGATTCCATTGCTTGATTTTCAGGCAGTTATGACTTTACTTCTCAAGTTATGTACAACTGTAAGTTCTTTTGTAATGTGGATAGAAATTTAATTTTTGTAGTTTTGCAGAAATGACATTTTTGTTGTGACTTAAATTTGCAGATATGTTGCTGTTGCAAAGGGTCTCACAGACCATGCAATGGGGAATTTCATTAGTGAAATAAAAACTGACTGCAGAATGAATTCACATAAAATGATGAATACAATTTGCACAAAAAACACAAAGTTCAAAGGAAGAATGCAGAAAAACAAATGGAAGGGGAACAAAACGTGAATGCATTGCATCTGTGGATTTGAATCTTCACAGTCCGATTGTTTACACTGACAATTTTTCACTCCTTACAATCCACTTCAATTGACCCTCAATGATTGTATCTACACAGTCATTATAAATGAGATAAGAATTCTGATTTGATGACAAATTCTGTGGAATTATATTCCTTCATTAAACATGTTACCCAGTCATAATAAATTATGACAGTACTCCACTACCTTGCAGTCCAAACTTGTCCTGTGCTGCATAGTGTGCTTGCTAAGGTGGAAGTCAGATGAAAGTGGTCTCACCAAGGATGGAGGAATTGGCACAAAAATCCTGTCAATTTGTCAGTTATTACTTCCTCTAATGATAAGAAGCATGTTCTTTCTTGAAACCTTACCAATTCCAAATACACTTGTCTTTTCATCAAATGAGTGATTTTGTGAGAGTTATCTCACACCAGGGAAGGATATCTCAGATATGTATCTATTTTTTACTCAATCTTCATTTTAAACAAATATTTCACACTTCATTTGTTTAGATTTGTTCTCTGATAAGCGTGTCTGCACCATTTTTTGATTGCATGCCCTAGGGTCCATAGTACTTTATTTCAACTTGACCGTGCCTGTGAAGTCTGTCATGCAGCTGTCTATCACTGCATATTATAAGGTTATGCATGTAATTTCCATTGTCATTTTCCTCCTCTTTGAAAGCAAGTTCATTGCAATCTTTAATTTCACTGGCATATGCCATTATCCTGCTCTGTTAGAAAAGTCACTATAGTAATGTCAGGATTGTGATCATAGGAATGTTAAGGTCTCTAGCCGACTAGAATTGAAAAGGTGCTACTTGTTTCATGTGCCTTAGGGGTTCCTTCCAGTTTCTGTGATCTCCCAGGGAAAACATGGGCAGAATTTGGGTCACCTGACCTGTGAGGTTTGTCTCCTTGGTTGCAGGTTGTGATTCTGCAAGTGGCTTTGTGATGGTTTTTCAAGGATATGGAGATAAATGTATCTCTTCCTCCAAGTGTAGATAAACAGATACATCTGTGATACTGGGCAAGTGTTGTTCTGCCCTATCTCTCATTGGGGACAAAGTTTTCACAGGTCACATGTGACTAAGCAGTGGAGAGACAAGCACCAATCATTCCCATCTTTTCTCCACATGAACTCTCAGCAAATAATGCCATGATTATACTACCTTTTTCTGACATCTCAGTGGTAGGAAGAATTCAGAACTTTTCCATGAAATTGAAAAGACACTGTCCTGCCAAGCCATTGGTATCACAGGTTGTTTCAGACAGCCTTCAGACACTGTTCCATGCCCCTTTCCCATTATCAAGGGCTCCTTTCACTAAAGACATTTCAAGAGACCTGTACAACCATACTTCCAGCAGCATTTGAGATTGTTCACAACCCAGATTCCTACTCTATACATTTTCCTTGGGCCCAAGTCAATGGCAAGCCTTGTATGGTCATGGATCTGCTTCATTATGGCACCATGTTCAGAATGGAAAAACTAAGGCTGGTTCTCAGTGCAGCATAGGAGGGCATTTTCACAGTCAGCCTAAACCTGCAAGATGCATACTTTCACATACCCATTCACAAGTCTTCCCAGAAGTCATAAGGTTTGTGTACTGGGAAACTGTCTACCAGTTCAGTGGACCCCCTTTCACTCTGAATATCAGCCCTTTGGGCTTTGCAAGAATTATGGACTGTTGTGTTGCACTTCCTAATGACTTCATATCCATGGCTTAAACTTTCTGATCAACTTTCTATGGGACCAACAGGTCAGTTATTTTTGTAAAAAGACATGCTGTTGCTGGTTTCATTGTTGCTTTGCCTTGGATTCCTGTCAACATGGATATATCTGACCTCATCCCATCTCAGTATATCATTCATTCAGCGAGGAGTTCAGTAGGAGGACTGAGTCTGTCTTTCCCAAGAAAATGCCTTAAAGTCATCTTGGTGGTGTATACCATTCACTAAAATATTGCATTTCAGCATGGGAATTTCTTCATCTTATGGTTCTCCTCAGTAGGACAACAAATCTCATTTTAGGACAAGTTGTCTATCTCTGTAATTGACCCTTCTATCCCAGTGGCATCTGATCTTTGCCCCATGATCAGATTATCAAGTTTCTGACTACATGAGATCCCATCTCAGCAAATGAAAATACTTTACTTGGCTCTGGCAAGTGTCCCAACAGAGCAACTGCCAGAAATCAAGACCTGCTCAGGCAAAAGAATGACAGGCTGATGTATCCACTTCCTGCTCACCTTTCTTGAAGTGAGGTGGATGCTTATTACATATGAATCTCCAGGAGACAAAGGTAATGATATATTCCTTTCACACATATCAGGAGATGCTGTCTAGAAAGGGTATTCTTATTCTGTCCAACATTTAGCTGTTACTTTGGAAGGCAAGGGAAAGCAACTCCCTGACCCCTATCACCTGGCATGGGATTTTCTTAGGTGGTGTTGATATTGACAAAACCAAATTTACATCTGCCACATCACAGGTAAGATAAATGTCTAGTAGACCCATTGTGCCATTGGACTCAACTGCTTCATGCCAAATGGTTCTTTTGTCCTGTCACCTTTCACTAAAATCTAAGAGGTTGACCTCTCTTTGACCAATCGGAATAAGTGGAATGGAAAGCTCTCTACTTCCATTGCTCCAGCCCCACATCCCTGAACTGGAACAGTTATGGCATGCTCATTTTACTCCAACCACACTGACTCCCAAGTCTTGCCAAAAAACTGAGGAAATCAGATGACTGTCTTGTCCCGATTATTCCCCTCAGTTTACTGAACTTTGCAGCAGAGATTCCCAGAAAAATCCCTGCCCTACCTGTTTAGACAATTGGGAATGCAGGTCTTTCATCCAAACCCAGAGATGCTGAACATACATGAAGGGCCAATATAAAAGAAATCTTCGGAAGGAAACAGTTCAAAATGGTTCACATAACAAAGCAGTGGATAGAATTGCTCTGGCAAGAAAGTACACTACTTTGAAAGCACATAGGTTGAGGTGTGAGCAGAAACATGTCTTTCCTTGAAAAACACTTGTATCACAGATAGCCAGTGTCCTATAACTATCACTGGCTACCATTCCAGAATCTCACATTTTGAACTCCAAGGTAAGGGATTGTTAATTCCTCCTCCACTTACCTATTCTCCTTTAAATTATAATCAGGTAATGTATTTGAAGCAGAAACAAACTTTTGGAGTAAAATATATTCTTTTTTTATTACTTACCCAATCATAATACAGACACACCCATCCAAGCCACATTGAATCAGTTAAAGTTTTTTAAGAGAATGCATATTCACTTCCACTCCAGTAATAACTTACAAATTTATGGAATTTGGCACTAATGCATCTTTCCAATGGGAGACCACTCTTGTTTGTCTTCTATCTTAGCAGACTTATATATTAGCAAATGGATTACTTGGTTCTTCTGTTGTAAAAACAAGCCTGGGAGAGCTGGATTTGCAAGGTGGTGATTGTACTCCATCATGTATTATGTACGAGTATGTATTGTTTAATAAACCAATTTTACTCCAGTTGCAGTTATATTTTATCTTAAATTCAAGTGGCTTAAACATTTTATGCATTTGCCATTTCATTAAAGCACATTTTTAGTAGGATATGAAAGCCATAATTCTCTCTATTAAACACTTTTTTTTTAAAAATTCAGTAGGGGCATTTCCATTTTGTTCCAAAAATGTTTTTAAAAAAAGGAAATTATGGATCATAAACACAAAATCTGAATGCTTTTTTCTACCATCAATGAAAAAACATGAGAGATGAAATGCAACATGAATAGAATGCAAATGGAACAAACAGAATGCAGATTAAATGCAAACATGAATGGAATGCAAATGGAACAAACAGAGTGCAAATGGAATGCAAACATGAATGGAATGTAAATGGAACAAACAGAATGCAAATGGAATGCAAACATGACTGGGATGCAGATGAAACAAACAGAATGCAAATGGATCGCAAACATGAGTGGAATGTAAGTGGAACAAACAGAATGCAAACATGAATGGAATGCAAATGGAACAAACAGAATGCAGATGTAATGCAAACATGAATGGAATGCAAATGGAACAAACAGAATGCAAACATGAATGGAATCTAAATGGACAACAAAGACAAATGAAATGCAGAGTTGGTTAAATTGTCCATTTCAGTATCTTTAGCTGTTGTCTTGACACTCAAATCTTTGCTTTAATTATTGGATTTTTATGATTGCAATCCAGTTTCAAATATAATGCCATCCTGGCAATACTTGATTAGTGACTTAAATTATCATTTTTATGGCACTTGGCTAATTTCATCAAGTATTTAAGTGTATAAATAAAACTTGATATGTCAGGTTATCATGTTTGGTTATATGCACATCAAGGTAAATTACATGGGTTATTAGAAAATTTACAATTTTAGGAAATCTGAAGCCATCTTTACTGGAATTGGATCATTTACAATATGCCTTTTTCACACACCTGTTTAACGATGCATCTTTTTTGTACTCTGACACCTGTTATAATATGCAAAGTTTCTTTACAGTTGATATAAACATGTAGTTATTATTTTTCATTTTGACTTAATGAATCACCAAGTTTCAAAATGAGCATCTATGTTTGTTGAGCATCATAAACACCTTGGTCTGACATTCACTAACTCTACTAGCTTTTCAAAAGATATTGGTAATATCTGCTTACATGCATCTATAGTGTTAAAAGTTTTAATGTCTATTAAATACAATATTGGCTGGAAAACATTAGAAAAAAGTTATCTCTCATATACACCCTATCCTAAAGTATACTGATATAATATGGGATAATTGCTCTGCCACTGACTTGTTAAGACTTGAAAGACTGCAGCTTGAAGCAGGAAGAATTATAACTGGACTTAACCCATAGTGCTCCTACTAACAATTTTTACAGAGAAATTGGTTGGCTCCCATTATCGGAAAGAAGAAAATTTCATACCTTTCATGAAATTGTATATGGTTCTTTGTCCTCTTCCATCCAAAATCCTGTACCCCCGTTAATTACACATGCAACACAATATAATTTTAGAAGTAAAAATAATTTTCAGCAAGTACATACTAGACTAGATTCTTGAAACAGATTCTTTAATATTTAAACTTAAACTTCTTCCCACACAATATCATGTCCCACTATATTATTATACTGGTAACAGAAATAATCAATTAATCACTCATGGATAAGAAACAACTGAAGTGAATTAAGCAGTGATTTATTTTCAAATTTTCTTGCTGACAGTCCATATTCCACACATAGAGAGGATGATAAGACTGGCTACCATTATATTTTTAATTGTAAGAAACATACAATACCAAGGCTGAGACTAATGCATTGCTTAAACCAGTCATTCATCTCTGTCAGTACAAATGTATTGCTGTTTGGATCAGCAGAGCTATCAAATGACCTGGACACTTGCATCCTTGAAATCTTCCAGACTTATATTAAAGATACTAAAAGATTTCAATAATCGTCTAAGACATTACCTACTGGCATGATCCCCCTCTTGTACCCACCATGGACCACCTTTATACATCCCCCCCTTCTCTTCTTTAAATTGTTATTCACTTACTTTGTATTATATTTTTTAGTACAAGGAAATTATCACTATTTATTTGTATTAATGCACTGTATTTCTGATCTCTGCATAAGTTTATACACATGCTGCTAGTCCTTGCCACTTTTCATGTACCTACTAGTGTATGGGGGAGGGCTGTTGCTAAGTTGTGATAACTTGTAGCCCTACCCCATGTGCTGTAATTTTGGCAATAAAATATGTTTAAAACCAGACCAAACCAAGCTGCTCCTACCTTATGGCAGCTGTCAAACACTTTTTCTTAAATTCTGATGGGCCAGTAATCAACCTTAAGCCAGGGTTTATTTGAACCATTACATTATGATGCCTGGGGTGTTAAGCTTTTCATAATACAGTGGCTTGTTTAACTGACACCTAAGTATTATTTACTGCAAATATGTACATTCAAATTGTAATTCACTGTATTTTATTCATTTGTCACTTGTTTAAATTTTTACCATAAACTGCAAATTATTCTCTAAGTGGCAAATTTTCAAAGAAAAGCTACTGATTTTTTATAGAAAATACAATGCTAATGGGTAGGCGTGGTTAACTCTGCTTCCATTTTCAGTGATTTGTCAAAAAATGAAAATGTTTCAGTTTTGTTGATATACAGCTAGAGACATGCATTGTATACCTACTTCCTTGGCTTCATATTCCAACTCAATAATAGTACCTGTTTAGATATATGGATCCTCTGCCTTAAAGGTTAAAACCACAAACTTATAAACTCTTAATATTGGGAAAGAGGAGTCATTGGTTGAATAGCACATCTGGAAAATACATATTCTCAAGAGGAAAGAGTTTCATCTATAATACAAGCATCAAATCAACTGCCACATCATATCCCATTCCGCTATACGACACCTGTAGAGGGAGAGTGTAATGTTACCCAGTGTCCACCTATCCTATCACATCACATTCTGTAGAGGAGATGTATAGTGTTGCCAGTTTCCATCCATCCTATTACATCACATTCTGCTACATGACATCTGTAGAAGGGGTATCTAATGTTACCAGGTGTCCATCCAACCTTTCTCATCACATTCTGCCACTGTCACATTTGTAGAGGAGATGTATAGTGTTGCCAGTTTCCATCCATCCTATTACATCACATTCTGCTGCATGACATCTGTAGAAGGGGTATTTAATGTTACCAGGTGTCCATCCAACCTTTTTCATCACATTCTGCCACTGTCACATCTGTAGAGGGGACATATAATGTTCCAAGGTCTCCACTCATCCCATCCCATTCTGCCACTGCTACATCTGTAAAGGGGGCTTATGTTTCCGTTTGTCCACCCATCCTTTCACATCACATTCTGCCACTTCTACATCTGTAGAGAAGACATATAATGCTTCCAAGTGTCCACCCATCCTATCTTATTCTGCCACTTCTACATCTGTAGAGGGGGACATATATGTTTCCAGGTGTCCACCCATCCTTTCACATCACATCCTGATAATAACATCAGATTCTGTAGAGGGGAGGTATAGTGTTACCAGTTGTCCATCCAACCTATTACATCACATTCTGCTGCATGACATCTGTAGAGGGGGTATTTAATGTTACAAAGTGTCCATCCAACCCATCCCTGTTTTATTTATACATTTATAAAAGAAATCTTGTTGAGATTAAAAGTTTATATTTTGCTAAATCACTTCTTTGGTTCATAACAATGTACCATATATTTCAGGGACTGTTTATGGAAGGTGCTCGCTGGGACAGGGAAGGCATGAAAATAGGAGAGTCCTTTCCCAAGATTCTATTTGATCCCATCCCTGTGGTATCCTTTTTCAGCATGCACACATTATTGTTATTATCATTATTATCATCATCATTATTATTATTATTATTATTATTATTAATACCAGCATCTGATGATGCAGGAGCACTTTATTAATCATGCTTACTATCTATCCATTAGTTTCTCTGTCCACATTGTCTAACGAGACAGCTTGGTGAGCATAACCAATCCTCTGTGGGATCAGGGATGCTAGAGCAAGCATTGATGCACTCTCCTGCAAGTTGTAAGAGGTGACTAATGGAAGCAGAAACAGCAGTGACTTCGTGATTGGCATGCCAGACTCGTGACTAAAAGGGTACAGATTTTAATCTTACCATCAAATTTACCCAGATCAGCTACCATGGTCATGTCCTTTTTCAAATAACTTTACTCCATTTGCCTTGGCACTAAATAACCTATTGGTGCTGCTGCGCCATAAAACACCAAACCAAACCACCATATATAATATAATATATAATTATTTTCATCTCCTGATATTGTTACTTCTTGTACTTCACATTAGTGGCAATATAAAGTACATACCGTAAACACTAAAAAGTTCCTGAATTATATTACTATTATTACCTTCAGTTATAAATATGAATTGCTCTATAATCACATTTAAATGTTTTTCTCTCTGTTAACGAGAATGAATCTAGTCTGTTAATTCTTTTGTTGCATCAGCAGTGAGGCATGTTGAAAGAAAGAAATAAAATAGCTGTTATCTTTAGGAAAGTCAGAGATGGAAAAGCCATCTGCTAGGAACAAAACTATAAAGGAGGAAAGATCTGTTGGTTTAATTCTCACCAAACATGCCACAGAGAGTGTTGGATTGTCAGAGAGAGTGTTGGATGCAAAAATAGCCTGCACCTCATCGTTTAGGCTTAGCACAAGGTATGATCCTTAAACAGAAATATCCTAGGAACATGTATGAATTTTGTACAATTATGTTCAAAGCAGAATTCATATTACTCTGATGAATAGGCTGACATCTGAACAGTAAATAAACTGACAACTATACAGATACAAGGGGGTCCAATAAATGATTTTCAGTTTGCATATACTTTGAAGAAATGGAGTGATTATAAACAGAAGAATAGTTACCTGCAGAGCAAACTAAATTAGGTGCGCAGATACTTTGTCACTTAATGATTCTTTAAATTAGGTCTGTAAACACCTTACAATATATTGTCACCCATCAGCTGTCATTTGCTGTTGTTTACTCTCCCTCATCCCCTACCCATAATTTCCACAGTCTAGAGGTATATGTTGGGGACCTACCCCATATAAGAAAATTTCTTCCAGCATCTCTTCACTTTAGTCATCAGATCGGATATCCTTAACTTCATAACAGATCTGGCTGAAACCCAACCGAATGGCTGATTTCACTGTGTCTCAGACGTACAAGTGCCCTGTGTACAAGACTACAGCTAGGAGGGGTGTCCTTTCCACAACAGGCCACTCTACCAACTTTGTGTTATACATCAATTTTCCCACAGACAAGAAAGAGAATCACTGGATCAACCGTGGAGTGGCATCCATTTGCCAACTGGACGATTAAGAATGGCAAATAATAACTTTATTTCTTTACAAGAATGGATTCCTCAAATTCCTGTTTAAAGAACTTTAATACCAATAGTGTTTTGTGTGTTTATGTCAGATTACTAAATGAACAGTTTTGGTTTCTCATCGTACTCTGAGATTTTATAATGAGACTGAAAACACGAGATATTTAGAAGATAGAATTATGTATTAATTAGACAAATATGTTAGTACTGCTGACTTTCTGCTAAATATTTTAGAACATTTTGTAAGGTCTGTAAATGTCACATTTAACTTGGCCACCTCATGGTTCATTGTAGTGATGGAAGGTATTTGTTTTCAAGTTGTTTTCTCATTATTTCAAATGTCCATTTTGAAACACTGTCAGCATTTAATTTATATATAACAATTTTAATCTGTTCAACTGCTGATGGCCACATTTATTTGTGATCCAAAGTCCATCCTTGTGTTTAAAAAGAGTATTTCATGGTATTTTTGTTTGTTGCCATAACAATGTTTATTTGCTATGCAGATATTTTTTCAAAATATTTCATATTTGTTATGCACAGTAAATTTGATATGCACTATTTTTTCCTACTGGTTTATAAACACTTTTATTTGATTGTAATTTAGGCATGTGTTAGTGGTTTTAAAAAACTACATATAACATTTCATTGTTTTCCATACATCTCCATCGTTTTTCAAAAGCATACATGATTGATACGTTTACTTTTACTCATCTGTATACAAGTTGGGTCCAACTGCAAACAACATGGAACTTGATCTATGTTTGTTTATTCTTCTGATTACTCCTAATAAACTGCATAGACCCAGATCTATCAGTGCATTATGTGATGGCAGATCTCGGTCTGTGCAGTTTGCAGTTGAAGTGAACATATTAGCAAGACAGTATACATGGTATTGGTTCTGTCTTTGTGAAATTTGAGTCAGATTAACATCTGGAATTAAAGTCGGTGAATTTCAGAAAAATTTGAACAGCTTGTCAAGATGCCAAAGGTATATATCATTTTGCAAACAGATGTTGTACTGAATCTTTTGCTGCATCTTTACACAACTTCTCCTACTTGTATATGTATATCGATTTTTGGGGTTTTTAATAATTGTGCCTTAATTTTACATTCTAAATAAGAATGTACTGAACTTAACTGCTGAAGGAAATAAACTATTTCAAGATGCCAGTGGTGACAATCACTGCTGATTTTAACAGCTGGCTAATTATAATAATTAAATAATTAATTTATCTAATTATTTTATATTATGTACAGGGAGTTTTTCTTACATTCCATCCTTGCAGTTTACTTGTATTTAAACATACTAACAGTATTTGTTAATGGACCAATTTATTGATTGTCCAAGTCAAATTAAATTGTGATAATTTTTATATACAGAAACTGTGATAAATATATAGTGGACAAGTTAATTGTGTTTTAATAGAACTGTAAGTGTTTTGATTTTACTCCAACTACTTCTTTATTTGTATATATATAAAAAAATGGTAGGCATTTATAATAAGACTTTGAAATAAAACCAAGTTAGTAATGTGATATATTTTGTGATCACTGTGTGTTGTGATTAACATGTGTTCATATGTTTCTGGAGTTTCATGCTTTTTAAAAAAACATTCTGCATTTTGCCAAAGCTGCTCCTAGTTTATGTTGCACTTTTCTTTTAATGAAGTTATGTTTAGTGAAATACATTTTCCAATGATGTGCCGATGTTCAGCAACATATAAATTACATTTGTTATGATATTGACAACTTAAATTTGTTAATATAAATGCCAATCTTGATTGCTTTGTTCAATATTTTTGCATGAATTTTAATACGACGTTTGGTATTATGAGTTTTATTTAACCTTTTATATTCCGTCCAAGTTTCTGAAGACTAATAAGGAATGATCATAGTAGGTGAAAACATCTTTAGAATGATGATTTGCACATCATCTAAACTGGAATTTTACTCTATAGCTTTCAGTCTTCTTTATTTATCTTAAGCAAAGTTCAGCTGTAAACTACATAGAAAATCAACTGCTGGCTTCAAGGTGTACACACTCCCCCTCAGAAATTTCATCCCATCCCTTTTACCATTAGTAAAAGGTTTTAAGAAAGCCCATATTTTTTTTTATATCTACTAATAGCTGTATTTGTGCCTTTCATATTTGTGAAAGTATAGTTTTTATATAGAGACAACTCCAGTCAGATGATGTTGTCAGATGCTGTATTTGTTGTAAGGTCACGAGTTACATGTCAGAATGTGTTAGTCTTCTATTAAAACATGTCTTTACCGAAGCTGTCAGAATGTGTTGGTCTTCTATTAAAACATGTCTTTACTGATGTTGTCAGAATGTGTTGGTCTTCTATTAAAACATGTCTTTACTGAAGCTGTCAGAATGTGTTAGTCTTCTATTAAAACATGTCTTTACTGAAGCTGTCAGAATGTGTTAGTCTTCTATTAAAACATGTCTTTACTGAAGCTGTCAGAATGTGTTAGTCTTCTATTAAAACATGTCTTTACTGAAGCTGTCAGAATGTGTTAGTCTTCTATTAAAACATGTCTTTACTGAAGCTGTCAGAATGTGTTAGTCTTCTATTAAAACATGTCTTTACTGAAGCTGTCAGAATGTGTTAGTCTTCTATCAAAACATGTCTTTACTGAAGCTGTTTTGGTTTGTCTTTTGATTAGTCATCTTCAGTAGCCAGAACTATGACTAGTATTGTATGTACAATAATACCCAACACATCATAACTGACTGCTAATCATTTTTGCCAGATCAGAGCAAAGTTACAAATGTGTCCCTTCCACTTTCCCTGTAGCTATAAATCCAGACATCTTCATTCTGAACTTGCTTTAATCCCAATCCAAACTCTATCCAAATATTTCTACATTTTTTCAGCTGTAACCTGTTTTGTGCTTTTAAAACTAACAAATGTCAGTGATAAAGTTTAAGAATACCGCTAAAAACATTTCAAAAATGGAAGGTAAACTAACTTGCTCGAGACCTACTGTGAGGAATATTTGTCCATACTTTCAATTTAAAGCATAGCTTGGGTCAATATAGAAAAAGCATGGGATATCCATTCATTTGATTTCCACCTCACCATGTTCATACCAGTTAACTGAGTCTGCATATTTGATAATCAACTTCTATATATAAAAAAATACCCAGGAGGACATGGCTTGCACAAGGAATCAATTTCGTTTGACTATCTCATGGTCTTTCTTTAATTGTGCCAACAAGATTTTTGTCTAAAACATACAAAATGTATGTATATATATATATAAAATATTGTATAAAAAAACGATTTTTAAAAAAGATATTGCTATTACAACTTCAATAGAGTATATGCTTATGTGTTAACTATATGCCAGAAGTGCTTTTCTGTTGAACTGTGGTAACAAAGTTTTTGCCACAATTGCCCAAAATGTTGTGTTGAAAAATTTAACAAAAGGACAACTCTAAGGGCAGCTATATTGGAAGCAATATTGGAACCATTTTCATTTAGAAAAACCACATGCTATTAGAAGACTTGGTGAAAACTCCAAGCCAATATGATCATCCATTCAGAATTAGTGACAAGATTTTCGTTCTGTTCATTGTGGTAGACATACTGGATATTTGATGAACACAAATTTTTCATTTAGGACCAACTAAGAAATCTTTCATTGAAAACCCTATGTTGATATGACCAGCGATTCTAGAGGAGTAGCCATAACATTTTCAAGCATACTGCATGTCAAATTGAAATTCTCTTCCGTTAAACACCATAAGAAGTCTTTTGGTGAAAAGGACAGGTCAGTATGACCGTCTGTTTAGGAGCACCAACAAGAGTTTTAAAATGCCTGCTATTGTGGCCATATGTAAGATCAGACTGGCATCATTTCCATTCAGGACCAAGTAGATATCATAGTTAGTTTCCTGGTGTAAATGCAACTTTCCTTTGAGGAGTAGCAATAACAAAATTTAGAAAATGGTTGTCATTGTGGCTGTACTGTGTGTCAGATTAGCGCCATTTTCTTTTAGAACCAACTAGTCATCACAGAATGTCTTTTGGTGATAACTCAAAATAACTTTCCACCAAGATGGAATAGTGGTAAGCTTTTCAAGATGGCCAGGTTGACTGCAAGACTTGCACCATTTCATATGGTACCAACTAAATACTATAAGAAGACTTCTGGCGAAAACACCATTTTGATAGGACCATCCATTTAGAGTTCGTGATGACAAGATTTTCAAGATGGCTACTGTTGTGGCCATATTGGAATCAGAATATAAACATTTACATTTAGGACCAACTAGACAACACAAGCTGCCTTCCGGTGGAAAGCAAAATGCTAGATCAGCAGCAGCAACATTTTCAAGATGTCTGCTCTAAATGGATGTGTGAGCAGCATCAATTTCATTTAGGACCAACTAGACCTTTGAGATGAATGTGTGTGCCAAGTTTCATTGTAATCCTTCATGTAGTTAGGAGTAACAACAACAAACCTGGGTGGATGTATGGATATCGGACAATGGACAACAATCATGAAAGCTCTTCTAATCATCACCAGCTGAGCTAAAAATTGCTGTAGTCAGGTTATCAGCTTGTACAAGATTTTACAATTTTCCAGTAGTTTTTGTGTTTTTGGACTCGAGATATGCATCTTGTTCGGTGGCAGGTACTACACATTAACAAAATGGCATTAACATGCAAACTCACATGATCATGCAGTCAAAATTTCATGAGAAACTTGCCTAAATGCAAAACCGAACCCACATGTGGACTGCTGGACAGACTAACAAGGGTAGCAGCCAAAAGATTGCAAAGCTTGTGCGTCTCTCTCTTGATCATTAATACCAACATGAATAAATGATGTAGGTCATAGTTATCTTTGTTTAGTATTTAACATGAGAAATTATGTAGCACCAATCTACTAAGTACAAGAATCTACTTTAGAACAGTATGCATTTCTCCACAGATCATAGGATGCTTTATGTTCCAGCAGTTATCACTGCTATCATATGATGAAACCAAGCATGCAGAGATCCATATGTGTCACACATATCCAATAGTAACAATATTTTGTCTGACTGCAAAATACTCCTGTCAGACATACCTAGTTATGAAAGCAAACCTTTCTCTTATATTTAACTTCAAAACTGTAAAACTGAATAATTTCAAATCCATTTGGCAAAACAAGAATGGGATGGCAAATTATAAAATAATGTCTGAAACTATTTTAAGTAATGCTGAGGATTGCTCGTTAATCCTGGTTTCACACTTCCACCAACAAAACAGATTAAGGTAAGCACTGCCAATTTGAGTGATCCCATCTATACTGCTACATATTAAGGTAAGCAACACCAATCCGAGCGATCCCATCTATACTTCTATGCATTGAGGCAAGAAATGCCAACTTGTGTGATCCCATCTAAAGTGCTATACGTTAAGGTAAAAAATGCCAATCCAAGTGATCCCATCTATCTATAATGCTATGCATTAGGGTAAGCAATGCCAATCTGAGTGATCCCATCTATACAGCTATGCATTAAGGTAAGCAATACCGATCCGAGTGATCCCATCTATACTGCTAAGCATACAGTCAATCACGAAACAGAATCTTCACTTTAAGCATTGCTATAACAATAAACACCACTCTGGTTTTATTTTGAATAAAAGTAATGAGAACAATAGGAAAATAAAGATAAGTTTTGTTTAGAAAAAGCTAATCAAATAAATTTACTAGCATAATTCATCTCATTAAGTATTTAACAATTAAAAACACAGATAAGATACTGCAGTATTATTTTTATCTTGGCATTAAACATTATAAATGAAAGTGAGGGAATTAAAGATGATATTTTTATATGAAGAAAAAAGACGTTTTTAACAGCAAATGGTCAAATCAGTTCTCATGGCCAGGATATGACAAAACACTGACGTTTTGTGAATGAAGTCATGAGCACAAACAGAATCACAATTTAGTCCCGGTATTTCAAATTTTCCAAAGTTAGCACCAATTTGAAATGCCTATCAATAATTTACCTTTACCACATGAAGTACAAGTTCTAAACCATTTACAACATCAATCAATAGAAACTATATTATGGGTATCCTACATATCCACCTCCACACTGCTCCAGCAGCTACCAAAAATCAAATGTCATACAGCATAAAAATTTGTTCAGATGTCTGGATGTTACACTGAAAAGTCTTAAACTATTAATGCCTTCTTTAGAAACTTTTCTATAACAGTGCACAAACTGAATTCATGGGCATAATACCCAGTGGATAATGCTATAGGAGATGCGTTACCCACTACACAATACTATAGGAGACAAGTACCCACTGGATAATATTACAGGAGACAAGTTCCTCAAAAGAAATCAATAACAGAAGAATTGTCATTGTTCTTTTTAGCATGTAAGCCCATATCAAGTTGTATTAGTGCATGTGCAAAAATGTTATAAAAAATGAACCTAAATACGTATGGTTGTACAAGATCAATGTGTATGAAAATAGGTCACATCAACCTAGCTTTTGGTGCTAAGGGATGCATGTACATATTAAGTTTTGATGGTTGTATTAGTTGCAGTGGCCAACAAACTGAACTCAACATGTGTGTGTGATTTGGATTTTTAATGTAGCTTTAACAATTTTTCAGTCGTATCACTACAATGACTGCAGTGTGGCAGTTTAGAGTGATGTCTAGCACTGGGGCATCATGCCGCAGACATGTAGCATGATGTCCCACTGAGTCACATTATCCCGACATCAGGCCAACCAGTCCTAAAACTAACCTCTAAATGCTGAAAGCCTAGTGAGGCAGCTGTTAGTACCATTTTTATAAGTCACTGGTACAACTCAGCTGTGGTTTGAACTCTGACCTACCGCATCTGAGGCAGACACTCTAACCACTAGGCCACCAGAGTGATTTAACTCAACATAAAAGTGTATACAGTCCATACAACAACAAAAGTAGGCTACTGTGCTCTTTTGATATGATGGTTTACTACTCCTTACGATGCTAAATGTGAAAGCTATACCATATCCCTTGGCTACTGACCTAAATGTAAAGCATGAGCGGTCATTGAATAGGAGTATATTATATTATAACTATGCAATGAGAAACAACCTAGTTATAAATTCTTTTATTTCAGAACACAATATTTACAACTTCCAAAACTGAAAATGCTTTTCAAGAGTTTTGAAGTAAACTACAATAAAAAAATAAACAAAAGAAGCATCACATGTGGAAATATAATTTCATGATACAAGTATTACAATTTTAAATAAGTACTTTAAACAATAAATTATACACCTGACCCTTGTATACTGGTCATCTATATAGGCTCTAGAAGGGCATATTTGACTCTGGAGATGGGTCTCAGTGACCTGGACCCTTAATGTGAACTAAACTTATCATACAAAACCATTACTTTCTATTTAGGCTTACCATGACAAGTCCCCAAAATATATAGATTTTGGTCTTACTTTAAGAGCAAGCCTAAACTGATTTTAGTCTTTCTCAACAACAAACGTTATTGCACAAAACTCTTTTTTCAAGTCACAATGACCTTTGAACTTTTGACCGACAATCAAACAGGCCTCTTTCCCTTAAGTTTAAGTCCTCCACAAAACTTTGGTCAGGGTAAGAGGTACAGAACTTAAGTTCTTAAGCAAAAGTTGTTTATTTTTTCCAATTAAAGTGACAGTGACCTTTGACCATGTGAACCCAAAATTTTCTTACCTGAAATGTAAGCCACATATATTATGGTAAAGGCACATGGTCAAGAACATGGATTTTTTGTGTGTAATCATTTTTCATCCAATGACCATTTACCTTTCAGCATTAAAAGTTTCTGTGTACAAGTGTAAACTATGCACAAAGTTTAGTCCAGGTTTTTGATGTAGCAATATTTTTTATGCAGAAACCTCATTTCTTCTTTCAACTACAGAGACCTTTACCTTCTACATTTTGACTCAAAAATTGATTAATTTCTTCCTTACTTAAAGTGCAAGCCATCCATATTGTTTGGTCCTGCTCTGTGACTGAGAACTATTTTTATTGTGTGGAAGTAATTTTCTTGGTGACCTTGACCACTGACCTTCACATCCAAAGACTTCTTCCTTACCCAAATGCAAGCATTCATGAAATATGGTAACAATAGATGGTGGTGAACTCTACTCATTATGGGGGTGGGGTGTGATTAGGATTTATTGCTATGATGTCTGCAGTGTGGCAGTTTATAGTTATGTCTAGCACTGGGGCATTATGCCACAGACAGTTCTAACATTAACCTCTTAATGCTGATCGCCTAGCTAGGCAGCTGTTAGTACTATTTTTGTAAGTCTTGGGTATGACTTGGCCGGGGTTTGAACCCATGACCTCCCGCTTCCAAGGGAGTGGTCTACTTATTATGGAGAAACAAAATAGAGAACAGACTGATGGACTGTCATAACATCATATGCCTTGCTGTATGGCTGGCACATAAAATGTTCACCAAGAGAATCATCAGACTGACAAAAGCAACAACAACATGAATTGTCCAGTTTTTATTTTATATGAAACAAAAAATTACACAAACATAGAAAACTAGAGCTGTAAGTGATGGGTAAATGTTTCAAAACAGCCTTAACCAGATGAACTTGCACTGGGAAACTGTTCATTGCAAGCAATATGCAAAGTTTATGGGAAGAGATGATGATAAGCAAGGAGCATAACTCTGTCAAAACTGGAGATAAAGACATAAAACTTGCATTTAGGTCAATGCGATCAAGTTCAAGCCAAATTGCATGTGAATTCACCAACACAATAGCAGCTGAAAGAAGTGTCAACAGATGGACAGAAAAAAGAGAACAAGGGCAACTGCATCTCAATGAGGGGACCAAATTATAACAGTCTCTCAAATAAAAGTCATCTAATTCCTGCATGTTATTAGAGAACACCATTGCAAATTAATTCTGCAACATACTATAAACAGGGGATCTGACAAGAGTGCAGATAACAAAATTTTAATCCAATTAATTTAACAGGTTTTATCAAACCAAGATCAAAATGATTCTATGAGTAAAAATCTAAGATTCTTTTTATCACATCACTGAGGAAAAAATTTTGTGAAATGATGGAATAGTGAAAGAACTATGGATGCTTCAATCATCACACCTTTGCCTTATGAAATGCAATCATGTGTTACTATACATGTTACATATTAAAAAATTATGATATGGGTATAGATATTATTTCTAGGAGCATATTTTATCATTTGAACCTTCCAATAACACAATTTCTGTGAATTTATCACCTGAATATATATTGTGATTCTATAATAAATGGAATGGATGTAGATAAATATACATTATATATATACAAACTAATTCTACAGACAATTTGTATTTACAATGTTAATATAAAAATATATTTTAAAAAAACGATATGTACACCTGATATGTTTTGATATTGGGTGGGGCAGAGCACCACCAAAAGAAAATGTCAAAAAATATAAAAGACAGCCTCACATATACAACAGAACATTTCGTTCTATTTGAATTCTGGAGATGAACTGACGTTTAATGTGCAACTTACACTTGTGCATAAGACAAGGCCAGCTGCAAACACCATAGACTCGTATCTGCTATCACATAATGTGCTGGCAGATCAGTGTCTATGGTGTTTTTTCTACCTATTATTCCTAACAATCTTCACATACCCAGGACTATGGTTGCATTTAGCTGCAACATGAAGCTTTTGCATATACTACAATCATGTAATTTTCTACTGAATTCTGAAATCATTTAAAGCACTGAACATTAAGCAGAATTTGATGTAAAATGACTGAATATTACCTACATTTTCATGAATGAGAAACAGGTCAAGCAACATCTAAGCATACTTTTTTCTACAGCTCAGGAGGTGGCATACAAATATTTAAATTTTCTGAATAAATTTTTAAAGTGAAAGGTCCAGGCCTGGAGATTTATCAAGAGACAAGTTTTCATTAATAGGCTGGTTTTAATAGCAAATAAACCCCCAACTTTTCCCTGCATATGCATAAGAATTCACAAAATATGTCACAGAATATCACAACAAATGGAATGTAGCTAACAATTCTCACAACCAGTTCAGTGTAACAAAATTGATTTCCCAACCATCTTATTGCTGATATGAAATTAAATGTTGATGTAGTCTGCTATGTACATTTTCTAAAAGCAATACCTTGCTGTGTTCTCTTTAGCTACCACAGACAGTTGAAAAAAATGTCTGACCATCTCAACACTATGAATTTTTTCTTTCAGAATATAGTACGTGGAAACAGCGGCAATACAAGTGAGTTAGTAACTGAACCTGAAGAAAATCATTTGAAGTCTTGTTCATTTACAAAACAAACTAAAACACACAATGATGACAAAATACAAGATGAAATTCTTTATGATAAATGTTGTACATGTCAAAACACCTGAAATGGAATGTACCAATGTTTAGATGATACCTGTAAAACAACCTATGGATCAATCAATTTTCCATCTTGATACAACATCAGAACCTGTCTGCTCAAGTTGTCAGATTTCCATTATGTTTGTTTAACATTACTGACTGACTTAATAAAAATATAAAAAAATTTAATTCAATATCTCAAAACTGTACACCAAATTTGTTTGAAATCCAACAATTTCCAGTAAATTCAACTAAAGGAAACCAAATTTTTGTCCAATGGACACTAAGACAGATGATAACAACAGGGCTGTGATGATAGCCTAATGGGACAGTCACACAGATTTTAATACTTTGTCAATAGATGGAATTTTCATTTCTTCTAACATGAAAGAGTGGACATGTCCTTTAATATACAAGTTTTATACGAGTATTTTAGCCTAAAGTTCTATTTATTGACTAAGAGATTGTGATCAGTCTGATTATCTATTGTTACTCTGCATATGTGTCACAAATTTATTTTTACAAATATTTCCAGAAGACACTGACAAGTCCTAAAACTGTGGCAAAAAGAAGACTGAAAGACACTGATGAGGCTCCATTGCATCCATCACTCTCACAGTAGCAGGTATTCTTAAACACTCCAACATCATCCCACTGCCATCTGCATCCCCATGCAACACCTGTGGATGATAAGATGAATTTCACCATAAAATGCTTTCATATTAAAGCTCATTTGTACTCACAATCATTTCAAAATGATTTCAAAGGATGAAATAAACACATTACAACTAACTGCCAAGAGATTCTGATTATCACTGAAGATGAATAATCCATCTAATTTTTATACACAATATGGAGTTGATATCACATATTCAGCTGCCCAGACAAAATCTAAATTAGTTTATACACCAAACCCAAAGATGTAACCAATACAAAAGACTTTTTCAAATTGTAAGATTTGACTGGCTTCCATTTTCTCAAGCAGCTGCCAAATTTACTTTCTAATATTAAAGATTCACCTTATAAAATGCCAGAAATCCTCATTGAAAACAGCCTTAAAAAGTCTATAGGCTAATGTACTCATTCAGCCCCAATCTCGTCTGTAGGCGTGATCTGGTTTCTGCATTCACTGACCGATCCCGCCTGTAATCGTGGATTGTTTACTGCATTCAATGGCTGATCCCGTCTCCAGGCGTGATGAATGTGTGTTAGATACGTCTCTGATTGGTTTTTCCCAAGAACTAAACAACTATTAAACTATTAAACTGTTAATCAGAAATGATTATACTTTCATTTGTGGAAATTTGAATTGTTCAGAAGCCAAGGGTTACTGTTTGAGAGCAGTTTCACAACACGTGCTATGTCCATGAAAAATCGTAAATGATGGCAGAATTAAGAGTGATTTTTGATGAGAGAAAAAATTAGGAGTTTTTTGGGTTTGATCTCGAAAATATTGAGCAAACTGAGGAAAGATATGTTCAGCAGTTGGATATTTTGCGAGATTTAGATTCAGACATGAAGTTTCTGAGACTGAATTGCCAGAAGATGAGGATGCTGACAGCGATGATGACAGAGTTCTTGAGGATAAACGTTGCACATAATTTTGTAAATAGTGTATAAATAAGTTGTGAAAGACTTGGACAAACAGGAGGAAAAAAAATACATCACTGTGTAGACAAATTAATTTGGAATAAATGGTGAAAATTTCGTGGATTTTAATTGGATATAAGAAGAGAAATTAAGGTAAGAGTGAATGCATGTGCACAATGTTTTAAAACAGGTAAAAACTCTGGAGCACAAGCAGCTAGACACAGCTTAGTGCTCCTGGGGCATAGCAGCAGAGATACTGATAACAGTGCTGGGGCTGAATGAGTTAATCTGCATTTCAACATTTAATTATGAAATACTACTGAACAGATAGGTGACCAGCTTCTCCAATTTTTGTCCAGTCAGAACATACATCAGACTCATATTCAAAATCATTTTTCAATCAATGCTATCCCAGCTCCAATAATCCAATGTAATTCAAAACTTTAAAAAACACTGTATTCATCCAGTACTTGCCAAATGAAACTGTCATCTGAAGATACATTGTATCAAAATTCTGCCATTTTAGTTTTCTATGTAGCACATATTTTAATCAATCATTGAAAAACTTCTTTGATAAATGCAAGGTTACACTAAAACAATGCTTGTTCCAGGGACCAATGTACAATTCAAATATAGTTTCACAGCCATTCATGTCAAGCTCAGGGACTGAGATTCATGAACAGCTGCTTACTTGAAAAACAGCATATGCTGTAACAAGCGCCACAAGATGTCTGCTGACTGAGTGCTTATGCTGTGACAAGCACTTTAAGGGTCAAGCAACACTTTCAGCACATTATTTGCTATATCATAAAAATATGTGGGAATAATAAGATTACCAACAATCAAGATATCTACAGTACTTTAAGAAAGGTGTTGACATCTCAAGCTATGTGGCATTTGGTTGGAGTAATTCTTTACATGAAATGCCTCAAGCTATGTGGCATTTGGTTGGAGTAATTCTTTACATGAAATGCCTCAAGCTATGTGGCATTTGGTTGGAGTAATTCTTTACATGAAATACCTCAAGCTATCTGGCATTTGGTTGGAGTAATTCTTTACATGAAATGCCTCAAGCTATGTGGCATTTGGTTGGAGTAATTCTTTACATGAAATGCCTCAAGCTATGTGGCATTTGGTTGGAGTAATTTTTTACATGAAATGCCTCAAGCTATGTGGCATTTGGTTGGAGTAATTCTTTACATGAAATACCTCAAGCTATGTGGCATTTGGTTGGAGTAATTCTTTACATGAAATACCTCAAGCTATCTGGCATTTGGTTGGAGTAATTCTTTACATGAAATACCTCAAGCTATGTGGCATTTGGTTGGAGTAATTCTTTACATGAAATACCTCAAGCTATGTGGCATTTGGTTGGAGTAATTCTTTACATGAAATACCTCAAGCTATGTGGCATTTGGTTGGAGTAATTCTTTACATGAAATGCCTCAAGCTATGTGGCATTTGGTTGGAGTAATTCTTTACATGAAATACCTCAAGCTATCTGGCATTTGGTTGGAGTAATTCTTTACATGAAATACCTCAAGCTATCTGGCATTTGGTTGGAGTAATTCTTTACATGAAATGCCTCAAGCTATGTGGCATTTGGTTGGAGTAATTCTTTACATGAAATACCTCAAGCTATCTGGCATTTGGTTGGAGTAATTCTTTACATGAAATACCTCAAGCTATCTGGCATTTGGTTGGAGTAATTCTTTACATGAAATGCCTCAAACATGGATCAGATTGCTGAATTCTGAATAATCTGAGGAAAAACACCATATGACAATTTAGAACCTCATAATCACCTATATTTTGAATTTTAATGGAACAATTTTCATGTTTTGAATTAAACATGACGCTATGGATCATGTCCGATCAAACTTCCATGGCAACTGTACTATATCTGAATGGGAAATTATCCTTGATAACTGTACCGTATATAAATGTGAAACTATACATGGCAACTGTACCATATCTAAATGGGAAATTATCTGTCATGAACCAACATTACCCTCTTCTTGAGGAAAGATGTCCAACAAATAACTGCATATAAAATTCAGTTTAATTTTGGTTTTGTAAAACAAGTACAACACTTCACATACCTTCATCTGTCTGGGATGCACATCGTCTGGTTATTTTGATCCAACCATTCCCTGAAGAGGAGAATAACATTTTAATTACTGTAGAGATTTCAAAATGGAAATCCTGAAGTTGGAAATTCGAAGATATATTCCAGTAAAACAGGAAAAAGTGCATTAAAGTGAATGTTGTCTGGTTATTCAGTGAAACCCTGATGATACTCGGCAGAATTATATTCATTTTATTGCCATCTGTTCAAGCACTGTTGGATGTTGTTTTTAAAAAAATCTGAATCCTAATATGTCTGCATGAAATTACACCAGTGTAGTAATTACATGGTACATATATGGTGCTCTGCATAAATTAATAGTTAATTCACCTAAAACAAAACCGACAATACAAAAGTGTGCCACTGATGAAACCAGAGTGTAATCACTAATTGCATAGCTCATCTCTACTTTCATTCGTCTCCAGTAGCCACTGTACATATTATCATGCGGAAAATAAATTCAGACTTCAGTGTTTATAACTCTGGATATTTTTTTGCAATAAAAAAGACATTCTTTTGTACAATATCAAAGAAGAGGTAATATAATGGGTTGATTAAGAAATTAATGTTGATTTTGTATTGTTTTATTTATATTAAACTACTGTTCTGAAATTATGCTTAACACATGGTTCCCATGCTTTTCTAAATATAAATTTCCAGGTCTTTTCCAGGATGAAATAAAACATTTTTGATTATAAAACATACATTTTCCAATTCTGAAGATGTTTCTCTTTCAAGACTCTACAAAACATGTCAGAAACGATGATCATGTACAAAACCACAAAATAAGTCACATGAAACAAATTTGACTATATTCCCACAAATTGGCATTTAAAGCCATTTCAACGTACAGAATACAAATTCTAACTTTACTTTGCTGACCTGCATTATGTTGCTATATGGAAACAACATAATGAGCATACATTATTTTGTTTCCTTTCAAACCTTTAATTCCAAAGAATTCTAGAGCAATATGTTTGCATGTCATGCAAAGTGAACGTTTCCTATCACAGTATGAAAAAACCCCAATAAATACCAAGTTTTAGAATCTTATCTTGTTACAAATAAAGTTTAACCCTAAAATTATGTGTGCCAATAAAATATCAAAAAAGATTTTTCAACCAACCTAAACTTCTTAAGATGATTTGGTTAAAAATTCCATCAATTAACCCTTTACCTCATAAAGCATAGTGACAAAGTGCAGCACGCTATAAATAGAACACCTGTTACCTAGCAGACCGCATCCGCATAGGCATGCCTGTGAATTGTTAAGCAATGTAGTGGTGTTACGTTTAACAGCAGTTTTAACCATTTTACGTTTAAGGTAGACATCTATTATATATGGAAAAATTGAAGAGTAAAGTCTAATTGTTATAGCTGTGTAATTATTTTTCACAGAAGAATATTTAATGTGCTTTAAAATCGAGAGAGAATTCATTCACCGTCATGTCAGTGAGGCCGCGTGACCGACCGTAGCTGCCATTTCCCATACTCGAAATTTACACGTTTTTCGTCTGCGTCTACATCACTAAGTCATCTGAATTTGATAATCAATAAAAACTAATTGCTGCTTACATAAATATCATAGCCTTTACCAAAGTTATTGAATCTTTCGTGGTTGAGATTCTACTCGTGAAAACTTCGTAAGTACTGAATGAAATCCTGCCTGTGAACTGTTAAGCAATTTAATGCATGTTACGTTTAACAACAATTTTAACCATTTTACATTTTTGGTACACATATATTATATGTGGAAAAATTTAAGAGTAATGTCCGATTGTTATAGCTGTGTAATTATTTTCCACAGAAGAATTTTTTTATGTGCTTCGAAATCTTGAGAGAACTCGTTCACCGTCATGTCAGTGAGGCCGCGTGACTAACCGTAGCTGCCATTTCCGATACTCGAAACTTACAAGGTTTTCGTGTGCGTCTATATCACTAAGTCATCTGAATTTGATAATTTATAAAAACTAATTGCTGCCTACATTAATATCAGAGCCTTTACCTAATTTATTGAATCTTTCGTGGTTGTTATTCTAATCATGAAAACTTCGTACGTACTGAATGAAATCCGCAGCTGCCATTTTGGAGAGTGGAGATTACGACCCAGTTACTTTAAATAGCAGATATCGACCAGTGCATGAATAGCGACCACGTGATCTGACGTAATTGTCATTCGCAGAAATGAATGTAGTATGTAATAGGGGGGTTTTCCCCGAAGGTGGCGCTACGAAAACTATCTCAAAATGGCTGATGTTTACAGCAGGCGTCAAAAGGCGCTTCTATGCGAATCTTGCAGTGGCGTCAAAAGGCGCTTACATGCGAATGGAGTAGAGGCATCCAAAGACGCTTGTATGAGGTAAAGGGTTAAAGACATTTACAAAAGGGTTAATTTAAATTTTGACAAAAGACCTTCAAAATTATATATTGTTGTATAAACAAGGACTGAATTTTCTGCAAAATCAACTTGTCTTCTTGTAGTTCAATAAAACCTGTCCCCAAACCTGTACTGATACATGGGCTAGTATCGTTTCTTAATATATAACAAAAGGGACGGCAATTTCCCATTTTTCCTGCGTTTCATTTAAGATCTGAAACCAATGCTTCAAGCTACATGTCACTGTGTAATAGTTTCGCACCAAAGTTCAGCTCAGAGATTCAAAATTTTTCTACTCTGGATTTCTGCTAAATATTCTAACCCCATTATTCACATCTAGACATTGTGATGGAGTGTGGGTTCAGAGCAATTACATATCAAATTTTGAATCTGCCGCCACCATAAGATAGCTTACCAGTGGGCCTAGCAAATTTAAGCTAGGTTTTATCGACTTATACCTGCATGAAATCAATAGGAAAATAATTTATTTTCTCAAAAATGGCAAGTATTATAATCGTTATGTCTTTAATCCACTGACAGACGAGACGAAACTCAGCATAGATAAAACCTGACCCGGTACTCACCATTTGTGTTAATAGTCACATTACTTCACAAATCTCAAACAACATCGAAGTCCAAGAGGCATGTGATATCAACAACAAACTCCTTTTTAATGTTGTTGTACAAAATTTCAATTTCAAGAACTACAAGAAACTGGGCCAGTCTGATTCATCAAGCAGAGTAGTCTGGTTACCTGCTTCGTATGCTCCCTACATGAGATAGCACATGTCAACATGGTAATCACGTGATACAACAAAACTCCAAAGTTGGTCTCAGAATAAATATAGAGAATTTTGCACTCTTTCATTTTTGTATTTTTATTACAACCAGTATACGGCTTTCATTTAATATTTTTTTCCACAATATTTCAAATTGTGAGAATCTGTGTGCTCGTGCGACATGCTATCAAAATCGCTAGTACCAGCTCAAATTTCATCAACGCATTAGTTTCATCGTCTTTCAGCAGATTAAAGAATTAACAATTTTAATACTCTCGCAATTTCTGAGAAAATAAATAATTTTCATATCGATTTCATGCAGGAATAACTCGATTTAATGACGTTTAAGTTTGCTAGCCCATCCGCTAAGGGGCTATGTTTTAACACTACCATGTTGGCCTCTTGTGATGCTAGACTGGTTTTCATACCTTCCATAATAAAAAAATACAGATATCAAGCTGTCTGTGAAACAAAAAGTCTACTAGATGAATCTAATCCACTGAGTGTTTGGACTGTCTCAACAAATATATTTATAGCAAGCACCCAAATGATCCATACTGCAACCTCCCAATATTCTGGTTAGAAATTGATAAATTAAACTCACAATCAGTTCAGTTATGACTCAATTACGTAATTGTTTCGGGCGTCACATGGTGGAGGAAAATTCCTGGGTTTTTCCAGAGTTTGTCAATGTTTGCAAAATTCAAGGACTTTTCATGGTTGGGAAAAAAATTATAATTTCTCCTGACTTTTTCCCACTAGCGTGAGAACCCTGTTAACAAGTTATATCCCCTGTTCGTCCTTGAAAGCCCTACACTATTGGGTGAAATTCACCAGCTTTATGTGACCCTGGAGTGACAGCCAACAATATAAATGTAATTCAAGAATAAAAAATTATCTTAACCATTACAGGTATGGCTTTGGATGAACAGCATGCAGACCATTCATCTAATAACTGTAGACAACCACATGTACATGAATAGACAGTTAACAATATACAATGTATGGTCAATAACCCATTTTATACTGAAGCCCGGTCAGATGTGTACAACTGGAAATTTTGTTCAGTCTGTGGTGTTTTAGCACAACAGAATGCAGCAAAACCAAAAAGAAAAAAAAATGTGCGTTTCCAATTGTCAAACCATCTGTTTTTTTTGGCCAACCATAGCATTTTTCCCCCTTGGGTAAAAAAACCCCCCTAAATATTCCTAAAATTGATTTGTACATCTAACTGAGCTGGTTTTGCCAAGTATCTGAAGCGCTTAAGACATTATACATACTGATCATATATGTTATTAAAAATTTAACAAAATACCAACCAACCCCAATTTTAAATAAAGTGCAATAGGAAACACATATCTGGGGGCAGGGGTGACTGATGATTTTCCACCTAGTATACCATTTTTAAAGAATGAACAGCTCTACAGAGACATTTTTTTAATTAAACATTTTCATACGTAACAAATTCAGGGCAAGGTAAAGTTAAGTAAACTAGCAAACATATGCTGAACATTTTAAAAAAAATTACTTTCAGTGCTATTTTTGATTCAAAATATTATTCACTTTACCTTATACTAAGTGTATGAAATGTGGGAATTAGAGGCAAGCTAAAAAATAAAGATGTGTAGTTAGGGACAGTTTCTGAAAATTAATATCATTCAGCATCAACCTACATCCAGGGCTCTCTTGGTAAATCTTCACACAGAATTTGCCAGGTGTGTAAGCTTCAAAGCTGTTGCAGTCTACCACAGCATTGATTTTAGTATCAAACGCTTCTTCCTGTGGGCACTGTTTCCCATCCTCATTACTGTCACATTGGTAACACTGGATTGCCTCCCCTACAAAACAAAAATGCATATGAATAAACCAAGAAGGAAAATGTGTCTCATCTGTTAATGAGTATATAAAAAAATCTACAAGTACAAGGCTGTCTGACATTAATGGGTGTCACAAACTAAACTGTCTTTAAATAATCAGCATTTGATAACCTCTTCATTTGTCACTAAGTGGTGCAGCAAAGGCAACAATCCTCTAGAACTGGTAGATTAATATTTATTCTTTGCCCGATCAGTATGGAGTGTCACTAGGCACATAAATGAACAAGACACAGAATTCACACTTTCAAAACTGCATGTGTGGAAAATGTAAAGGCCAGATCTAATATCAATTGCAAAGAGTTAGAAATTTCAAGATAGGACAAATGGTGCCAAAACATATGATGTGATGAGAGGAAAGAAAAAATAAACAGGATCAAAAATAACTTCCAGAAAGACAAATTAGTCTAGTAGCACAATTCAATACAGAGATTGTTTTGAGCCACACTCCATCTAGTAGGCATCAGCATCTATGTCTGTTTCGGAGTTCCCTGGCATTTTTATTGATCACTTTTACTGATCCATTGCAACTGTCAATGGCTCAGCAATGGGGGACACAGAACCATGCCATAAACTGAAATGAGTCAAGTTTTGCAATCACACAAGGTGAAGCACTACTTTAATATTCTTAATACAGTGTGACATTATTAATGGTTGGGATGCACAGAACCAGGCCATGTTATGTACTGAACCATGTGTGTGTGTGTAAATTGGATTTTTAACGTAGCTTTAACAATTTTTCAGTCATATCGCTATGATCCAGTCACATTATCCTGACACCAGGCCAACCAGTCCTAACAATAACCTCTTTATGCTGAGCATCAAGCGAGGCAGCTGTTAGTACCAATTTTTTAAGTCTTTGGTATGACTCTGCCAGGGATAAAACCCATGACCTCCTGCATCCGAGGCAGACACTCTAACCACTAGGCCACCACATCGGTACCGAAACCATGTTGTAACCAATCAAGTCAGTTACTGAAGAAAATGATGCATGTACCCCAAAAAATGGGGGGAGGGGAATAATTTATTTTCATACTTTTAAAAAGAAAACAAAATATTTTTCAGGTATAAGAAAAATACATGTATACTTAATTTCGGGAGCCATGCTATGGTCACGTCATGTCCAATTTTATGTTATAACAGAGCATGCTACAAATGTATTAGCAACGCTCAATCTGAGCAAGTTAGTAGTTCATTTCAAGATCAACAGCAATAATCAAGATCTTACAAACCAACTGAGCACCAAGACAGTTTGATTATCTAGTTAATAAAAGTATCTTGTGAACTGCATGTGACAAGGCTGAACAATGCCTGACATACTGTATTCAGTGGTTACATAATATTTCTGCCATTACATGTAGTTCTAATGCACAGTGTAGTACTATTGTCAGATCACATGATCATTGCCAATAAGCTGATAATGAAGATAGTGTTTTCATATAAAACACCATCCCACCATGAACTAAAAATTCCCACTTATGAAAATGCCAGAGGGGTATACATGCCTTCACCCATTTTAAACTCGTGGAGAAAACACTGAAAGAGGTGATACGTTTGTTTAAGATGTAAATGATGTTAAAGGAAGGTGATGTGATCAGTCATGGGTTGGAACAGTTATTTAGGTCCAGGGTGAATAACCATAGCCACAATGAAAGGTTGGAACCCAGACCTGTGCAAAATTGTGTTTGGGGTTGTGAACCAGCTCTACCACAAATGTCATTGGTCTAACAAGGTCTGAAAGTGGGAAACTTGAAGCCTAAGCCACTAAGGCACATTTGTCATGTAATATGGGCAGACCCAGACCTAGGGCAAGGTGAAAAAGGCAACCACCTTGGGCCCCACGCTTTCAGGAAATAAACTCCGAAATGCAATTCTTTTGCCTTTGGCCCCCCATGCTGCCTTGGGCCCCACACATCCTAGGGTCGGGCCTGAATATGGGTCATAATAACAAATGGGATTATAATTACCGTAGGATTGGTATCTGTCTTATACCCTAACTGCAACATTTTCCATGAACTGAAAGGTTTCACTTCCATCACCATTTTTCACCTGTGATAATTAACACACAAGACATCTAATGCACAGATTCATACTACCCCACTGCTTTTGTACATCCAATGATAATTATCACACAAGACATCTAATGCACAGATTCATACTACCCCACCGATTTTGTACATCCAATGATGATTAGCACACAAGACATCTAATGCACATATTCATACTCCAGTAATAATTAGCACACAAGAAATATAATGCAGAGATTCATACTACCCCATTGCTTTTGTACATCCAATGATAATTAGCACACAAGACATGTAATGCACAGATTTATACTCCAGTTATAATTAGCACACAAGACATCTAATGCACAGATTCATACTCCAGTGATAATTAGCACACAAGACATCTAATGCACAGATTTATACTCCAGTGATAATCAGCACACAAGACATCTAATGCAGAGATTCATACTACCCCATTGCTTTTGTACATCCAATGATAATTAGCACACAAGACATCTAATGCACAGAATCATACTACCCCACTGCTTTTGTACATCCAATGATAATTATCACACAAGACATATAATACACAGATTCATACTACCCCACTGATTTTGTACATCCAATGATAATTAGCACACAAGAGTGACAAGACATCTAATGCACAGATTCATACTCCAGTAATAATTAGCACACAAGAAATCTAATGCAGAGATTCATACTACCCCATTGCTTTTGTACATCCAATGATAATTAGCACACAAGACATCTAATGCAGATTCATACTACAGTTATAGTTAGCACACAAGACATCTAATGCACAGATTCATACTCCAATGATAATTAGCACACAAGACATATAACGCACAGATTCATACTACCCCATTGCTTTTGTACATCCAATGACTAAGCAAAGTATTAAACTGGTTATCATGCTTCAGTTGTTGATTTTGTTAGCGACCAGGGTCAGGAGTTTTTACAAGTCACAAATTCATGATGAAGGCATTTCAGCAATACTGTAAAGTCAGTTTGTAAAGATTAAGATATATATGAAGGAACTGTTAATAATCTCATCATCTAACGGAGAAGTGATAATTCATAAATTCCATGTAATGTCTGTACTCACTTGCAAGTTGAGCCAAACTGCAAACAAGATCCTGATCTGCCATAGCATACTGGGCCTGCAGACCAGGGTCTATGTTCATGGTTCTAATGATTACTCCTAACAAACTGTACACAACCAGAACTGCCAGTGCAGTTTACAGTTGAGTTTCTACTTCTACACAAGCACCATATGGGCATTTTTTTTTAAAAAGTTCATAAGGAAGTTCTGTTTTAACTGAATACAGTGATGTCCAGCAGAAAGTTAGTAATTCATGCAGTTTCAACTTCAGAAGTTTGTTAATGGACATCTTGATGAAAAAAAAACAGATTTTATACAATAGTCTATAGAGTTTGGAAGACTACAAAATTGATGATAAAGCAAAACTGACTTAACCAATAATGTACATTTAGGACAGTTATCACTACAATGTGGTAAGATTTAAGGACCATTCAAATTTGTTTGTGTTTCGGTTATGAACTGGCGGTCAATGTCGACATTGTCAACATTTTTATAAAAAAACAAATGAAACTTTGGACAATATGGAAAACTGCTGATGAAGATCAAGTCAAATCACAGAAAATGAAAATAACCATCAATGACATAGAGTGGCAAATACAGATTTTTGTTCCTTATGCTGGCGTACCAGAAAAGCACAGTAAAATTATTTTAAAGTGTGTGTGTGTGTGTGATTTGGATTTTTAATGTAGCTTTAACAATTTTTCAAGGATAGCATTTGTTCCATTCATCATTACATGCATAATTTTAGCTTATAAATTAAACAAGATGTTTCAAGTGATGCACATAAAATTCATTTCACTTTTAAATGATGCCAAATATTTGATAATTAACCCAATTTATTACAATGTGAAGAAATGCAAAAGAGAACTGGTATGTATATGACAGTTGCAACAGAAAAGTGGTTCAAGTTATTTCAAAGAGAATTTTTTGCTCATAAAGATCTAAAATGAGCTTTAAAAAAGCTATTTAGATCATTTTTACATCATACCAAATACGACTTGATTTAATGGCAGATAAGAAATGCAACTGTCAATTTATCCCCCAATTTGACTAACAATGTTATGCCCACCCACTTGTTACTAATTAATTAAATCCTCTTCTCACAAAAGTTCAAAGACACCACACAAATGAAAGTACTATTTTTATTTCCATGTTATTCTATATCCAAATGACAGTGCTGCACATTCAGTGAGGCATTATGGGTTGCCAACAATTTGTTTGTCCTTTGTCCAGAAATCTCAACTCCTGTGTACGTGTTACTTGCACCGTTTATCAGAGAAAAATGACAAAAACACTCTGCCTACTTTTCTTGTTTAGTGTATGTATGCCGAAATCTGCTGGCTCTAGCAATGGCCAAGGCTGCTAAAAGCAATACAATCTTTATGATAGCAGTTAACTCCCCTTTACACAACCATTCTGCAAATCAAAATTTTCAATGTTGGTAGTAGTTTACAGAGTTGCAATGATAACTCAAGGATGGCTGCTGCTGTGTAACATATTTTCAAGGAAGAACGAATGACAAAATGGACACAATTTCCAGTTATAAACTTTCAAAACTACAGTGTTATTTAATCCATGAATTATTATTTGAAATGAAATTTCACAGAAAAACATGAATTACTATAACAAATGCTGTCAGATGAAGCAAGTACTAAAGTTAATGACAGCAACCTCAAAAGAAATCAGTGCAACTCTTTTTGGGTGAACCAGATATTCAAAAATGTAAATGTTTTTACGATTAAGTACAATAATGTAAGCATCCAAGGAAAAGACGACAGTGCAGAAGACAATATTATAACCGTCAAAGCAAATAAGGCTACTGGAATCTACATTAGGATTGTTTTTCTCACTAATTCATAGAAACACCATAATAAACTTTTTTACTGATTCTACCTAAATTTCACTGTATGTGCTTAAATAATTAAACAGAGGCCGATTCAGTTTCTATTTTATTATTCATATGCATCAACTCGAAACAATATCATCAACAAGACTTGTGAAAAGATGAAAGTTCATGTTCAATCGTCTTCAAGAAGCAATTAGAAGTTATAAATCAATGAAAGAAACAAGTTTTGTACATTTTTTAAATCTGTGAAACTTTTCATTTTTAAAATCAGTAGTGCAGTACAAGCTGCCAGGGGTGTAGGCTGAAACTATAAAGCATAGGACTAGGATTCACACCAATTTCTCAAAATCGAATCAAGAAAAACAAAGCAAACATGCACTGCACATCACATTTTCAAGTTCTTTACTTCTTCATTAAATCTCTCTAATATTCAGATAATAACATGCTCCCTTGTTTAAACTGAGAAGCGAATTCTGACTACCCTCAACCAACATTTTTGGTTCCAGAATGGATCCTCCTGTGCACATTGCTAACATTGAAATCCTGGGTTCAAATTCAGTCAAACCATGCATTTTATCTTCTTGTGCTTTCATTTTCTCTTTCTCGAAGTGAAAGAGTTTTGTAAAGGAAAATCCACAGACTGGGCTGTATCCCATAAAACAAGTATGCATACAAAATACTTCAAGACTAGACTGCAGCCCATAAAACAAGCATACATTCAAAATACTCCAACACTAGTTATACTATAATTGTCAATTTATACTGAAATTAACAAAATTTAGAATCATGCCTTACTAAAACAAGCGTCACTCGTTTTCTGATACCTGACGGTAAAAACACTGCGCTTACAAACAAGCAACTGCGGAGTGGGGGAGAGGACAGGTTCCTTATATGTGAGTCATAGGTGGTAAATACGCAAGCACGCTAACTAGTACAGGTGAATTTACTGAACCCATCTTCAATTTTATAATGTACAAGTCTTATTCATATAGTTTTCGACCCAGCATCAAACCTTACCCTTGTGAATATACACTATAAACCCCAATATAAACAAAAGATACTGCCATCTCAGACGCGCCATCATGGCGGATTAACTGTCTTTAATGTTTTTCCTTTGGCGGCGCTGCGCACCTTACCTAATTTGCATTCGAAATTAGTTTACCTGTGACCTAGAGACGTCATGCAAAGGTGAGCAGTCGTGGAGCCAATGATTCAATTTTACGGTGTTGAAAGGCATTTGCTCGTGGAAAGAACATTATAATGCAAAACTGAATTTTATTTTAATTTGCCTTCAAAAGTTTATTTACCAAATGCGGAGAAACATTGTTGCTGTTTAAGGGCTTCAAAACGGCGTAGAGCAATGTAATGTACCATACCACTCACAAGCGACTGGAATGTAGTACTTGGTATCATGTTTCTAAAATTCCGATGAAAAGGACTAGAAGATGCGAAGTTGTAGAAACATCGACCTCAATATTCCCATATTTATCGTTAATTGACAAATATTATTATTATTCAATGCTATTTGAAATGTCCAATCTAAGTTGTTTAAAATAGTGCAGCCAATGGATTTGCATTCAAATGTAGTTTTCCCAGGTTCAGATTTGTTTACATATTATCTGTCCAGTTATGCACATCTCTAACCAACTATCTGGTTCATCATACGACCACATAAATGTGTTATATTACCGATAAGGTGATTTCATGTTGTCAGAGATTTCACCGTACTTTATTTATAAAACGTCAGACTCCTGTGATACGACGGACGTTATACCAGCATCTATACAGCCACCTACAGTATGGATCTGTTTATCCATACATATAGCTATATATCAATCCATCAATTCAGCTTCTATATTTTTTCTATATGTATGCTGATTAGATAATACTATTATAATGTGGCATCGTAAGTTCAAAAACGGCACCATGGGATCAATGGCAACTTAAGGCTATCATTTCGAAAATGTGGCACTATGGGGTAAATGAAAATGTAACATTAGTCAATAGTATCACCATAAGTATGACACCGTGTGCCAAGGGAAGTCGTAGTGTTAAAAGTGTCCATTTGTTAAACGTGATTATTCCCTTGACTTTATTTATACATTTTTTTTGGGGGGGGGGGGCAACAATACCATAATGGTGTAAGAGAAAAGGGTTATTTTAAAAGTGTCCATTAGAATAACACAACTATGGCACTATGGGGTAAAGAGAAAATATGTGGTCATGGGAAAATGATATGTCAAAAATTTGCATAGGTTAACGTTCGTCTAAGTGACCAACACCCATATCAGCTGACCAACATACGGTGTGACTCATTAGCATTCATCTAGCACCCATATTCTCTGATCATTACGGGAGTCTTTTCATGTGAACATTTTTAAGAATTTTATATAGACTGAGTACAAAAAGTATGTGCACATACGCGAATTAACATTATGCAGTAGTTTAACATTGGGTTAACGGGTGGGAACCACTCTTTGGACAAGGATAAAATCCTGTGTTAAAATTGTCCCTAGGCACATTGTAATATTGTTAGAAGTGGTTGACTTCAATTTACGGCTGCGTAAGAAAATTCCTGTATTAAAATTGTCCATAAGTTTGATATGTGTGAGTGAAGATACGGTGACAACGGGAGTTCCATATTGAGAAAGGTTGAAGGTTTATAGGGACAAACGAGGTTTTAATAATGGAAAAAAAATTGTGTTGAAACATTTTTTGGTACGTATGTGAAATGTAACGATAATATTTTTTAAAAATTACAATCCAAAACACAATACTATCCAGCAACCCGCTTTTTGATTTAAATCCAACACAAGTAGTATGTACCGATTGGGGGTGGGGGTCATACGGGAATTAACCATATCCCATAGGTTTTCATCGAAATGCCTCTTTGGGGGTCAAGGGGAAATCCTGTTTACAAATTGTCAATAAGTTTAACATGGAGATGGAATTATAAAGTAGAAAGTGTTTACGTGGTCGAACGGTTTGGTAATGTTACAATTTGTATCTACAAATGAGCACACTATCTAGCACCCGCTTTTTTATTTCAGTCTAAGTACACACACACACACACACACACACACGCCACTACACTCCAACGAAAAGGAGTGGTTATACACGCACCAACGAATCCTTTACTTACATACAAACATACTAAACAATCACGCAAAGGTAGGAGTGTTTATGGCCATCCTGCTATACCCTCTCACATATAATGTCACAAGAGAAGCGGTAAAGTATTTTTAATTGTTAGTTTCTTTTATAGGAAAAACAGAGACATACACACAACCATACGCAAAATACATTTAAACAAATAACGTAAGTGGCATCGCCTCACTGGTTTTCTTTTTGTCAAACTTCGTCGCCTATCCACATACACTTTGATCTTCCATATCGTTGTGTCTCTGATCCTAGTAATGGCCCACGATACCTTCATATACACGGGGTAGTCAGGGTTGAATAGCATCCCTGAAACGATTATTTTTGACTCTACGCCTGTCCACATCAGAAGGAAGCATCGGAAATCTTTGCAACATTAGAAAGAAGCATAAGCATTTTGTCACGTTCGCTCCTTGAGTATTTTTTGCCAATATCGTAGGAGGACGCACAATTTAACATTTTTAAATAGACGGATATACAGCTCCGAACCCCCAGTCAGCAAAGCAGACGTTCTACGTTGATAATATACACCACAAAAATGTGAGGAATAACAGTTTAATAACAGATCTAAATATTCAAACAACACAAGTAAATTTACGCAATTTTTCCATTCGCTCGACCTACTTAATCTGCCAATTTCATTATCTGATGTGCAACGTGAATGTTTCAACCTGTCCCTGCTACTTTACTCATATGTATTATTTCCTTTTCCTTGACTGGCACTACAATACCCCTTCCGTCCCTCGACTACGTTCTTCTTCACCCTTCCACTTCCTCCACTTCCGTTCTCCAGCCTGCCTTCAAACTTCGGCCTCCGATATTCTGTCCGGTCTTGTGACCCCTATAACAACTTCTACCTACTTCGTCACCTTTGAGTGGCATTCGGTCCAACCCGAACGAACTCCAAAACAGCACTGAAAACTTCTCTTTAAGTAGCTTTTAAAGTCTGAATTCCCGCTCTCACTTTTTAAGAATGCCGTGCATTCGGAGTTCGCCTAACTTACTAGATCTCCGCGTTGTTCAAAATCCTGACGAGTACTGAATTGATCGTGAAATGACCTGTAAAATAAGGGTCTGCTTCGGACAAGTCCCCCGCCCATATTTCACTAACTCAGTCCTAATTTGATACTTGGGTCTCTTTGAACTATAGTCTGCCTAGTTCCACACGCGCATGTTGCTTGCTTTCTCCCGCGGCTAGGCCTAGACTTGGGTGTGAATAAACAACCTTTTCCGGTTTTACCAGTTACTTCGCCTCTTTGAAGATAGCCGCCCCTTTGTTCCCCCCCCCCCCAGTGTCGATTCAAGCCTCAGTCTTGCGCAACAAAGGTCAGTCGCCAATGTCGTCGCGACATCCACCACCCCAGGTAAGTTGTGTACATGAGGGCTGTCTTCACAACGTGACACATTTGTTCAACAACAACACGAGGAAAAAATAAAGCGTAAAGAAGATGAAGAGAAGAGGAAAACTTTGAAATGTGAATGGCAACAGGAAGGGAGTGAAACAAAACGGTGAGTCCTTTACATGACATTGGGTGTGAATAAACAACCTTTTCCGGTTTTACCAGTTACTTCGCCTCTTTGAAGATAGCCGCCCCTTTGTTCCCCCCCCCCCAGTGTCGATTCAAGCCTCAGTCTTGCGCAACAAAGGTCAGTCGCCAATGTCGTCGCGACATCCACCACCCCAGGTAAGTTGTGTACATGAGGGCTGTCTTCACAACGTGACACATTTGTTCAACAACAACACGAGGAAAAAATAAAGCGTAAAGAAGATGAAGAGAAGAGGAAAACTTTGAAATGTGAATGGCAACAGGAAGGGAGTGAAACAAAACGGTGAGTCCTTTACATGACATTTTGAAGGAGTTAAAGCATCTATAGTAATGTATCAGACTTCCTTAGCTTAACCCATGAGAAAGAAGCCTTCACATGCCAAGATTACTAAACATTAAATTACTACATCCACTCTCACCGCCACTGAGATGCAAGCAGCTCTGGTTACTACTATCACTACCAAAGCAGCAACAACGGTAGCAGAAAGACTAGGACTCACCTGTGGAAAAGGATTAAGACAGATAAAGCCCATGCTGTCAAGTCCACATGTATTTTGTGATTGAAAAAAGCGGCAACGGTCCTTTTCAGGGCCATCTATATCTCTTAGAAAATTGATAATACTCAATGGTTCAACTGTGTACGTGTTTAAGTATCTTATCCATCCTAAAAGAACGAATCAAGACAAAAAGACGTTTCTTCTTTCGGTATATTTTCTTTGAATACGAATAACATTCAAATTTTATAACACAACACACAAAAGTACATTTCTTTCTTTCTTTCTTTCTTTCTTTCTTTCTTTCTTTCTTTCACTGGCTCTTTCTTTTTAAATTCTTTTCTGATAGGGTTCCTCCTTATCTGTGTCTTCTAGCTGTCTTGCCTCTTGAATTTCTTCACGGGTATGGGTTCTTCTTCTGTTTCTGAAGAACGCTCCTTCTCCTTTTTCTTGTCTTTTTTCCTTAGGATACTTTGATGTCCAATATCCTTTGTCTCTCTTTTCTTTTGTCTTTGCTTTCTTTAACAGAGTGGACATTCTGGAGCCAAGTGTTCTTTTCTCTTGATAGACATAGCAAATATCTTGACTTTGTCTCAGGTGGAGCAGTTCGTAGTCTTCGTGGAAGTATAATTTAAAATGTCTCTCTGTAAACCACTGACGATAAGGGCGATCTGTTTTGACATTTGGTTCCGTCTTCTTCGCAGTCTGAAAGATGAATGACGTTAGACTCTTAGGATGAGAAGATATATATATATATATATATATATATATATATATATATATATATATATATATATATATATATATATATATATATATATATATACACATATAGAGAGAGAGAGTATAAAAGTAAGTCAAACAAACATTTGGCGTCAAGACTAAACGAGCACACTTCCTGAGAAGAAATCAGAAGAACCCAAGAGACGACGACTACGACATTCGGTGTCGTTTCATACACTACCTGAAGTGTTAATACAAGTGCATGCCAGTGATTTCGAAGATGATATGAGTGAGCTTGAACCATTACCCTTTACCTCTGCCACAAGACCAAGATCAACGTGAAACTTGAGTCGTTCAGTAGCTTCTGAAGATTGTTTTCACACTCGAGAGATTCCAACAGTGACTTCCAGAAAATACAGAACTACCGCTTACACGCACACAGCGAAGTTTCAAGTGCCACCACGACAACACCATCGTTTGAGACCCTCTGTCAGACACGAAAATTTTAAGTCTCCAGTTTCGATCGAGTTTAGTACTCCAGCAGAATTAAAACCTTCCAAAGGCATTGATACAATTCAACACGTTCAACCATCCCATGACGAATTCAACATCACCGATGGAAAAGCCACTCTTCACACGACCTACGTTTCACCTCCCACTGTCTTCTTGAGTAAAAGTGTCCAATAGTGAATTTATAAAACTGAAACAAGAAGCGAATGACTATCCATCTTCGTTTCTGACCCCAAAAGACAACGTCAAATTTAAAGAACTGTACGATTCTTAGAAGGCATCAACGTCCTATATTACCATGACGGAATACTTGACTTATTGAATTCGCTACTTTCATCTGGTTGACGACAATTGTAAAATTATGAAACACCTGGAAACCCTACGTACAAATTTATCTTGGTGAATTACAAACAAATTCACAGTGTTTGTACCCCCGATGAGTTTGACATTGTCACCATTGCAGCATACGTGACAGCCAATGCCCATTTACAGTTGTATGGTGGATTGGAACCTGTAGGAGATCGAGTCGTTTATCACGACACCAACATTTGTCTGTACACCCATCGCCCTCACAGCCATCACCCAGACATTGAAGGGGACCGTGTAGGTGCATGGACTGACGAGCACATATAAAGACATTATTGTGTCTTTGGCTAGTGCTGGCCCCAAACGTTGTGGATGCCAATACAGAGACCGATAGGGAGAAATTCAAAGAAAATGCAAAGTAAAAGGAATGAATTGTTGATCGAGTAAATAATCAACTTTGACGTCTGGAAAGAAGCATTGCAGTAAGAACAAGATAAAGACTTTCGCGCAAAAACATTGTATCCACACAAAATCGTCAGTCAGATCGTGTACCAGATACCAGAAACGAGTGCGACTTCCAGATCACAACACGTTACCGTACAGATACAGTAAGCTCAAATATAAAAAAGGGGAAAGTTCCAAGACAAATAATTCATTGTGAGTACAAACGACGACCTAGACAAATGATGAATAATTCAGAATAGTGACCGAGTGAAAGACCCACTATGGACTTCAAGTTCAATATTTGAGGTCAATACACTTTAAGTGATAATGACGAATTCGGCCCAGCAACCCGAGTGCGGTACCCACTACAGACCTCAAATTCAATAATGAACTCGAGCACCACAGACCGCAAGTTCAGTAATTAACTTGAGTGAGATGCTGTGTCTTGCGACCAGAGTGATACTGCACTCTGCGATATCAGCGATGCAGCAAGACCTTTTCGTGCGTGTACATATCTATGGATATCGTTCGTGCATTCACAAGCTACTTTGGATACCACTGACTCATCGAGATATACAAATCAAAGAAGAACACACGCTTCCTGTGGTTTTACCTGGCAATTGTAAGTATGAAAGTTGCCTCAAGACGTTCAAAAACAATGGCCGAAAGATCTGGATGTAAAACCCAGTACCAAATGGTTAGCCAGAGCCGGACTTGTCTTCTCGGGACGAAGAAACCAAGTACAGTGTGTCAGTTGTGGTGTGAAGAAACACGAATGGGATTATAAAACCTCACCTTTCCTGGAACATAGCAGATAGTCTATGTGCAGCCACTACCTTCTTTTAGTGAGGCATGGCTATTATCTACATGGATACATTCGTGGTTTGCTTCCTGAGCTGAAAAAAAAAACGCATTTACAAAGAGGTCCTGCAGATTCAAGTAAGTTGCAAAGAACAAGTACATCGAGTACAACGTGGACATTTTAATTCTTGGTACCTGAATGTTATAAGAGGGTTGATTACTTTGAAAGTATTCAGATGACCAAACATTGATCTACTCGCCACGACCCAGAAGAAGTTCGATGCATAGATGGAATACTACAAAGAAATTCTTCCAGAGGTTGAGATCTTCCACGATTAAAAAAAAAATTTAAAAATTGTTTTGGAGAAGTGTCACCCAAAGACGAGACTTCTTGAAGACTTTTGATGTGTGTGTTTTTGACTGAAAAATTTGTTTTCCACTTTTTACCAGTATAACAGCTTACCTTGTCACGACTTTTATCCCCAGCGTTGCAACAAATTCAGTGGAAGGAAGCCATTGAATGTGTTCATGACTTAGACTTGCAGAATACTTTTACAAGAACTGTTTCCACATACGATTTCATTGAATTTCGCACTACGTATGGAGTCCGTGCTAGTAACTACTTTTCTCGAATTTCATTTATTAGTAAATTCAAATGTTATGAACAGTACATGTAGCAAAGACATGCGCACTGTAACGGTATCTGTACACGAAAGACGTATTGTGAAAACAAGTCGTGCATCTCCATGTAAAGAAGACAATCGAAGAACATTATCCACGCTTCGTACTTACCAAGAAGTGTGTTTAGCTATTTGGTTACACCATCAAATTTACGAATGGAAAATGTACTTGACTGGAAAAGCCTTGGCTACGATGCTTGGTTACAGGAAGTGCTGACTATCCACTTTATCCAGGTTTCATACTTGCCAAGAAGTGTGTATAGATAGTTGGTCAAACCAGTAAATGAATTTGATGAAAAAAATGGAAACCCATTTCTAAGGGAACTTCTCATGCGGCGACGATGACGTTTTCTGCTGCTTTTGACGCTGATGCTGCAGGTAAGAAAATGGCATAACCTAAGGCAAAAGTACAAGACAGAAGAGGTGTGTTACAAAGTATACTGGATTTATTAAAACAAGAACTGACATGATTTAGTCTGTTGAAAAACCTCATCTTGGAGTTGTCCCCATAATGAAGTTGATACGATGTGCCGACAATCAGTGGAGACGAATTCCACTATAAAAAATAAATGTGAGATAAGATTCACTTCAGTGGTTTTTGCTCCTGAAACAAAATATGTCACAATAAGGTGCACACCACCTTCCTCCTTGTCCGATTCACAACCTTCATCCAAGAAAGAGAAAAGAAATGGACTCCCTCCTCCTTTTGCGAAAATTTTGATGTTTTGTCAATCGTCGAAACCGTTTGTGAATGTTGTTTGAACGCTCTGAAACGAACGTTTCCTCTGTCCAAGATACAGAAACAACGATTAGGAAAGCATCAGAAGGTTCTGAGCTAAATGGTGCAAAAGGAAAAACCCATCAGTCAAAATAATAAAATACTGGTCAACGACGAGGATTTCTACACATTCTGATTGAAGTGTTGTTAAAAGTGGCTGCTCCTTTGTAGGATCGTTTGCTGGACCTCTTTTAGATGAAAGAAGAAAAACGGACACCTTTTCTGGATGAACACCACACTTGTACCTTTTGAAAGGACGAACACTCACTTAAGTTCCATACAAATGATGGCTGGTACTCCATCTTCGGTACGAACAAAGGATACATAATTTACCAGCTAATCCTGATTTCACAAAGAAGTCACAGTTACAACAGGAATTACAATCCTTGATGGATCGAACAAATTTGTCAGAATCCCCAAAACATCGCAACGGTACCTTCAAGTATTGCAAGGTCTTCAACTATTTTACTAAACAAAAAGTTTTAGACGAAAGAGCTAAACCTGCTCTGCGATATTTCAAAACCATCATGAAAAAGAAGCAAGAAACCCCAAAACAGACTCAGCCACAGGAATGAGAAAAGAATAGGACACAAATGAAGTGTCTCAAACTAACTGCGTCTGCTCAATAACTAGCAAGATTACACATTCCTTGTTGACACCCTCCCGTACTTCCAGCTGAGACTAAATGAAGCTTGGGCAAAACTGACGATGTCGACACCTTCATCAGTAGAGGCAAACAAACAAAAAACAAAAAAAGAAGAAAGAAGTACAGAAGTGCCAAAAAAAAAGGTCGATGACGACCTTCTACTCCAATTGCTCGTCGATCACAAGCCTCGTCGCAATCCGCCAAATACCACAAGAGAATCAACATAAAAGTTGTATCAAACAGAGATTGACTTATTAAGAAGCGGCAACAGTAAGAACAGTCATCCCCATCATGTAGGCATTCTTAGGTAGCTCCTATTGCAATCCTGCACATGCTGCTAGTTGCGGAGGATGTAAAAAAAAATGTATTATGCTGCTAAAACCAAACTCAAAAGTGTAAGTTTGCAAGAAGGTTACAAAAACAATCGACGTACACGTTACACAAGTTCATTTGACTAAAAGTCTCCAGATGTCACGCCAAATGAGCAGGCATCTGTCATCAATGGCAATTTATGTATGTAATGTCTCTGATTTGGCAGCATGCAGTCCGTGTTACAAAGTTCGTCTTGTGTCACTTTCGTGCTTTCAAAATCAAATTGAGTAGTCTCAATGACTTCTAAAACAAGTTCAGAGTTAGTGCTAGCTATACAGCTGTTTTTGAAACAAAGTGACCAACATCCTTTAGGGTAGCAAACAAAGGCACCGAATTAGAATTTATGTACCAAGCTTTACAAAATTTGAAAATGGACACTGAAAAAAAATCTAGCGAATCCATTGTCGTGGAACATTTTCAATGAAATTTGAAAGAACAAAGGCGAAAATATTGTTCACATCAACACACACCCTAGTACGTCGACATGTCTCGTCAAGAGTTACAATCAATCATACCATCGTAATTGCGATTGTGCGCCCGATGAAACGACCCATGAAAAGTACGTGGTGGTGTTTGATAGATTGTTTGGAACGTAGCCTACCACCAAAATGAAAGGTGTTAAAGACAGGAGATTGGGTTTGCATTTGACAAAGGTTATTTATCTGAATGGACAACTGAATTGTGTTGTGTATATTTGATTTAATTTATATCTGATTTAATTGTTTGTAAGTTTTAAAATCTTTTTATTTTTTAATTTCATTATATGTCAAATTAATGTAGTTTTGATTACTAAGAACTCGATACTTTTTCAGAAAATAGTTTGACCTTGACTGATTCATTTGTAAAGACATATAGCTGACCTAGTTCCCGACTTCAATTCAAAATTCAAAATTAGTAAGTCACGTGAACAAGACTTTTTATATTTATTTTTATTGTGGGAATAATAAGATTCTGACCTAGGCTGTACTGAATACGTGACCCTAGGCTTGTAAATAGTTTTTTTTTATTCTTAGAGTAAAATGATTGGTTTTTGTCTGGGCCGTGAGTACGTCATGTAAACATTATCATGTGACCCTCATACCAGCACTCATTCTGCGCCTAACATTACTGTATAACCATTGTTTTGGAGAAATAACCTCACTCTGGGCTTAAAACACTTGATGTCAAGTCGTTCTTCTGTTGTGGCCAGTTTTTCGAGTTATATGTTAATTTTTCTTCAGATTATTTGGATTCAAAATGATTCATTCTTTTTTCCTGGAAATATATGTGTGCTCATACAGAATTCTTCAACAAAGATATTTCTTAAAACTTTTATTCGGTTTTCCGACAACGGAGTGTTATTTCTTCTGTTTCTACAAGGAACTGTAGACCATAACGCTTGACAAGATAGAGCATATGTCATCGCCTTCCATCTTGGATTTTCATCGGGGCTCAAACTTGAATTCATCAGAATATTTCATTGTTAGGACTTCTAAAATCTTATTCGGGGATTAATTTTGGATTTGATTCTTAAAACCGTAAGTTCTTATTTTTTATTTTTACAGTATTTTTTCCAGGGAAATAAATTATTTGTTAAATTTTTCAAAGCTTGTTGTTTTCAATCTTTCTTCTCTTACTGTTTATTCCAGCCTAAACACGTAACATAAGACGTGTTTCTGGACAAGTACGTGGATATGATCCTCCTGTCTTTCATTTGGAAGACATGAACGGAGAAGTGTTAAAAGGAACGTTTAATTTGCCCGATTTACAAAGAATGACCAAGAAAGAAAACGACATGTACCATATAGAAATCATTCTTGATTGAAGAACACGTAAACTGGATATGCGTCGACTGCAAGAAGTTAAAGTGCGTTGGAAAGGATATCCACCTAATTTTCATTCTTTGATTGCCTTCTCGCAAGTTTTCGATAATTAAAAGGATGAAGAAGTGACCATTATGCCGTTAAACACAGTAGTTACCTTTCCGTCCCAGAATCGACCGACTTCTCAGAAATCAGAACCATCAAACTATGAATTACCATCTTTGTTTAACCGTACCAAGTGACTGTTTGATGACTTTTTTTTTCCCGACGATATGCTTTGTTGTTTCGCAGCCACATTACCTCAAGCCAAACAGTTGGACTGCGAGGCTTATTGGGAAGTTGCTTTGGTAGACACCATTCATCCTACGTAACCCCATAATATCAACGAAGTTCAAAACACTTTCGTCGTCGATATCCTGATTGAACATCAATAACAGTTGGACAAAAGCGATTCAGGTTATTACGATTCCAAAGCACGGTCACCAAAGAATCATCCACTGACTACATATACCATGAGAAATTCTGTAGACCATTACTTTAATGTTGAACATCTGGATGAAACAGTTGCGGCTATTTTTAACAATCGATTTAGCAAATACAGATAGCAAATGTGTACTGATCGAGTACCATAAAAATAATTACTCAACGTCTTAAAATGCATTTATGTATGGCAGTCATGTCGATAACTTTTTGTCCGGGTTTGTTTTCTATTATTGGGTGGATGCAATGCTCACGCTCGCGTTTACAACAACGATTAATTCTACAAGTATTTTCGCTACCATGTGGAATTGAACGAAAACCTAAATTTATTGTTTGTATACTTAGATATGGTAGAGTATAATATGGTGGGAAATATATCCGCCGTCTTCTTTTTGTCAGTGAGGATGTGTTGTAGAATTTAGATTCCTTGCGTTAAAGCTGCATCTTTTAAAACATGCAATCATCTAGTACCCATCGGTTTTAAGATAGATGGGTCCTCCTGTGCGAAAAGCTGATTTAACATATCTCCTAAACCACGTCCTAGTTGTCGAGAGACCCTTTGGTACGCATGATACATTTGTTATAATTCACTGGAGAATCGTTTGTTTTTGTTTTTTGTGTGTGTGAAAGATTTCGATCTATACTGATATTGACACTTTCAAAATACGATTTAATACCAGTAAGATAATGAGGATAGACGACTCGGTGAATGTGATACGTGTTTCTACCGTCTTCATAAGCAGCGATGGCAGAATCCACTTTGAAAGGAATGACTCGTATCAACGGAGCTGCTGTATTTCTCACCACGTTGTACTCCAACACATCCGAGTAAAACAGGTCGTGTTGCACTTGACTAATATGATCGTTTTACAATTATTACAATGTTCTCTAGACATATGTATGCTTCTTGAAGGGTAAGTGCCTAGCTAAAGAGAAGACTTGGTGTTGTTCTTGCTCTAACCATTGTGATATCAGGGTTGTATCTTAGGGCCTGTAGCTGCGGCTCGGGGTGCAAAATATCTTACAGTCTACTTTGATGACTTCTTATTTTATCTCTCTCTTTCATTTTCTTCTTCTCCACTGAAAGAATATGACTGCTGCTGGATAGGAAACACCCTCTTTACCTATTTTCAGGGTTCGTGTTCCAAAGAATGTGACTGCTGCTGGATAGAAAACACCATCTTTACCTATTTTCAGGGTTCGTGTTCCATCCTTTTTTTGAATAGTCTAGGATCACTGCTATCAAACTGTTGATTTTCAGAGCATTGTTAAATTCTGCATACAAGCTATTCACTGCACTGACTAGAGCTACTGCAAACTGAAGTAACACACTAATCTGGTCTGATTAAGGTTGAAAATTTCCTTGTTCGCTGCCTTCGTCTGTGATGAAATTAAATCCCTCTTAATCATATCCTTCTGGCTAAACGTTGCACGAAATGTCATGGCTACTGTTGGTCCTGTTATAAAGGCTGGTCCATCAACACGACTAAACTAATACCGTTCTCCGAGTGAACGTCACCATCGTCAGCAACATACGGGTTACAGAAAACACCATAGACTTTTAAAAACAGTTCTACAGCTGACGATTGCTCCCGTAAAGTAGACAGCTTGCGAACAAAACCCGTTGTATTGTCTATCGGGATGAAGCCTGGTTGGGATTTTGTACGACATAAAAGTCTTGTGTGAGCTCATCTCTTATCATTACCCGTGAAAAAGTATAATTGGGAACATCATGACCTTCTGTCGGGGTCAAAATGACAATATATACTTTTTGACTTTTTGCGATGTGTTTTTGAAATTTCATCGTAAATCTTAATCACGGGAAAATTATGCTAGAAATTGCAAATGCGTATGGTTTTAGCTTTTTAAAAAACTAAGAATAAGCTATTCACACATATACAAACGTTATTATGTACACCTCTCTCTCTCACACACACATATACAGACATGTTGACAGCCATGTACATGTTATAATCATCTCACACACCCACACCCTTCCGTGCCACTCTCTCTCTCTCTCTCTCTCTCTCTCTCCCAGAAGTATTATTACGGCCAGAGTAGGTTTAACTGATCATATTAAACCTTGAGTTTTGTTTAAAAAGTTACGATCAAACTTTTGCTTGGCGGAGAATCAATTTATATCCGATGTGTCACAAGAAATGAATTGACATGAGATTTGTGATTTTCGAGAGAGAAAAAGCAAAGTCACGCATTTACCAGAAAAAATATTAATCTGGATATCGACACTTGTTCAACTTGGCCATGAATTCTTAAGTATTTACCTGTTTAACTAACATTCTTTCAATCCATTGCGCTTTTGAAACAGATTAAGCTGAAACATAAGTTTTGACCTAAGGGATGGACATACTTAGTAACGAATATGTATAAGATTATATACCCATCTCCATGGTAATTACGCGGAACAATAAAAACATCTCTTTCTCTCTCTCTCTCTCTCTCTCACACACACACACACACACACACGCACCACGGAAGAGAAACGCCTGCGCAGTTGTTTATAGCATAGTCTCAGGCTCTTGTAAGTACATGCAAAGTTCACTGGAGCATAAAGTTACATAATGTTTACATTTTTGTTTCCTCTGGATCGTACCACGTATAATAAAGACAACCAAATGTAATCAACAATTATATACCCCGCCTCGACGAAGTTTTAAATACTCTCCCAAGCCACCATTTTAAACTTGAATCATACAGATAATAAAAGAAAAGACATCTTGACAGCCAGATGTTGGCCCGCTGTCTAAAGAAAGCCTATTTCCCTCATGTTTTATCTTTACAGAGACTTCATCAAGACGCGTGTGTGTGTGTGTTTGTGCGTGTGTGTGTGTGTGTGTGTGTGTGTGTGATTGCGTGTGACTAGAAAACTTATGTACCACTTTGTACCAGTCGATACCGTGTGTAAAAATATGTAGGACTATTTCCTCAAAAAGAAAGAAATTCCTGTGAATTACTAGTTTAGAAAAGCACATTTAGATTTCCTTTCGGAGCTACTGGAACGCATTTACAAAGACATTGTCCATATACAAGTGAAACGCAAACTCAAAATCCATTTTCGATTTTTAAACTATTGCTATTTTTACAGTAAAAATGACTGGTCCTAGGGAAAGAATATCACATACACAAAACGTGCATATAGAGCTTACCACGCCCAACTTTTGTCCTTGGTGTTTCAGTTAATGCAGTGGAAGGAGGTTAATGTCATAAAATTGTTCAGGACATATGGGAATTACCAAACCCTTGTACAAGAGGCGTTTCCATCTACGATTCCACTCAATTTGGACGATGTGTGGTGAGTAATAGAAGAAAAGGAGTTCTGGCTCACCTAGCTCTACCAATTCCTCTACGAACTAGGCGAGGAGCACATTCCCCATGAAACTATACTACTGGGTAATGGGTTTTCTGGCTCACTCTTTTTTTGTGTGTATAAAAAATGGTGTTTCTAGCAGACTTTCTGTCTCACTTTTATTGTTAAAATAGCTCACCTGAGGATCACTTCCCCATGGATCGGGTCATATTAGGTCCATGAGTGAATGCCATCGGTGGAGTAACGTTTAGCATCAAAGGGGCATAGTCCTTTTTGCTGATGAGTATGTCAGAGATACGATGCTGCTGTAATCGGAAAGTTCTCATAGAGTGGTAATTCATATGTCCGTGTAGTACGTGTGTATAATGTTGGTGTGTGGATATTTTGGCAGTGACATTTCTTTTACTCCTTTGGCTTTTTTTATTGACGGTGCCATCGTCCACAGTGATGCAGTACATTATAGCCCGAAGTCCGATGAAATCTTGGAATGGTATGCCCTGAGTTTCATGTTTGATATTTCCGAATACTTTTTTTTTTTAAAAAAATTGTTGCAGTGGAGGGACTATCTTGTTGATAATCGCTAATATCGAGGAGGTGTTTGTGCTGATAGAGATCTGCGTAGCCGTCATCGGTGAGAGTTTCATGTGTTTGTTGAAGTCCTAAAGAAACTCGAGCATGAGTATTTTGGAGAGCCCGGGAGCAGCTGCTCCGATTTAGATGGGTTTGTCTTTCTTGAGACTGGTTTTACTAGACTCGATGGCGACGAGTTCTTCATCGAAGATTTTCATGTAGAGAAAGGCATCATTGACAAGTTTATCTCTTCGTCGAACGTCATTGACGATTTCGATTTTCTTGCGATGTCCAATGCTCTCTGTGGTTTTTCCGAAGACGCTATTGTTCATGAGTTTGAAAGATGTCTTTGTCTAAGGCGATAGTGGAGTGAGCTTGTAGTGTCGTCTTGTTGACGTCGACGTAGAGTTTCATCCACGGCGATTGTTTAAACTTGAGTTCTCTGTGAACATGATTAACAATAAGTCCATGATAGAGAGCTTGTTCGAGTAGTTGATAATACATTTTGTAGTGGGTTTGTTTTGGAGACTGGGTTTGAGTTCTTTTTACTTTGGCATCTCCGAGTCCGAATTGGTGTTTTTGTTGGAGGTTTTGTGCAGAGAGCATCGAAGGTGTGATAAGAATGGATTCAGCGCAGAAAGGATAATCATAATGAGCTTCGATGAGATGGGAGGGATACTCCAGATCGATTTCTTCAAATTGGCCCCAGTCATTGTGATATCCCGCATGTCTTTCCTGGAGAAATTGTTCTCCGGTGATCCAGTGACAATCTGCTACGGAAAGGAGTTGTGACATGGCCCATACCTAGAGATTATTTGTATCAAAATAAACGATAGAGGTGGAGGGTTTAGTGGGATCCTAGTGTTTCGTGTATTTATGGTTGGCGACAACATTATTTTTTTTGCTGATAACGCAGATGGCTTCTCGTACCATCTGCTCGGTGAACATGAACATATCTGAATCGGTAAAGAATTCTAAGGTCACTCATCTCTGTTTGAGGAGAGTATCCGAGGAGAATCCGGGCGAGGAGAAATACCAGAGTGGATCGAGTTTGTAATGGTGTAGGCATGAATGACCGAAATGTTCGAACACGTTCGTGAGTAAGAGAACGTCCAATTTCAAGTACAGATCGTGATAATCTCCGATTGTTTGGCAACCTCTCTCTCTCTCTCTCTCTCTCTCTCTCTCTCTCTCTCCATATTTTGCACGCGTACTGTGTTATTCCTCGTCAGTATGCTGTATAGATGTATATGGGAATAAAAGGCGTCTTGAGGTGGCAACTAGGTTTCATTGAATATATTTATATGGATAAACCCCTTTTTGTTTGAGTAATTCCTCTTGGTCTCCAAATTCCTTTTCCAGATCAGTAAACTGAGGACAGTTTTTGACAAGTTCTTCTAGTGATGTAGATATGAACTGAAACGAATCGATGAGTCGAAAAGGTCCAACTGAGAACGACATGTACTTGTCAATGTTGTTGGGGATCCATTTGATCTATGTTCCCACTTTGGGTTTCATACGTGGATGGTTGAGTACTGCCACGATAAAATGCCCATCGTATCCTCGTAGATTGTGTGCGATGACTGGAAGGAAGTCTGAATCTTTGAAGCACAGATTACAGTGATCATGAGTGGTTTCCTCGATAACGTCCAGTGACATGACAACGGTCCTTGACTTTTTTATCATGACTCTGAAAGTATTCTTAGCAGATGTCGCATCTCTGTACGGCTTTATGCTGTCTCAGTTGTGTTGGTGTGAGTGGAATTATCTTAGCTGGATTTTTCGAATGACTTGAATGTGTTTCCGTTCCTCGAAAGAACCATGGAATGCAGTCTTCACAACAATACTGACGATAGGTGAGGCCAAACGCTCATCTACGGAACAGCAGGTTTTATAGTCAATCACGCAACGGGTGTGTTTGTGTTCCACTTGAGTAAAAGAATGATTTGGATCAGGAGAGGGCCTTGTACCTTTTCAAGTATCGCTGCCGAATCAAAGACAATGTAAAACGTGTGTGCGTGAGTTTTGTATTGGTGTTCGAAGTGTAATTTTCCCTCGCGTGGCATCTGTACGGTTTGTAGTTCTTGATAGTATTCCGACGAAAGACGATCATGTAGTCGTTGTCGAAACCACTGCAAGCAACAATACACAAGAAATAACCATGATTTTTATGCTGCGTGTTCTGAGATCGACATAATCGGCTAAAGTCTTTGATGTAGACAAAATGGTTTGGTAATACAGTAAATTGATATTGCGTTGTGAGGCTGTTGGAGAGATCAGCATGGGATAGACCACGAATTGCTTATCTCCCGCTTTTTTGTCACTGAGTACGAGCACGCTGATGGAGAGTCCATCGTTGAGCGCTTCCAGTTTAGTAACGTCTCTGACGGGTGCATGAAAGGTGATTCCGGTGATGAGGAGGGTATTAAAATACGACCAGTACTTGGAGACGCGATCGGCATTGTTCTCAGTAGGATGCAGCGCAGAATCGATAACCCATTGGAGGCAGTAGTCATAGTTGTTTTTGATACTAATGCAGGCTTTGGTGGCTAGGATTTGCTTGGGTAGTAGTACGAACTTACCTCCACGCAGCGGAGTGAATTTGGAAGTTTTCATAATCTTCCATGTGACGCTGAATGAAAGACCAGACAATATCGACGATGTCTGTGTGCGCGCGCAGCACTGTTTTGACAGTAGGTTATATAATGCGCTGCAAGAGTTTTTGATCAACTCAGCACTGAAAAATATGGGGATGATAGTACATAAAATCAGCACCTCCGTATGCCTTTTTATACGAATGGGTGTTGGAAGACGTGTGTTGTGATCGCTTTGTTGTTGAAGAGCTTTTAGATCGATTTTAAGTAGTTTTTTCTCGACATGAGCTCGTCGTGATCGACTCAGTATTTAATGCTGAAGTCAAAAGAAGTTTGGAAGGCTGAGCGGTTTTTTCCGTGAGTGTTTTGTACTTGTCTCGAAGTTGCTTTAGATACTGCTGCGTGGTGAGGATTTTTTCGTCCCGCTAGTGATTTGTACTCGTTGATGAGCTTGCGATGTCTTAACATCGCCTTGAGGTCTCTTCCGACTAGGTTGGTGAGCTCATGCAGAGCAGCATTCGATCTGAGATAGGGTACTTGAGTACCATGCAACGATCGAGCGATGCTCCTGAGTCGACGAGCAATATCATGTCGAAAGATAAACTCTCTTCCTTGATCAGATTATTTGATACTTGGCAAGATTCTGGTCTATCCTTGCAATGATAGAGATGCTATATAATATAGTCTCTTTGTTCGTTTCTTTAATTGCTTGTTCATTTTGCGTTTCTTTAGATGATTCTTGTATAGCAAAAAGTTGAATCTATTATATAGGACAATGCCTCTGCGTGGGACGAATAAGTGTGCATGGTTACCTCAGGGCATGTATGAGAGAGTAATGCGCACAGCATTATGCTCTCATCAAGCATGGAAGTCCAGGGATGAAACCTTGCTTGGGATGTCAGGAAGGTGTTCGAGCTCAGCTCCAGGTGTCAGCATTGTGGTGGACGAAACATCAGGTTGATTAAATATTACTACGAAAAAGCAAGAGCTACTCAGAAATCCTAAAACCACTCAGCGTTGTTCATTGAGTTTCTGACCAAGATTAAGCATGACCATGTGGAAAGTGTATCCCGTGTTTAGTCGTTACGAAGCTAAAATGGAGAGGTGCGTAATGTGCGCACGAAAATCAGGCACGTGGTGAGGTTTAGCACTACTGGTTACTCCATCGTTCATTATTTGTCCATGGAGTTAGGGCTACAATGTACCGTCATTGTTTTGTGTTTGAGGCTCATCGAGGAGTATTTCCCACCGGATAATCCTTCTTTCATCTCAACGGAGATACATCGGATAATCGACTGTGCAATTTAGAAACAAGACCTGACTGATAGCAAAACAAAAATAATTCAAAAACCATGTTTTCAGAATTTTTTAATGTTGTACTGATTTGTACAGTAACTTAAGGAGATCCTCTCGATCCAAGCAAGAGATGCGGTGTTTGAAAATGAGATCTTTATCGTAAGACGATGTTAAGTATGCCATTGTCGTAGAATTCCTTTTGTTGTGCTGCTGTGAGCAACACGAGATCGTTTCCTATTCCCACTACTTTGGTGATCGCGAGAGCCACGTTTTCAATTTTCCACGATGCCATGGTATTAAATAAAAAATGGTAACGATTTGAGCATTTTATCGATGAGTTATCGCATACTGTACTGCCTGATCAAATAATCTTCGTAACAGATCCTGACAATGCCATTTCGGGATAACTCCGCACGCTGATCTCGCGTGAGTAACACATGCATTCTCGCTGCTCCTTGTCAGTGTCACAGAAACTTTATTTCGTAATACCGTGGTGACGGCTTCATGAACAGTCTCCGGTTGATAAAAGATCACATCGGTGACAAAGACCTCGTCGCCATCAGACATCTTTCGTGAAATTAATTCTCATATTTGTAGTTATACACCTTTTCTAAACGGTTTAGTTGCGTTATCATCGATAGTCCTCATCTCGTGAATGAGCCAGGGCATGTCCAACGGAGCTCCACTGAGGTGTGATCTGATTTTATTGAGCATTTTTTGATAGGACAGCATGGTCTGCTTTATCTTTTATATAAATATTTTTGCTTCGAATCGTCGCTTGAGACTTTTCAGTTTGCATGGTTAGTCCAGCTCGGGATAAAATCAACATCATCGGATTAGCCATCGCCCCTGTCGGCAATAGGGATTATCGAAATGTCTCTTACGATGCGTTTCTAAAGTCGGTACCTATAGACCTAAACTCGTCGATGGTAATAGCGGTAATACAATTCTAGTTCGCTACGTTTGCTGTACCGACATGTTTTCGTCGATGTGGTTAAAATCAAGGATGTGTTTAATTCTCATATCAGTTTCAATGTAGACTCGAGGTCAGGTACTCGTGTAAGAATGTCATGTCTCTTTCAACGCTAAATCGTCTGACAGTGACCGCTTAGGGGTCATGTTCTGGTAACCTGTCTTTTTACCATTATCACTAATCAGATGAAGTCTTATATCTTTGCATGTGACGATTGAGCAGTGTGAATGAAGTGCATGAATGTTTACCAATGATTTGATTCCTTGTCAGATTTTTGAAAGCTGCATTACCATTGACTAATTCAAAGGTCACGTAGGAGAGCAGAGGGCCAACTTAAAACAAAAGAAAAAAAAAAAACAACACGCGATCCTGCTCAACTTCCGCAAAGACTTTGATAAAGTCCCTCTCAAGCGCCATGCAACCACGCTTCATCACTGTGGTGTACGGGACAAGACCCTTGGGTGGATCAACAGCTTTTTAAATAGAAAAAAAACTAACAGGTTGTGCTAGAAGGCCAGTCATCTTCGTCAACCCCCGTCACTTCAAGGGTACCTCAAGGAACAGTCGTGGGACCTCTGTTGCTCTTGATCTACATCAATGATTTGTCATTATGAGTTGATTCTCGTCAGCCTTTTTTTTTGTGCTGACGACAGCTTGCTGTACATAGTAATCGACTCTGTTCAGGATGCAGAACTGTTAAATGCAAATCCCGACCGGCTTCAACGACTGGATAAAGACTGGAAAATGGAGTTCAATCCTGACAAATGTATCATCCGAATCACCAACAAGAGAGAGATGGATTGACCCAGCCATATACACTATCCATGGTCAAAAACTGACAATGTCATCCAAGGCCAAATATTTGGGAGACACCATCGATAGCACCTGGAACAGCCACACTGACTCTTGCACCATAGTGTTTCTTCGTAGAAATCTGCCTATATTCCCCGAACAAGTAAAGGCTACATGCTATAAATCCTCAATACGCCCAGTTGGAATACGTGTCGACCGTTTGGGACCCGTCTACCAAAACAAAATTGAAGCAGTACAGTGAAGGGCAGCAGTTTACTTTAGGTGATTATTGACGGACCATTAGAGTCTTCACCATGCTCCAACAATTGTGATGGGAGGAGTGTGTGTGTGTGCGTGTGTGATTTGGATTTTTAACGTAGCTTTTACAATTTTTCAGTCATATCGCTACGATGTCTGCAGTGTGGCAGTTTATAGTGATGTCTAGCACCGGGGCATCATGCCGCAGACATGTAGCATTATGTCCCACCCAGTCACATTATCCTCTTAATGTTGAGCAACAAATTGCATTTGGACAATGTTGACATTTGTACACAAGGATATCTTGGGACTAATATTCCATTCTCGAAAGTCAATGTCATAGTGAAATTACATTTAGATAACGCTTCTCCAGTGAACTGTCACAGATGTAACATGTGTACCAAGAGTCGATCGAGGACATGATTTTAAAGATTTACATCTTAAAACCGAATGTGACTTGGGGACTGCATGCTTCAAAAGAAGGCGATTTAATGCAAGGAATAGAATTTGTTCAAAACATCAAAAGTAACAAAGTAAAAAGGAAAGCCTTCATGAGAGCAGGAAAAACGTGCTGCTTGAAACTGGAAAAGACCTTCTGGGTTACCAAGCCATTCCTATCAATTTGCTTCACACTTCAAGCCAAGGCATCACTTCATCTGCTGTGCCACTACATGGATGAGGCAAAAATAGACGTCAAAACTACTTCAGATCACATAAAGGTTTTCAGAAAAAGAATAACATAAGAACGAAAGTTGTTAAAAAATTAAATGTGTTTGATTACTAACTGAAAAACTACAAAAATGTTGCACCGAGATTCTTGCGAATGTTTCAAGGCAGATCTCAATCTGATTGCCATGCCACCAACCATGATATGATGCAAAATCCAAATGGGTAGAATTTAATGCCGTAGTCTTTGACTACCTCAGCTCCTATCGAATTTGAAATCAAAGAGTAAACCAAAGATTATATCGATCCGAATAGCATTCATTTGTGTCTGAAAGTCAAAGTTCCCAATGTTGACAACACCAATCCTGGTGCCAATGCCAAAGCAGCTTCCATCAACCATTTCATGCATTCATTGTCCAGCAAAGTGGATTTGTAATTAATAACAAACTGGTGATAACATGTACAGTTACCATAGCGAGTGTTCCTTGAAGATCTCTTACGTACAGAAAAGTATCCAAGAATACATATCTGGATGCTTCCTTTGTAAGGAAACCAGACACTTTAGGTTAAGTTCAAAGGCACAGAGTTGATTGCAGATAATGATGTGGACCAGTGTTGGATTTAAAGACCGCCAAAACAAACAAGAAATGTTTGCATTTGGAAATGTGGTTACAATACAAGTATTTGTGGAACGGAATGGATGTATGCATCAGAATGAATCAAAAACGTACATGTTCCATTTGAAACTATCATCCCATTTTGGGTCACTGTGACTATCACCTTGGGTTTTCATATCCATTATGACCTCTATGAACACCTAGATGCACATGACATTTGACCTTGCCTTCTTTTATTTGATGGACCACTAGTGCTTTTAATGTTTTTAAATTTGAATTTGCAGTACCAGCTGAATTACACAGCAGGTATATTCTAGAATCTCAAGTCTTACCGTAATATTATTCAAAAAGATTTTTAAATATATAGATGATAAATAATTTTAACGCAAAAAGATCTGGTGATGCAGATGGCTAATACTTATGTACATCAATGCAATATACGTCAGTACACCAGTTTCATTTACCAGGTAGGTTCATTATACTTCATTTCACTTGTGACCAACTCAACATCAAATTAACTCTTCTGGTGAAACCCCACGTCAATATGACTTTCTGTTCAAGAAAAGACTTTTCAAGAATGCTTCAATACTGGGCACCATATTGGCATCATTTTTATTTATGGCAATCCAGATATAATAAGCCTTTCAGTGAAAATCCAATCCCTTTATGACTATCGATTCAGGTGGAGTAGCGATCAAGATTCTCAAATGGCTAGCCACCATGGTGACCATATTGGATGTCAGATTGGCATTATGTTCATTTAAGACCATTGTAACGATGCTAAGTTTTGTAGATATAATTTCCTGTTCAGAGTTTTTGACGTATGGGGTAGACTTGCAAATATATTGCTGACTGCAAAGGAAGGGATCTGTGGTTTAGGGGCATGAATTGACATTTCAATTAGAGTCTGTACAATAACAGTCTGACATACATCAGTTTAAGCTCATATAGTAGAAAAGGACAGTTGAGACAAACCAGAGCAAAATTTGAACTTGAGCTATTTGAAACAGATGTCATAAAATGATACATTTCAGAATAGTTTGACAGGAGTGTTAAAATTTTGGCAGTTAGAGAAAGTAATCCTGATTGGTTAAGCTAAACATCAGGGTGTTTGTTCCCAGATGAATTCAAAGTTTTAAGTTTTAACTGTGCAAAATTAGTCAAAGTTTCATAGGTAAGCAAGAATTTAGCCTCAACAAAACATAAGGAGAAAAAAAATAGCTTCATATATATACCACACAGTGGAAAAGAGCAGTCTACAATCAGGATGGTTGATGACCAAAAGCAGCTAGAGAGAGACTGTTGTTGTTGTAGGGTTTAATGCCATTTTTCAGCACACAATAGGCTATACATAGTGGCCAGTAGTAATGGTGGAGGAATAACCCCAGAAAGAACCATCAACCCAAAAGAAGCTACTGGCAAACTTTCTCACATACCATAGCTGCCAAGCCCTAAATAAAAAAAATTCCGACTTTTTGTGACAAAAATTACTTATTTTTTAAAATTTTAATGCATATGTAGCTATTTACAACATATACAACCATCAGTAAAGTAGGACATTGCTTTACATAATTATTTAATGTCAAATACGCACATGTCGTACCATATTCCATTCAGATGCCCATTCAGAAGATGCAAGAGTGCAACACACTCAGACAGACTTTAAAGTAGCCTTTTCCACACCTTATTTTTTTGAATGTATCAACTTTCATTGACATTGTTAATTCTGTGTGATTTTCTTATTGAACTGTTTTCGTTCTAGCATATGAGTAATCCTTTGCGATTTTACTGTCTGGAAAATGTGTTCAAAATAAATCGCCAGCAACACTAGTAACTGAAAGAGGATGGTTAATTTCCAAAAAAAATTTAATAAACTGAATTTTGATCAAATCACATCAAGGTTCTCTCTGGTATTTATATACATCGTAAGTTCAGGCTGAGTTGTGTATGATGAAGCAGCAAGCTGATGCTTATTAACTTTTCGTGCTCTTTATTTCATAGGCGCCCAATAGTGAAATCACGTTACACAACTTGTAAAACGTAGAGTTTTCTCCTTTACTAGATGGTTTCACAAATCTGAAGACGGCACAATTGTCCCTCTAGTTGTTTTTTTTTTGTCTTTCCTGGAGAAAATTCTGAATATTCTGACATGATTAGAAGTTGAATATTACGAAAATGAGATACAGTGACAGCGGTAACTGTTTGCAAAATCCAATATGGCGGATAAAGACAGGCATTGTAGCCTCGATTTCGAATGAACCAATCATATTGTAGAACTGTATTCCTATATACATGCGATACATTTCTATCAGAATGGAACAGAGTACCCGTTCTAAACTGAAAAATGCAAGGAATTTTTTAAATATTTTTTAAAAATAAAAAAACGTATTTTCCCCCCAAAAAACGTACACCCGTATTCACGTCCAAAATATGTAAAAAAAAAATGGGACACTTGGCAGCTATGACATACCCACATGAGCCGAATCCGAGACTAGAACCAATGCAGACAGAGGTGAGATGGCAGTGATCAGTAACGGAGAGCGCTTTAGACCACTCAGAGCCCCTCCAGAGAGAGAAGTAATACAGCAATGCTGACCCATCACCAACTGATTTGTAAAAAGCCAGAAGCAACCAGGTCATGTCGACATACTGCAATTTGAGTTCAGTTGCTCGATTATGTTGAAATTATTGTAACAGAACTGCTGATTGAATTTTACATAAAAATTTTTAATTCCATTTCTAAGAGAAAGTGAATAATTCAAGTCTCATCTTTATGTTTAAGTAATTGATTAAACATGTTACATAAGGGGATCATGTTGTTCTGATCTATATCTCTGTGCTCAGATCTGTTATTTTATCCATTAATTTCACGTTTTATTTCACCGTTTACTCGATCTGGGCAGTAACACTATGGCTGATCATCATATTGTAGATAACGATAACCGAAGTACCATAAGGAAATTACCCCATCAACCATATAGACATAATAAATCTTTTATTCAAATCCTGTCTCAATATGACCATCCATTAACGAATAGTAGCAAAATCAAGATTTTGATATAGGATGTCGGTGCAGCAACACATTCATTTAGAGCCAACTAGACAGTGTGGTGAACAAATGCAAAATTTTAAGGCAATCCTCCAAGTAATTTAAGAGTTAAGAGACAAGTTTTTGTTAATGGACTGATGTCGGACAACGGACAACAGACCATTCCATAAGCTGTTCTGGTCTAAGACCAGCAAGGTTAAAACTGAAGTGTCAAAGTATATGGATGTATTTAAAAATGACCAAACCATGTTAACTGAACTGAATGATGGGCAGCAAGGCATTACAAAGACAGCACAGCGTATTTGATGTTTTTCTTACTACCCCCTTCATTGTGAAGATTATATCCAACATCGGCTTTTCTTGGCATTAATATTAATAAAGGTGCATACATGGCCATGTTTACACTTTATAAGTATATATAAAATTTCCATTCAACATATCAAATTCTGCTCAAGTATCTGTGCTATAAACTTTTCCAGAAGGAAAGAGAAATGAATGACATAAATACAACTTACAGTACAAGCCCCTAGATATCTGAAGCTGGGTCAAGACAAAGAAACAAAATGCATTACGAAACAAGGTAACTTTATCTTTTAATAACATTAGATTGCCTATTTGATTAGCCTGCCTTTGATTTAGCTAAAAAGGAAAACAAATTTCTAATCTAATTTAATGTCTGGCATGGATGTACATACAGGAAGGGATGTACATTGATGCCACAATGATGGCTCTATTGAACTTGTGTTAAGTTGGTCTTGACAAAACTTTCCCCAACTAAAATCCAAAAAGAGAGATACTTCAGGCACTAACTGGGACTGAAAACACAAATGGTTGTTTTCTCCCATTACTAGAATGTTTAACATTTAATACAAATCCTTAAATTTGAAATAATGTTATGGATAGTGATGAAATGTGATTAAATCACAAAACTATGTAGTAAATCACTTATCTTCCTCCATATTTCTCATCACTGTGCAACAAAATAAAGGAAAAAGTAAATGCTAATACAGAGATTCTCTTTACTTTACAAAATTTCATATGGACAACATAATGTACATTTTCTTTTCCATGTATATATATATATATGATGTTACATCTCAATTTAAAACAATAAATCATTCATTAAAACGCCAAAGAAAAGTACCTCTATGGGATATGCACTCTACTGGCCAAAAATAATATCCAGGAATTCAACTTAAGACCATGTCTTCTGTATTAACTGCCAAGTTCTGAAACCATCTCCAATACCATTCAGCAGTAACAAGATATCCAAACTGGCAACTGCTGTGGGTTTACTGGATGCAAGATCAGCACCATTTTCATGTAGGCCCAAATGGACACCATTTGATGTCTTTTGATGAAAACCCCACGTCTCTTCAACTCCATTTAAGAGGAGTTACAACAGGGTTAGACAAGATTGGCACCGTTTTCATCAAGACCAACTGGACATCATTGGTTTTTTGTGAAAAGCCCATGCTGATTTTCAGGATGAGCAATAATACAAAAAATTCTTCCTTATGTCAGACCAGCACAATTTTGATTCAAGAGCAACTAGACACCCATAAAATGTTTCTTGTGAAAACCCAATGCTTTATCGCCTTTCCATTTCAGAGAATTAGTGATGGCAAGATTTTGATGGTAGTATTATTAGTTGCAAGACTGGCAACATTCTCTTTCTGGACCAACTACACGCCATGTCTTCGTCTAAAAACCCCATCTCAACACATCTTTCAGGAATAATGGTATTTGCTATATGACTACCACTGTGTCTGTATTGGGTGCAAGACAAGTACAAGTTTCATTTAGGACCAACTAGACATCACAAGAAGTCTTTCAATGAAAACCCTATGCTCATTCAGAAGAAGTTAAAGCATAATTTACAAGCTGTCTGATTTGGCAGTTATCATAGAGGCACAATTTTTCATTTAGGACCAACTAGATGTCAAAAGTCTTCTGGTGAATTCCCAAGTCAGTATGATTTCCCATTCAAACTTTTAAAGATGACTGTCACACTGAACATTAGATTAGCACCAGTTCATGTAGACTCAAATCAGAAATTTGATTTGACCACTCATCTGGAATAGTGACAAGATTTTCAAGACGGCCACTGTGGCAGCCATATTGGAGTTCCTGACATCATTTTCATTTTGCAGCAACTAGCCCATGTGATGAATATGTGTGTGTATCTGTGTGCGTAAAGTGTTATGGCAATCCTCCAAGCAGTTTAGGAGCAGTGACGACATGTATTACTGGATGAAATGGACAACAGGACATCCCATAAGCTCTTCAAATCCAGATTAATGAGAGTTAAAAATTAACATTCAGGTATAATGATTGATACACAAGTATCAAATACTTTATCCCTTTTTCAGTATGACAACAAGGAAAACAAGTGGTCAATACTACAATAAAATGTTCAAGTCAAATGCAACTCCGCTTTGAGGCATATCTAAAGAGAAAAACCTCCTTCTGCAAAATAAGCTATTCCAGACAGGAAAAGCATTACAAACTTTGACTAGTCGATAATTTAGTTGCTAAAGCTTTATGAAATGATTATTAAAATTTACTAAATCTTTCAAAAATCACTGCTTATGAAATTACACCTGCACTGAGTAACTAAAAATCTTATTGTTATTATATTATCAATTTGGGGCAAATATATTTTTTTAAAACAAGAGAGTATTCAGATCATACAACTTAAATATGCCAACATCTCTGGGAGAAAAAAACATTACAAGTGTAACTGTAATGACTACATGGTATCTAGTTTAAGACTTCCAGACTTGTAAAATCTTCCTTATCATATTCAAAGCATTGCAACTATTTTCTATATACTTTGTTTACATGAGTAAATATATCCTGATTACAGTTTTGATCAATCTATATGATGCACACACACACAAATACAAACACACCATTGAAAAAATATCACACCTATCTTTGTAAAAGACCAAACAACTGAAACATATTTACTAATGCCAGCAGAAACTAGTCTAAACATGAATACAATTTCAGCTGAACCAGAACAATCCAATGCCTTTCAAAAGCAATGAATATAAAAGACAGAAAAAGTAAGGTTTACAAGCTAATAAACATACTGATCTCTTTCAAACAAAATTCAACTTGTATTCAATTTTTGGTTCCCATTTTTAGTTAGGGTTGTTCCATTTAAACATGCATGGTACCCTGGGAAGGCTTTTAAAAATATATCCAAGGGTACTCTGATTATTTAGAGTACAAATGAAAATTACACAAAATTCCAAACTTAATACACTAGTGCCTTCCCTGGCTCTTAAGCAAGGTTTACTGGAACAGCCCTTAGCAAAATCGTGCTTTTTATTTCATAAATACAAATTAATATTTCTGGAAACAGGCATAAGAATCTTCCTTATCCAATATAAAAGTTATAATTGTATAAAATGAAAAGTCGGTTAGTTTTCTTATTTCCACAAAAGTATTTTCATGTACTCACACTTTCAGCTAAATCTTGATGTAAAAAGTTTTTAAAAAACTCATTTATACCTGTAGTGTATACATGTGCTGACACAAGTTAAAGGTTAGTACTGGAATAAAAATCTAAATGCTAATCCTATCCATTTCAAAACGTAAATCAAATACTGTGACAGTATTTTAATTTCTGAAACTCATTCCAGCATAAAACATCCTTTGACACAAAACTGGAAAGTTATATATTCAACAGATTGTAATGTATGGCATAGCATAAAAATCTAGGGTAAAATTATTTTGAAAAATACAAAACTCATCTGAAACCAGTGAAATGGAGATTAAGAATCAACTGTAAAAATTGGACAATGATAGATATAATATTCATTTCACAACACAATTTTGTTCATTTCCCTGACTTGCTGCAAAAAATATAAATGTAAAATCACACTCCAAGTTAGATTTATGCATGCGTTTCCCACTGTTTAAATTGCACAATACTACTATTACAACTGACATCAAAGAATACCTATAACAGATTCAAGACAATTGGCCAAGAGATCTGGGTCAGTAGGACGCTTTCTGTAAATTTATCTCAATGATATATTTCTGTCTTTCTCCATGTTTAATGGCATATCAGCATGATTTGCCCAGTACTGAAGCACCTTGATGCAGCATCATTTGTACAAAAATCTTAATGCAGTTAATGCCAGGATGCTAACCAATTTAATAAATGTCTGTTCAATGGCTTGACAAGTTGTTTAAAAGTCTTTTTAACTGTTTTAACATCATCAATATTTGATTGCAGATTTGTATTATTTGTATAAAATAAAAAGATCCTTTATGCAATAACGCTTTTGGGCCAAATTCTGTCATGTATTCTATTTTTTTGCAATGGCCATTTTGAAGGGAAGACCTCATCGATATAACGCAAAGATGCTTTTTGTCAAATCTGGTCAAATTCTGTCATGCATTTATTCTGTATTAGTAATGGCCATTTTGGATGGTGAATTTCACTGATATAAATTTTAAGGTTTATTTATAACACTTTTCGTCAAGTCTGATTAAATTCTGTTAAGCAATATTTTAGAAGTCATTTATAGGCTTTTATATTTAGCAACCTCAGCCATGATTGATGGCAGATTAACATCATTTGTCTGAACTTAAAAGCTCTTTTCATTAAAGTGCTGTCAAATTTGGTCAAAAGTATTAAACAGCAAATACTGAAGGATGACACACAATACCATAAGCTCACAAGGCTCCATGACAAGATATCCTTTTAAGAGTTGACAATGATGTAAAATTGCTTCTCTAAAAGTTGAAAAATTTCCAGAATTACCTATACACCATAGCACCAGCAAGTCTTGTTTATGGGATCCTGTCCCATGTTCACATGAACTGACCTTTTGTGGGAATGTTAAAGTAAAGGTAACATTGTCAAAAAATATAATAATTAGATTAAAAGCTGTTCATAAGTATTTGGTCAAGATAGTTCTGAAAACATCCCTAAGTTGAATTAATCTAAATGAACTGCATCATTTTTACCTTCATTATAAAGCAATTACTACTGTCTCTGCATCAAATATCTTGCTTGTGTCCAACCACCCCACCACATACAACTAAAATGCTGGAAGAATCATACTTTACCATGTTTTTATTTGAAACCGTGAATGACTGCAGACTGCTACTTTTGCCTTTAGTATAAAAAACCAATCCATGACACTCATTTACATATTTAACAATATTTTTTATATGTAATACATGTGCAGATAAACTGTAAATTTTAAGAAAGTATACTATGTGAGGCAATCCGAAAATGGAATGTTCATTAAAATAGAAGAGTGATACATGTACTATTACAAATAAAGTGAAAAGTTGAAGCCAAATGTATATGGAAATTTGAGAAACAATACACTAAAAAGTTAGACATCCAAGTTTTGTCTGGTAAATTAAAGACAAATGGCATGATTCTGGTGACAAAAAAATGAGTTAACACCTTGAGTCTGAAAATCTGAACGAAAACAAAGAGACAAAACTGAAGAAAAAAAAAACAAAGAGGCAAAAATATTTCAAGATATCTTTCTGGAGAAAAATAATATTGCATAGTTAACTGAAAATTATTGTCAGTCCTAGTTAAAGAAAAGCATCAAAGCTACAATTTTTTAAATACTAACATTGCAAAAGTTGCAAGAAGTGGAACAAAGAACATAATAGCTGGAATGTTGACAGACTCTGCACTGTTGCATCCTTCCTGGTTATTACAGTGGCAGTACTTGACTTTAACCTTGGATGTGCCAGTTCTATCCACACAAACACGGCCTTCTTCACCCCCCACTTCACCATTTACAGCACACTGGCGGATGTATCGCACATTCCACTCGTCATTGTAGTACACTGCAAGAGGACAATTTAATTAGCCACTAGAAAGTATGGCTGTAAAAATCAACTTAAGGTAACATGAAAGGTACCATTTTGTTTTATTTGGATTTTTTAATGTAGATTTAACAATTTTTCAGTCATATTGCTATGATGTCTGCAGTGTGGCAGTTTATAGTGACGTCTAGTACTGGGGCATCATGCCGCAGACATGTAGCATGATGTCCCACCCAGTCACATTATCCTGACACCAGGTCGACCAGTCCTAACACTAACCTCTTAATGCTGAGTGCCAAGTGAGGCAGCTGTTAGCACCATTTTTATAAGTCTTTGGTATGACACAGCCAGGGATTGAACCCACAACAATCCGCATCCGAGGCTGACGCTCTAACCGCTAAGCCACCAGAGCAGTCAGGTACCATTTTTTAAAAAAATCTACCTTGAGTAGGAGAATCCAATGTCCAATGCCAGCAGATATTTCTATACCCATTGTAATTAATTTTCCCAAGAATAATGTTGCTAACTTGCATATGAAATGAGTACTTAAGTTTCATGGTTTATTTCCACCAACTTTTGATTTTTTTCTCCCTAAGATTGACCATTTTTCAGTAAGGTGTAGCAATATATCAATAAAGGTGGAAAACGTAATTAAAAGCTCAGTGGCTTCATTCTATCCCTCAACTGGACATAATCCTTGGCTTTTTTTCACATAACAATGCCACTCACCTCTCCCACCATGAGCAATACTCAACACACTATGTCCAATAAATGTAACTGCTGCCCCACTTGCCCCCTGCCAAGAATATGAATATTCATTTTAATTCTTCTGTACAGACTATTAAAACATTCCAAGAGGCTAATCGTCTCTTTTGTCTCGAACATGTATCACCTGTTGAACACCATTTTTAGAAAAATATAATAACAGCTCAATCATGCAGACATTTTGTGTAAATATGCACTGTTCAAAATGTCAAAGTTAAGTCTGGTTCTCTGACCAACTCCACCAAATTGAATGTGAAACCCAGACCTGAATCAAACATGGACTAGTACCTGGATTTTACCACAACCATCGTTTCCGTTATTTTTGCTTTTATTCTGTATGTCCTTATTTTTTGTGTCACATCCCTATGACTTACAGTTAAACCTTAAGGGTTGGCATGTCTGTGTCTGCAGCTCACTATAATGGAGGTTTGTCCAAAATCGATCGTTTAGTACAAAAGTTGGCAGAAACTGAGATGGCTGGATTTTTTTTTTTTTCTTCTTCAAATTAATGTTACTTTATGAAAAGTAAGTATCATGCACCCTTGATCTCGTCAAATCAGCTGAAAATCATAAAATGTTGACATTCTCAATCTTTTAACTTCACCCATATGCTAACTCATAACCACCTGTTACAGCTCACTGAAAATGAAATTATGACACCTGAATAATAAAAGGTTTCACTGTAAATGTGAATACCACTAAGATATGAAGGGCTATATGTGCAACTCCATTTTCTTGAGTTACAAACCTTATGCCTTATTATGTTATCTAAGGTGCCATGTATTAGAACATAATGTCATGCTTTTTTTTTATATACCAATTTAAGAATCAAGCTTTAATCACGTACCTGTGGTTCTTTGGTAAAATCAGAAGCAGTGTAGTGGAGAAGTGTACTGTGTTGCTGTTGCACATAGCAAGGACAACTGTTGCAACTCACTCATCCCAGTGGCAAAGTAATTGGATTAAGGTTGGCACAATTTACACAACTGTTAACTGATTACTTTACTGTTATAATCCTGCAAGTTTGACCACATGAAGGCAGTTACTCTGGTATTGCAAGTGATAAGGGGGTTAAATGTGGTCTATGATGTCTTTCGAGTCTTTGATTAAAAATCATCCATCCTTTGGCGAAGAATGGATACAAAAGATATGACTAAAAAATGATTTCTGTAGAAACACTCAAGTACTTTTAACATTGGTGCTGCCTTCTTTACTTGCTATTTCATTATTCACATAATTTCAAGTTAAAGTCTATTGAATAATAATTTACCTGTCCCTTGCTCACACTTAAAACTAATGCAACACAACGCTGGTTGAACATTAAGCAACACATATGAACAACATCAAAAGTGCAATAAAATACTGTATAAAGCAAGACATGCTTCAAATGTTAATTAACATAAACACTGCTGATCCAATGAGTGAGGATGACACTGATATTGCAATCAAACAATGGATAACTGCCTTAACGAACTTCTTGATGATCAAAACTGGACATATTATTACTGGGTGAACTTCAAAGGGCACCACAAGCTAAAATTGGCCTAAAACAAGAATTCAGTTTCCTCAGCATAAAGTCACACACTAAATTTGGTTTAAATCCAACAATAACAATCCTCGGTAAAATTCTGCAGTGGAAACCATAGTCAAGAGAATAGGCAATCAGGAGGCATAACTTTCCTAACTGATGGTGTGGAACACCTCAAATTATACTTTCTCAATGTCTAATCAATAATCAATAAAAAGTCAAAAACAATTTGGTTGAGATCCAAAAAGCGCAGGTAAAGTTATATTGCAGACTGGGCAATCAGTGGGCACAACTCAGAAAATGCTGGAAATGAACCAATTCAAGGTCTTGTGAACACAAAGCTGCAAAACAAATCTGCTCTGAAATTTAACAATACCTGGCCAAGGTGTAGAAATTAGTAAGATAGAAGAGCAAGCAGAGGTCATAACTTGTTTAAATGATGACAGATGGAAGTCAGAACTCTATGGTCTTGTCCATATAATGCTCATACCAACTTTTATTAAATCCAACAATTTACAACAAAGTCATCTTTAATCTTGTGGAAACTAAACTGTTGATGCATGGAGAGACAAAGAAAACAATGTTATTACAATATGGCTCCACCAACTTCATTCAATGTGTCCTAATACCAAACACAGAATCTATGGACATAAAGGTTTACCGCCTAGTATTTGATATCCATCAATATTAATATACCCACCTTCCTGTACTATTTTGCGACACAATGTAGCCTCTGGTGGACACTCATTTAGATTGAATGTTCTGTTATTGAACCAGTCTGCACAATCATGCTGGAAGTACGAGTTGCACTCGTAGCACTTGATGCTGGCTCCTGAAAATGACAATTTATTGAAAAAATCACTCAGGTGAAAATTAATAAAAAAGGACTTCACATGATGTACAAAGTAAGACAAGTTCAAAAAGGCTGCAATATACAATGAGAAAAAGGTTCAAATACTGCTTAGTATTTATCAATATGCAGCATAGCGATGCAGGGCCCATGAAATGGGTAAAATGTTTTAAAAAATCAAACTGGTAATTATAAATGCAAGATAATTTAACAATATTCTGTACATTTTTTGCTATCGATTTGTCCACATCATAATTTTTGGTTTCTAATGCTATATGGCCTATTCAAAGGCACTAATGACCAGTCTTGTTTAACTTTTTCTGTTCAGATTAGCAAGGATTTAATCAACAAGATAGTTCAGGATTCAAATGACCAGGCTTTGAACTGCCCAACTTTGCCCTAAGTGCCTGAGGTAATTTCTCCCTTCTTAGCCAAGTCAAGGCTGCAAATTCTGTGTTCACACAATAAAAAAGACATGAGTGATTTCACTACATGTTTCAGATCTGTGTAGTTGACAAAGAAAATGTGGCTATTAATTGTCTAGACAACTTCTTACAATAATGGAGTATTTACTTAGGTATGTAAAAGTACTTAATATGAAACTAAGTCTGAAAATTGGCATCTGAGGCATCTGAAATGAATGTTACCACTGACCGGTGAAGCATACAATCCTGGCAGTTTGATGTCAAACTCTTGTAGTATCATCTGCTTGGACAAGAACCTGCATTGTTAATTACATTGGAGAATTGGAAAAACTATTTATAAATAACATTAATGAAATTAACTGGCAAGATGTCACAATCAATTTGGTTATTGAATTCTATGTTCAGCTGGTCTGAAAAAAACACTACTACTGCAAAATGGGCTAGGAAAATCCCTAAATTCAACAATTTGTTCAATCACAATGATTTTAAATGGATGTACAGGATGGTAGATTTGGCATTATTCATGTAAATGTGCTGTTAAAAATGACAATGATTTTAAATGGTATATTCTGGATGATAGATGATTTTGGCATTACTTGTGTAAAGGCATGGAAAAAAATGAATATGTACATGGACCAGAGATGCCTGCCAATCATGGTTGTCCTCCCCAATGTCGCATTTTGGACAATTGTATTGGTAATCATGTTTTATCAGTTCTTTCATTTCTTTCTATGTTGTACATTTCACAAATTAAAAAAAAATATAAAATGAACAACCATCATCAACACCAACACAATAAAACGGAAACTTAATGAAGTGTCAAGCTCTACAAAACCGGTTGTCAAGAAAAATAGCCAATATGAAATGAAACACGCAAACAAAATTCCAGTCATTATGGATGGAGTGAGTATTCCTATCTAAAATATTGTTATTGGTTGTTTAATTTTCAAGGTTTTCAAGTCGGCTGGAATGCAATGGAACACGCTACACAGCACCCTTATTTGGATAAGACCTCAACCCCCAAAAATATAAATATTAGGGTCGATGTCTTACTTTGTAGGTCTATACATGTTCCTTATTATAGCTGAAGACACATGGGTTATGTACGTGCATTTACTCATTTTAAATTAAATATCAATTGTTCATTTAAAATTTAACACTAATTTTCTTTTACCCCATGTCTATTCAATCCTGATTATTGAATGCTCTGCACCTTATCTGTTACCAAGACACTTCAGGGCTCGAATTTAACACAAATTTCTTTGTAGCCAGAAGGACTAGTATATTGAGAAATTTACTAGTCCTGCCAAATCTTTACTAGTCCTGTTCACAAAACATCATCGCTTTCGTGTATGTTTACCGATTCAATTTTAAAGTTCGAACAACCCGCAATAAAACTGGATGCTGTGTATTTGTTTTTGCGAACTGCGTACACCAGTTACACCACATAACGTTCTTTTCCTCATCATAATTCAGCCATTCCCTGTCTTTGTTCATTTCTTCTGAAACTTTCCATTACGCTTTTAACTATCATAAGAATTATTCCTCATCATTCTCATTCAACTTCTCCTTTTTTCCCCTGTAGCTGAACACTTTCTATCAAATGCCACTTTTTGCCCGTCTTATAAGGAGGGAATTGTGCCTTGTTTTGAAATATGAGATGTTATAGTATAGCTGATGCAAATTATTTAAAGCAAGAAAAGGAATGGCACAGTGTCCTTCATAAGAAAGTCAGAGCAAGAAACACATTTCAAAACTCGTCTTTGCCCTCTCCCACAAAGACTTAGCTTCAGTGGATGTTCTGCATGATCAAAGCAGTGACTAATGTAAACAGTTATAAAATATTAGCATCAGAAGATTGTTAGTTTCAGCTTGGAAAAGGTGTGTTCCCATCAAACGAAGCCATCTGACACTGCGCATTTTATTTAACAGCTCTAATTAATCAAACCTCAATGTATTGTTGAAATTAATACTAAGGCGGAAAATTTTCAAATCTTAGATACCAATGCTCAGAGATTTTAATTCCCAACAAATGTACGGCATTCTGCTCATTGTTCATTCTTGTAAGGGAAAAATATAAAAACTATTCTTATCATCATAGAAAAGTAGTTGTATGGAAAGGATGTGTCAATAACATAATCGTAATAAACCGATTTAATTCTTATAATTATTTTGATGGAAATGTAAAATATGTAGTTTCCTGTTTGTGACTGTTGGAGCATTTGGGTAGCAAGCAAAAAATTATTAAAAAACCAAACCGTAAACCAAAAAAAAACGTGCAAACTAATATCTTTTAATAGTTTTTGCTGTGTTCTTTTGTGTGGTATACCGCTTTGTAGTTTGTTACTGTAGTTGAGTGAATAAAGTGTGATACCAGGTCATTTTTTTCAATGAATTCGTTATCAGATTAATTAGGATCAATTACCAAACTTTCGCTGTTAATGACGGGACAATAATTTGCGCTGTTAAGTGAAGTGCTTAAAAATTGTTATAGAAACGCACCTTTCCAAGGCAGAAATTGACTTCATCTTCTCATGCTAATATTTTATGACTGTCTTTAATAGGGAATGGCATAAACAAACACCGACTACTTATAACCGAAACTTACTAGCCCATCGCTAATTTTTGAGCCCTGCACTTATAGATGAAAATTATCGCTATGGAATATTGCAATAGTGGCCATGTACTAAACCTTTGTCTAAATAAGAATGCATCCAGTGGAATCATCACAACTGAGGGTAGTATGAATTTGTTCATCAATATGTGTAGCTTTCTTTGGGACATCAGTGTGCAACATTCAATCCGGACTGTACTGGATCACACCTTAGGTTCATTTCGTCCAAATATTTGTGCATACTTTAACATTAGTTTAGTAGTACAATGTAAGACATAGCACGTTTTGTTTTAGTGCTGTCTTACTATCCAAATAACAGCCTTGTATAGCGAGTTCCAATGTTGATATTGGAACGAGTAGTGAAAGTTTCAGGAATATCTCACACATTTGGCAGCATATATAGACACTCATCCACTAATTGATGTGTAATTAATATACTTACTGTGCTGTCTTTATCATGGCGAAATGAAAATATGACACTAGCAAATGGGCACATTTTTATGTTCTGTTGACATGCATTGAATTTGTTGCAATGCAATGGTAGTCAAGGTAAGCCCAAGTATGTTTAAGTAGGTTCATGTGGCAGATATATTTCTTGAATGAAACGAGACGATGCTTTACAGTTCCAACAGGCATAATATATTTTTATTTGTTTCATTAACTTAACCTCATTTTGGCATTCCTGGCTTTCATCGCTTTCCAGCCAACTGAAATGTAGGCCAAAGAAACTTGAAAACATGTCCATTTCTTTTGTGAGAATTTGAATTTATTAGAGAAAAGACTTCAGGGTAAGTAAAGTCTGACAAAACTTAATAACTTTACTTTGTAGGAAAGCGTCGCTATTGGTTGCCAGTTGAGTGTGATATTTCTGAAAATCTGACTCTCGTTATAATGCCAGTCAACATCATAACACGCTACACAGTGCCATTATTTAGGCAGTAAGACCCATCACCCTCCAGAACAAAAATATTGGGTGATGTGTCTTGCATTGTAGGACTAACATTGGTTTAGCTGTATGCACCTCTAAGGGCATCTAAATAATGACCTTCCAAAAGGAACATGGATGTATACGAATCCAAATGAAGTGAATAACTGCCACTTAAAGATATACAGAATCAAATTCTAAAATGACATCCGTTACTGAAATAGTTGGTACTGAATGCCTACACGACCCACGTGAATTGTACTCTAGTCAAGTGTGGCTTTGTCAAATTATTTACAGGTATACAGATATGGGTTTCCAGAAATGGATCAACAAGCACGGGTGCTTGTATCATTGCTTACAATTTATCTAGCAAGTCATACATGCAGACCTACAACATCAAAAATACATGTATGACCTCTACTGCGTTTCATTTCTTTTATTTAAGTGCCTGAAGGGCAAGCTATTCGCGTACAGTCCAGCTAATAGTTTCTTGTAGTTACAGAGATAATTAATTTTAACGTTTATATCTTGAAAATATACTGAAAGATGATTCTGAAAAGTGAAATGACCTTTGCATTCTACTTAGTACAGGAACAGTACTTAAGTCTGAAGACCTTCTGCACAGTACAACGGAGATTTTTAAAACAAAATATTAACAACAAACCACTTTTTAAAAGCAAAGGTTTATTGCGGTGGTGAAAAAAATATATATTTAATTAATGCTGAAAGCTCTTAACAGTCTCAAATCATTCGACACGCAATCTGAAACGTGATAATAAAATATGAGTAAGGAAAACGTCCAAGATGGCCGAGATCAAGGTGAATGCATCGAAAAGTTCCATTCTCAGCATGCATCGGAAAATAATACTAGCTACTTTAAAATTAACAAAACCTTACCTATTTCAAATAGAACAGCTGCTGTAAAGACTGCAGCAAAAGCAAAAACGACCCACTTCATCCTCCCGATATATCTGTTGCCTGAAAATAACAATGCAACTTAAGATCGACTAGTGTTGCCAATTGGACAAGCGGAAGAAATGAGCATGCGTATTGGAACCAGGTACGAATTGCGTCGTGAGAGGCTCAGCTAAGGGGAAAGGGCGATCTTGAGGTCAGTCTAATGATACAGCATTTAATCTCTGTTACCTCCACTTTTCTTATATTTTGTTGTTTGCCTCTTTAAATTAATACAATAAACTGTGTCATGTTTAAAACTTATTGGAGATTTTCTGTTATATTATTACGTACTATCCTATTCATATTTGACTTTTTACTACAATACTCATTGCGCAACAACTATTTCGAAACGCTACATTATTTAAAAATCCCACGTGATCACCTCTATTATATATCGTCCGACACCCTAATTTGAAGCTCCCATATTTCGAAGAGTTCACTCGAGAGAACGTGTCTGTCATTAACGTCACAAACACAACACATGTTTACCAGAATACCTAAATACTGGAGATAGAAGGGGGAAAATATAATCAGTTAAGGTGTTCATTTTACACTTTTTTTAACAGCAAAAACGTGTTACAAAGGATGTGCCAGAGGAAATGTCACGAATGTGGGAAAGTGGGGCAAACGCCCAAGAACTGACAAGACAACAAAAGAAATAATAAAACAACAAGAGACCCACCACATTAGTGAGATAACAATATTCCCAAAACAGATAAGATAGCAACAAGCAGGAGAAAAAGAAAACGGGAAACAAGAGCATAGACAGCAACCGATTAAGCAACAAATGGGCAAACAGTAACAACAACAACCAATAGAAAATAAAAAAGAGGAGTAAGAGTATTGACAAGAACTGACCCAACAACACAAGGGCAAACAAGAACAAGTACCGAATGAGAAACAAAGAGAAACACATAAAAAAAATCACAGAATCAACAATAAAATCCAACAAAGGAAACGAGTGAACAGCAACAACAACAAGGAAAGTAACAAGAACTAACAAAAGAAGAAAAAGAACAATCACAAAAACTAAAAGAAACCCATAGAGAGAAACTAACAGACGAACATAAAAAGAACAGAGAAGAAGAAACAAAATCTAGAATATCTATGTCAGGAGCAACAACAAATAAAACACCAATCATTATCAACATCATAAAAAAGTGATAGAAAAAGACAAATCAATATCAACATCAGAAGAATATGATAGAAAAAGACCAATCATTATCAACATCGGAAGAAAGTTCAAGATAAAAACCAATCATTATCAACTTTGGAAGAAAGTGAAAGAAAAACACCAATTCATGTAGACATCAGAAGAGAGGTACAGAAAAAGACCAATCAATATCAACATCGAAAGAAAGTGAAAGAAAAAGACCGATTAATATATGCATCAGAAGAAAGGGACAGAAAAAGACCAATCATTATCAACATCGGAAGAAAGTGAAAGAGAAAGACCAATTAATATCAACATCGGAAGAAAGTGACAGAAAAAGACCAATCATTATCAACATCAAAAGAAAGTGATAGAAAAAATACAATCATTATCAACATTGGAAGAAAGTGAAAGAAAAAGACCAAGCAGTATCAACATTGGAAGAAAGTTCTAGAAAAAGACCAGTGATTTTCAATATCGGAAGAAAGTGAAGAAAAAGACCAGTCATTACCAACATCGGTTGAAAGTGAAAGAACAAGACCAATCATTATCAACATCGGAAGAAAGTGAATAAAAAAGACCAATCAATATAAACATCAGAAGAAAGTGAAAAGAAAAAGACCGATCAACATCTGAAGAAAGCAAAATAAAAAGACTAATCACCAACATCGGAAGAAAGCAGAAAACCCAAACATTATCAACATCGAAAGTTAGTGAAAGGAAAAGACCAACCATTACCAACATCAGAAGAAAGTGACAGAAAAGGACCAATCAAGATCAACATCAGAAGAAATTGAAAGGAAAAGACCAATCATTACCAACATCGGAAGAAAGTGAAAGAAAAAGACCAATCATTATCAATATGGGAAAAAAGTGATAGAAAATGACCAATCATTATCAACATCGGAAGAAAGTGACAGAAAATGACCAATCATTATCAACATCGAAAGAGAGGGACAGAAAATGACCAATCATTATTAACATCGGAAGAAAGTGACCGAAAAAGACCAATGAATATCAACATCAGAAGAAACTGATAGAAAAAGACCAATCATTATCAACATGATAATAAAGTGATAAAAGACCAATCCTTATCAAAATCGGAAGAAAGTGAGGGAAAAAAAGAGAAAACAAAGACTTCTGCAAATTAAAATATAACGAGGAACTATAGGAAACAAAGTATGACATGCAAGAGATGGACTGTCGATCAGAAATTACATAAATAAATACAAAATAAAATAAAATACAGATAATAAAAAAGATCCGTAAGGACGAAATCCCATACAACCAAGACATAATCCATACATGTCCCCCCAAAATTCCATTAACACATTAAATACACAGATATCATAACTGTAAAGATATAGCAAACACTCTGAACAACTACATTAAGCCATCGGATAAAATTACAGTTAGGGAGGTGGGCTACCTTTAATGGTCTGGAAAGATCATACGAGGGACACCCCACCCCCCGCAAAAAAAGCGACAAAAAACCCAACAAAAAACATTGTTTACATTGATAAACATCAACACCGAGTCACGCAGAAAGGAACGTTTGTCTTATTATTTTCATATGTGAAATGATACAAAGATACATACAATAGAAAAAATTGCATTAAACTAAATATCTTTTTTCCAGTCAGGATGTCCTCATAGAAATCCTTCTCAGCTTTCTGACGGGGCAAAAATCAACTTCTTGCCATAATAAACATCCCGTCTGCAAGGCATATTCAGCAGTGTAGCCCCGTTTCTCACAGCTGATAACCGCATCAGTTTAGAACGGTAGTGATATTGTGAGGCGCTTCCTTTTCTTATTATAATTTGTGGAGATTTACAGTAAACATAATTTTATGATATATTTCAAAACTAAATAAGCATCCTGTATTGTACTTCTTTATTTTTTAAGTTTAGTAGGATAAATAAGAAATTTTTCATTAATAGTAAAATTTCATTCAGTCTTTAAGAAAATCTGAATATCTAATATCTTTTCACCAATTTGTTATTTATAAATTGGTTTGATGATGGTAAGAATTACAAGAAATGAAGAAAGTGTCTTGTAACATATGTCTTCTGTCTCTAATTATTTGTACTTTTAGACATATAGGAAGGATGCAAACCAGTTTAATTTTTTTAAAGAAAAAAAAGAAAGAAAAAATACATTCAGATATTGAGGTACATTAACAATGCCAATTAAGTATTGCAAAACAATAATGCACTAAATCTTTTTTTAATCATAAGGCAACATTTTAAATATGATATTAACATGGTTTTCTCCAGTTTGATTATTTTAGCTTTTACGACAAAATCTGTTCCAAAATGAAGATTTTGATAAATATAAGAAAAACTTCAGGAATAATGAATAAATTTTTAATGTAATATTTTCTATAAACTTTAGTTTTCTGTGTGCTGTTCATGTTGTTCTGCAATAGTTTTTTTTCACCCGAACTTGTGTACAACAGTGTCACAGAAAAAAATGGACATGTCCAAGACTTCTCAGCGGTGCGTAAAATGGGTGAGGTACAATGCTACCTTTACGACATACCCATACCCATACTTTAATCAAATAAATTTTTTTACAAAGTAATTGAAGATATCACTAGGAAAGAAGTATATTCCTGATACGGTAAAATTGCTTAAGTGCGTCAAAAGCGGGTAGTCCAGGATACTCAAGAGTCCAAACAGAGAGGATTTTTGTTTGAAACAGTGAATAGCGGATATATTTCATCGAGTAGTTGAAAAACTGAACATTACCAAGAGCGTCAAAGTTGACATTATCAAGCGGATACAGTGAAATGCATACAATAGCAAGAAGTAGTGAAAATACTCGAGTTTTCCACACATGAGATGAAATATATATTTTATTCGATTAGAGCGAGTAATTTTCTTTTATGTTGAAACGTATTCACTAGTAACATGTATAACATACATGTTGGCAGTATCGTGCGGAATAATGTCAGCGGTTTACTGTGTATAGTCTGCTGTGTTTGTGAATATTAGCACAGAAATTATCAGTATCGTAATTCTCTTCCTAATTCAAGGTGTGTGTGTGTGTGTGTGTGTGAGAGAGAGAGAGAGATTTGGATTTTTAACATAGTTTTTACTATTTTTGCAGTCATATCGCTTCGATATCTGAAGTGTGGCCACAGGGTCTCGTTTCAAATAAAATTAGGAGTATCCGTCAATGAACCAAGGGATTGGGGGGGGGGGGGGGCTAGCCTGTATTCACGGAATGGTGGGGTGGGGTCGAAAAATATTTTTTAAATGTCTGGTTTACCCTGAGTTAGGACCGATCGAGTGGCCTATTGGTTGAACTGTCCGCCTCAGATGCGGAAAGTCGCGGGTTCGAAACCTGGCTGAGTCATACCAAAGACTTAAAAACATGGTACTAACAGCTGCCCCCCAAGGCGCTCAGCATCATAGGGGCTCGTTACAAATAAAATTAGGAGTATCCATCAATGAATCAAGGGATGGGGTGGGTGGGTATAACCTTACAGGTTACAGGGCAGTGAAAACAAAATATGGCTGGTATCCTACTTCAGTGAAAATATCAAAGTTATTTCTTTGGGAAACTGAAAATAGAAGATTTCTTATTATGCTTTGCGATGGTTGTCTGTTGGTGCATACAGAAGTTATAATTGCAAAAGAAAAATGACCACTTTGCAAACACTAAATTGGAAAATATTACATTCCAGAACTGGAAATTATTTTCCGAAGTGGACTTGACTGACTTGTGGTCAGAGAGGGTAAAATAGTTACAAAATGTATAGCTTCCCACTATCCCTCAGCATCTTGTACTCCCAAAACCATTTAAAAATTGAAAAGCAAACACAGTGTGTGTGTGTGTGTGTGTGAAGTTTCACGACAATCCTCGAAGTAGTTTATGAGGAGAAGCGATCAAACTGATATATATCTGCTAACGGATGGACGGACAACAGACAACAAGCCATCCCATAAGCTCTTCTGGTCTTTGACAAGTTAACCTAAACGTTTATTTTAATTGCTGATATCCTCTCCCATTTCCGTTGGGGTGAATGAAGGGGTAGGTGGCAAACGAGCAAAGCAGCAGTTTTTAAACAAAATGCATGCTCTAAATATAAAATAATAATTTCCATTAAATAAGTTGATCATACCTGCTCATTTGGCAAACTTCTCAAGTATAACATCAATATCGATTCTGCACAAATACTTGAGACATTTTACACGGTGGACTCAAAACATAGTTGTCGAAGTTTACATTGTTATGATTAGTAGCTGAAATTTGGACAATGATTAAAGGAGCACTATTCATTAAGTTTTCTTACATTTTAAGTTGTATTTATTTGTGTCTGCTTCATTCAGACTGTCGACAAAACCTGACATTAAGTTTGCTGTAAATCAATGACATACGTGATATACATGTATCCGGTTCAGTATATAAATGCTGACAATCGCTTTTCCTCGTCTAATATATAACATGACAACGCATATCGTCAAGTGACGTTAAAGTGGTAATCTGAGGCACCACAGGTAGGTAGACCTCGAGAGAATGTTGATGCTTTCACATTAATTTCTGAGGTAATGAAAGACTATTTACTGCTGTCTCCGACTGGGAGGGTCATCTCAGGGTATTACTAAATTAAAGTGTACTCTTCCCCCCCCCCCCACACACACACACAGAGTAGAGATAACAGACTAAATTTAAATTTCATCTCAGGTTCATAAATATGGTATTTTTGTAAAGGTCACGGCATCAGAAATCACATATTAGAAAAATATAATCATTTTCATGGTTTTTGCTCATAGCAAGTGCAAACCAAACAACTTATTTTATTGCCTGCAAAAAACAAAGCTCCAAAAAGTGAGCATTTTTGTACAGTAAATATATTGAATGCACATTCGGTAATGGAATGTTTTTGGGGGTTAATTCTTGTAACAGTCACTAGTGAATATAACCAGACTGTTCTTGAGGCATAATTTACACATGTGTGTGGTATATAAAAGGAAATTGTGGGGAAATGTGCCTCGGCCAATCCAGAATTTGCAGTTTTAATTACTCAAAATTTGCAATTATCAGAGTATGTCCAATGCAAAAGCCAAATTGAGTGAAACGTTTGTTTTTATTCATGTGAAAGTGATAAACAAATGGGATTGGTAACATCCACCTCCTTACTTTTCAAACAAATCTGTAAGGACAATGTAACAAGACAATCCAGGTACTTGTACCTTATTAAGGACAATTGTAACAAGACAATCCAGGTACTTGTACCTTACAAATTGTATGATAATTTGTTTAGACTAATTCATAAAAAACTACTTTGTTATGAATGCAGGTTTACATAAAATATTTATTTTTCTATAATATTATATATGAAAAGTGAAATTCAGTACTGTATATACTTTTTATTTTTATTTATTTATATTTATTTCTATTTTTTACAAAATTTATTGTGCTATTTTTTTTTTTCATAACATTATTATTTGATTTTTAAACAGGGTAAAATAATGTTAAAAATCACAGACAAATGAAGATGTTTAGACAAGGGGGATGGATGCTACTACAGCCTGAGCTGTGAGTAGCCTTAAAAACTTTAAAAGTTAAAAAATATTATTGGGGGTCAGTGGTCGTGTGTCGTATAACAGACAAAAATAATCACATCTCATCTGTAGAAGATACAAGTAAAAAATTATATTAATCTATTTTTACAACTACATTAATTTCATATTCAAATGTATCAAGCAAGTTTTATATTGTATTGTAGCAGTAATAATAAAAACAAAATGAGCTGGTTACGGCAGCAACGATATTTGTATTCAGTGAGTATACACAGGGGTGAGTATAAAGAAGCGTGGTGTTTTATCAGTAACGAACCTTGCAATAAATCGCCTTATCTGTACAAAATTATGTGTATATTTATTGTACAGATAAGGTAATTTAGTGTTGTCAAAGATTTCTCTGTACTTTGATAAAACGTCAGACTCAAGTTGTTCTCTTTACCAGCTGATCAACGGAGAGAACTGACAGGCATTCCTGGTTAAAGATGAGACTGTGGTTACTGTGGACATGTTATAATACAGCTCTATTATCACGAAACAAAGATAAGTACTAAAACGTTCTCGATACATTCCATATTTAGATATATAAGTAAACCCTCTGTCACGTGAAACCCTCCTAGACCCATACATTTTGTGGATATTTCAGGAAAATTTTCGCTGAGCCGAATCAAACTCTTAACAATAATGTAAAGTTAAAAGAAAAGCCAAATGGTTTCCTTTGCACAGGTTATGACGTACACTTTTCCCGCTATTCATGAAATGATTCAATCAAAGTTAAACAAATGGGATCCGCGTAAAGAGGGGCACCATCTCTGTACAAAAATAGGATGGTAGCATTAGGCCCGACCGAAGCGCCCCCTAGTTACGTTGTTATCACTACACATAAGTTCTTATTAAATAACACCCTTCTCTTCTCAATACTTTAAAAAAAAAAATACGTTTTGGGGACATGTAACCTTTCAAAATAATTAAGTTACTTAATATTATTCACCATTACCCTCGTTGAAAAGTAGATACTGTACCATCAATTTACAGACAGGGTTGAAACATGGCTTCAAAACTGCAAAAAGTGATGACCAAGGAGTTCATTAACATTTAGATTGGTTTGGAATTTTTATAGGTGCAAGATGTCTTGATTTCTAAATCCAAAATTAAAATCTGAAGAGAATAGCTGCAGCAATGTACTATAGACAGGTTAAAATCGTTAGTTCTTAAATATAAAGAGGTTTGTGTATGTAAAGGACCCTACACAGTTTAGACTAATTCAGTGTGTTTTTCAGACTTTTCCCCCGAGCTTTTACCAAGTGAATTTGATGAAACTGAGGGGTGTAATTTGCACCTGCTGCACCTCGCCTGGCTATCTTCATGTCTTACTCGTCAAAACTTAGGTTGCAAGTACGCAGAAGTTCACAACGCACCCCCACATCTGTGATACTAGTCAGCATCTTTTTTTTAGAGTGACCAATATACCACAGAAAGTAGGTCACAACAACCCATATTTTAGTGTTTGACATAACTGATTTCGCAAATGTATCTGACATACACGTTTGATGGCAATAGGTGTAAAGTTTTTTTTTTTTTTATAATTTGAGCAACATATACCATCTTTACATAGTGTTAAAAATTCTGGAAAAGATGTCACAGTGACCCAGTTTTAATGTGACAGGTTCTAATTCTTAGATGTTTTATTAGTGTAACTCTCAGATTAAAATTTGTTACAATTTGAACAAAGATACCATCTTTAAGTAGTATTCAAATTCCTGAAAAAGAGGTCACAATGACCCAGTTTTAATGTGTGAAATGTTTTCATTTCAAGATATATTGTTGGAGTAATTTTTAAAGCAATATGTAAGATGTATTGGAACTAATGCTAATAAGCAACTTGCACCACTATTTAGAAGTAAAATGTAAAATGAAGGTCATAGTGACTCAGCTTTAGTGTCATACCAATTCCAATCTCTTGTCACAAAATACACAAAACGGGTAAGTTTAATGTCAATAGATGTAGTGGTCAAAAACTGCAACTCGGAGAGGGGGATGGATATATTCGTTGCGTGACCTTTGAGTTACATTCCTAAAACATAAAGAGAGTAAACTTGACATACGACTCTGATCTTACTGATAGAACCACGATACTGATACAGATAATAGGTACAGGATGACTGTGATAATATCAAATAATAACATATGATTTTATTTGGTAAAACAAATAATTCCTTTATCTGAAATAACTTAACATGATCTACGCTACATTTTAGACCTGTGATCTGGCCATACAGACAGGTCCATGGATCTGCTGAATGACTACGAAGTCATGATGTATACCGTAAGTTATGATACAAGCTATACCAAGTTTAATGTATATTACTTTGTTCACATGTTTGCGAGCTGCAACCCCAAACACACAGTAATTTCCACCTTTGACCTTGAAGTGAGAACCATGAAAGTAGTAAATTTTACATCGTTGCCAAATGTACATAATACTTATTTTCACCACCACAAAAAAAGTAAATGTAAACTTGATCTGTGGCCTTGACCTTCTAAAAAGGATGTCAATACTGTCTCTAGTTCTGAATGCGCTATCATTAAGCTAATTAGGCTGGTACATACAATCTTGGAGATGGAATAATTTTGGAGGATTCTGTACAAAACTACGCAACTACATTCTGATTACAGATTGTCTTCAAGAAGCATATGGGCAGTGTTACTTGTATTTTTTTTCACACTGGATGCTTACCAGGGTAAACATTTAATTCGGCGTAATTCAACGCATGATAATGCATACATTTTCAGTGTAAGATTGAGAAAAAATATAATTAGGTCAATGACATACCATTATAGATCACCAAGCTTCCAAGTTACGCCACTTGTGGCCTGGCCGCCTGACACATGGCATGTGCCACTGTCAATGTGTATTTTATTTTTTACCTTAGTGTATATATAGGTGGGAATCTTGATGTTGTAAAGGAATAACTCTGTTAAAATGGAGTTTTATAGGTCCTTTATGTGACGTAATACCTGAACAAAAAACCTGTAATGACTAAGGAATATAAAGTTAAACAAATTCATTAAGTATGATGCTATGCTGAAATTTGTCTTCAGTTTAAACAATACACAAAAAAGATATGTCCAGTAAAGCAGTCGAATCGTCGTTTAACGGTAACAGTTTGCGTATAATAATAATAATAATAATAATAATGCATGTCGTAAGCTTTTTTAAATTTGTTCTTCTCTTTTAAACATAGCTTTAGAAAATGTTGGCGCAAACTAGCTTTGCTTTTCTGTTTAAATTATTGACATTCAAAATCAATACATAGCAAAACCCGAAACAACACAGTACAATACAATAATGATGACTGCACCTCTCTCTCTCTCTCTCTCTCTCTCTCTCTCTCTCTCACACACACACACACACACACACACACACAGACACACATTATTGGTTTAAAAGGCAATGATGTCAATAATTAAGTCTATAACATTAAACATACTTGAATGGGTTGGGGTGCATTTTCATGTAGTAAAGATAGAGAAAACACTTCAATGTTTTTCTTCTTTTCATCAGAAAGAGAGTTTATTTAAATGCATTTCTGAATTGCGTAAAATCAATAACATGAGAAAGCTGTTAGTTATATAGCTAGCATGCAGTCACGAACACAGTTAAACGCCATAATAGTGAGACTTAGTTAAAACAGATTCTAATCGGCGTCATATCCATGATGAATCATACCCATTCTTCTATTTCCTAACGTGTTTACACTGCACACTTACAATCTAACTGAATTTTAATCCTTACCTTGATCCTCCTAACCAAACCGTTGTAATTTCGGAAAACCCGCGAGAGATAGACAGCTGACGAAAGTTTGCGGTTTAAGTGCCTTTTTTGGTCATTACATCATGTATTTTGGCCATCCGACTTCATTTAGCGCGAAATAAACTATACATTATAATTAATTCTAACTGACAGGATTACCAAGTTAAAGGTATTGTAGTTACAAATTGGTATACAAAAATATTTAATCGCCTACCATTTAAAGAAAAGATAGTATTTTTTTTTTGTTTTGTTTTGTTTCAGTCCAAAACATTTCAAAGCCATCTTGAAACAACCCCTATAATTCTACATGAGAGCTCTCGCACAAGTGTCTCATGCCATACTTTTCATTTATGCAACCAGTGGTCATGCGTGTAAAATTGAGGAGTTCACTTTACAACTACAGACTGGTTGCCAATTAGGAAGATGTGACGCAACGTATTATACCTAAAATAGCCTGCGTGCACAAAACCTATGTGCCTGCGGACAAACTGTCAAAGAAGACAATATTCCGGGAGCTACATTGTCATTCATTCTGATATAAAGTCACTCTATTTAGTATTATACAAATGAAACGCTCGTCACAATGTCATCTACCTACAAGTGTAAATCAAAGTACATGTATACTCTATATTCAGTAACTTAGGCTACCGTCGTATGATACAGACAAGAAGGGTCAGTATATTGGAATAAAGTACCGAATGACTGTCCGATACTGATTATATTGTCTGGTCCATCTAGCAAATGGTATATCAACTATGGACTTCGAGATAACACAAAGCTTTGGAATTTTTCGAAAGATAGATGGGCCTGTCAATCTTAATATTTTTTCTCTAATATCGTGGTAAATTGTACCCCTCAAATAAGTGAAAATAAAAAGAAATGCCTGACATTAGTCATTATTTCTAGAACAAACGTTACTAAAACAAATGCACTGAAGCAATATCAGCTTCACAGCTACCTGTCTCTTTATTAAGTTTATGGCTATAAGATCTAAATAACGAAGATTCCAGAGGAATGTATAAAGGTTATCATTCGCATACACATTTCTAAATCATCAGTATGTGTGTGTGTGTGTGTGTGTGTGTGTGATTTGGATTTTTAACGTAGCTTTAACAATTTTTCAGTCATATCGCTACGATGTCTGTAGTGTGGCAGTTTATAGTGATGTCTATCACTGGGGTATCATGCCGCAGACATCTAATATGATGTCCCACCCAGTCACATTATCCTGACACCAGGCCGACCAGTCCTAGCACTAACCTCTTAATGCTGAGCGTCAAGCGAGGCAGCTGTTAGTACCATTTTTGTAAGTCTTTGGTACGGCTCGACCGGGGATCGAACCCACGACCTCCCGCATCCGAGGCGGACGCTCTAACCACTAGGCCACCGGAGCAGTAAATCATCAGTAATGACATTTATCATATATTTCATAATGAGATAATAAAATACATTCCTGGGAGAATAATGATATCGCCACAGTGGCGATATCACTTTCGAAACTACTTTATTTTTCCATCTTGGAAGAACATCTATACTTATGCATATTTTGTAGACACATATATCCATATTTATGCATATTTAATTTTTTCTTCTTTACTCTCTCCCTCTCTCTCTCTCTCTCTGAGGATGAGTAGTCCTTAAGATATCAATACTTTTGACATTCAAGTATTATGTAATCAACGAGAAGGCACCATTAAGAACACATAAATTAGAACCCCAAACAATAAAAAGTATGCTTCGGCTATTAACCTTGTTTATGGTATAACGGTACCAATTGCGCAAGACCAGGTGGGCGGAGCCTAAGGTGTAGGGAAGATTGCATTCAGAAATAAAGAACAACACTAGCTGTGATTGGTGCATTATGTAAGAGTTATACTTTCTGTTAGGCTTAAAAAAAAGTGTAGCCTCTTGGCAACATGTGAGTGTATGTTAATTTCTATTTAGATTATATTTTGTATTTTTTATGATTTTTTTAAAATATGGTACACATGGCTGAAAATGTGCCTGTTGTGACTAGATAACTCTCACCCCTGTCTAGTTCCAGTGGAGTTATCTCTCTTAAATGCAATGGAGTACCTGGTTCTGTCATTGTCAAATTGACAATCTAACACTGCTCTCTAGAAAAGTGTGTGACATGCATGCTAAAGTAGGATAGAAAATATATTTATTTCCCCAAACATTAGCATTAAGGTCTATGGAAAAACAATTGGTACCGTGATACCTAAAATTTCATTTTCCACGTGAATCATACAAATTGTCAATGACTTAACTTAGTGCGTCTTCCATCGTATCGTATACCACTTGCACCAACGATACAGATTTTAAAGAAACATTCTTGACTATGTAGAGTAATAAAATTGTTTAAATAGCGATTGTGTCTGTCATTACAATCACAATCATATCTGTAAAGGATGGAGAAACAAGGCATTGATTAGTGTCGACTGTAAACGGAAAGGAAGTGACAATCGAAATTTGGATAGAGCGTGTTACTAAAATAAACTGCAGGCTTCCAACATGCAAAACCTCGCATCTAAATGCAGGAATTTACAAAAGGAACATATATCGTTACAAGTAAACTCACAATAGTTAAAATATGTTGTTTTATGATGCTACTCTCTGATATGTGTTGCCGTTCTGTTTTGTGTAAATATGATATGTGTTGCCGATCTGTTTTGCTTCTATTTAAATCTCACTCTAGCAATGATCACTGATTGTATCAATCCACGCAAGTAATGCGTTAACCAAAATATAAATATCTTCATTTTCGAAAGAAAACATTCATCAATTTAACAAAATGCACAATCGGAATCAATATAAGAAGAAACTAAATTTGAAAAAAATGTCGTTATTCTAAAATTATTGTAAAATTTCGGAACATCTTTTTTTATAGATGGTTTAGAGTAGGCCGATAAATCAACCATTCACCCATGATGATATTGATTTTCGGGTGAGGTGCTGATATCACCTATTCATTAAAAGCTGCAATTATCTGCATTCAAATTTGGCTGCACACATCGATGTATATTTTATACACTTACAGGTATTTCTCTTGACTGTGCAGCTACAGTCGGATGAAGGGTTCTTTTGTTGACATGTAGATTATATTTCCTGAGCAAATCATGTGAGTGTTGACTTGTAAATCCACATGGAATAGCATAACCATCTGTCCTGTGTCCATTCTGAATTTCGCGGTTGATATGGATATTACCAATTACGGGTATGTGTCTACATGTGACATCATACCCACAACATCGTCCATCAGTATCAACACAGATTTATGGGGTTGATTTATCGGACTAGGTTTAGTGTAGCCGTTAATCACATTGACACAGAAAGGAGAAGTGCATGCAAATCGAGAGTCGTGCCATATGAGAGAGAGAAAGAGACAGAGAGAGAATTATAAATAAGAAGAATGTTTGATACTAGTAGGCAGAATTAATATTTTAATACAAATAATACTATCATGCAGGTTAGAGAATATTTTAATCGTACTCCACGGAGATTCGAATTAAAAATCATCTAACCTAAATGATAGCATGATTTGTAAGTGCTCATATTCAAATAATAACTAACTGTTTAAGTTCATTTCTTTCTTGCTCTTGCAAATGTGAAAGTTTCTGGTCCAGATCTTTGATAATTTCTGAATTCCAAAGATTTGTCACTCCAATATCAGTAGAATCCTATGATGTTTCTTCACTTAAATCTTCACTGAGTGGGACAGGTACACCTAAATTAATTGCATAGTTAACCTGGCTATCTCATTCAATATACTCTTTTAGCATGTTTGTGTGACAGAGTTGTTTTTGTTTACGCCTCCCAGGAGCATTTATAATGTAATCTGAATCATTTATTTTCCTGTCAACTGTGTAGGGACCATACTATTTGTCCTGAAGAGGAGTTTGTGGTATAGGCAAGAGAGCCAGGGCTCTATCACCAGACTGAAAGCCCATTTCCTTCGAGTTTTTATAATATTTTGAATTGAGTAGAATGCAGATTTGCTCTTGCAATCCCACAAGACTTTGACAACTTATACTTAAAATTGGAAAGATAATCAAGAAGATTAATTTCAGAATCTTCATTAGAAAGAAATTTGTCTTTCAATAACTTAAATGGTCCACGCTTAGTGTGTCCAAAAATCAGTTCAAAGGGACTGAAGCCTAAAGATTCTTGAACTGATTCCTTAACAGCAAACAATAGTAAATGAATGCCTTCATCCCAGTCTTTACCCGTATAAAAACAATATGATCGAATAGTTTTCAAAGTCTGATGGAATCTTTATATATTCCTCAAGGGAATTGCCTCTGGAAACCTTGTTGACGCACACATAATGGTCAACAGGTATTGGTTACATGACTTGGTCTTAGGTAAGGGACCAACACAGTCTACCATAATTCTACTAAATGGTTCGTCAAAGGCAAGAATAGGTTGTAAATGAGCTGTATGTATTTTCTGATTGGGTTTTCCTACCATTTGACAGGTATGACACGATCTACAGTATTTACCAACATCACTTTTGATTCTTGGTCAATAGAAGTGAGTCAACATCTATTCATAAGTTTTATTAATCCCTAAATGGCCAGCCAAACGAGTTTCATGGGCCAGACTAAGTATTTCCTGTCTGTAAGGTTTTGGAACTACAATTTGATAGTTCACTGACTACTCATCATCAGCAGGTACCTCGGGAGGTCTCCATTTTCTCATAAGAATTCCATAACAGACAGGAACTTCAGTAGCTCCAGTTTCACTAATGGCCCTGTGAAACAAACAGGAGATCTCAGGATCTTTTTCCTGTTTGACGACAAGTGATTGTCGTTCTTCACCCAGATTAGAATAAAGAGAACGAGTCGCTAAGAGAGGATCACTGTAATCATTACCTTCTGATTGAACCAAACAAGGAGTGAAAGTGACCTCAGCAAAAGCCTGACCATTACATGTGTTAGCTAAAGGAATACTTTCCTTATCAACAACATTTTCAAGTGCTCTCTTCGCCATAGTTCTGGTAACTGCACAAGCTGGGAATCAATCAGGGAATTCTTTTTCAATTGGATCGATTTTCTGATCCAAGCAAGGTTTGTCAGTTACAAGTGGATTAACCACAACATTGTCTCCAGCTAGGTCATAGCCTAGTAATAAATGAATGCCCTGAACGGGTAAAACACACACTGTGCCGACTGTCACGGGTCTTGAGACTAAGTTTGATGACAAATTTACACAGTGGATGGAGAGGAACATTAACAAAGCCGCACTCTACTCCCTGAATAAGAACACTCTCATTAGAAGAAGACTTCTCAGAAAAAGGCAAAATACCTGACAATAAAAGACTCTGAGAAGCTCGTATGTCCCTTACAATTTAACAGGGATAGGATTGCGAATCACCTAGGAGTGACATAGAACCCTTCGATATGAATGGTTCATAATTCTCCATAATAAAATCAGACTGGGGTTTACTAGACCCAACATATGTATCGCTTTCAATCACGACCGTGACCTTGATCTCTTTGAAAGAAGAGCATTTGGAATAGGTCTAGTTTGATTCTGATACCTATTTTTCAGCTTGTAGCAATCCGAAAGAACGTGTCCTTTTTTCTTGTAATAGGTACACGTAGGAAAAAACAAGGATCTTCAATCAAGCTGATCAGAAGCTTGATTTTTAGAAGTTGTGCCAGTCTGAGATTCAGAAGAGCTTGTATTAGGCTGAAATACTTTTCTGCTAGAAGACTGTTGAGTGGAAGTCTTATTTACAAAATATACTTTATGAGCTAAAGCATAATTATCAGCAGCACGAGCAGCATTTTCCATGGTTTTGATCTTATGTTCGTCAAGATAAATCCTAATGTCACCAAGGACACAGTTCTTAAACTCTTCAACCAATATGAGTTGTCTGAGACTTTCGTAATCTTTATTAACATTTCTAGAAGAGCACCAGATATAAAATTTTCGTGCCTTTTCCCGTGCAAATTCGACATAGGTCTGGTCAGCCTCTTTTTTATCGTTTCTGAATGTTTGCCGATAAGCCTCAGGGACTAACTCACAGCCCATCAAGATACAATCCTTAACTGTATCATAGTCAGCGCTCTGCTCTAGTGACAGTGAAATGTAAATATAGCTAGCTTTACCAGTGAGTACACATTGCAATAATAGAGTCCAGTACTCTTTTGGCCACTTAAAACTCTCAGCAATTCTTTTATAAACGAAGAAAATATATGTCCACTTCTTCTTCCAGAAAAGGAGGTACTAACTTGATATTTCTTAAAACATCAAAATCAGGTGAGTTTTTCCCTTTGCCAGCTCTAATTATTTCAACCGAATTTAAAATTCCATTTCATTCTTCATTCTTTGTATTTGCCAATGTCTTTCTCGCTCTTCACTCTCGTTTTGCAACTCCATTCGTCTTACTTCCATTTCTTTCTGAAACTGCATTTGTCTTACTTCCCCCTCTCTCTCTCTCTTTCCATTTGTATCTTTTCTATCTGAAACTGAACCTGTCTTACCTCTAATTCCAACTTTTTTAGTTTTTAGTACTTCCATTTTCAAAATGTCCAAATCAGTTCTGGGTAAAAGTTTTTCAAAATTCTCTACTTTTGATGATATCCTAGAAAAAACTTGCCGATTTCACTAAAGATTTAAAAACTAGGGGAATTCAAATTTAAAAAAACAACAACAAAGTTTTCTGAAATATTCAAGCCAAAATTTAAAATAATCCCTAGGACGAGCGCCCAATTCTTATGTTACGTGTTTAGGCTCGAATAAACAGTAAGACAAGAAAGAGTGAAAACAACAAGCTTTGAAAAATTTAACAAATTTATTTCCCTGGAAAAATACTGTAAAAAATGAGAAAAATAAGAACTTTCGGTTTTAAGAATCAAATCCAAAAATAATCCAAGAATAATCCACAAATAAAATTTTAGAAGTCCTCATAATAAAATGTTTCAATGAATTTAAGTTCAAGTCCCGACGAAGAATCCAAGATGGAAAGCGATGACGATGACAGAAAAAGACCAATCAATATTATTACATGTTTAGACTCGAATGAACAGTAACAAAAGAAAAAGTGAAAACAACAAGCTTTGAAAAATTTAACTAATAAATTTATTTCCATTGAAAAATACTGTAAAAATGAAAACAAAAGGTCTTACGGTTTTAAGAATCAAGCTCCAAAAAATAATAATCTTAGAATAATCTACAAATTAAATTTTATAAGTCCTAATAATGAAATGTTCCAATGAATTTAAGTTCGAGTCCCGACGAAGAATCCAAGATGGAAGGCGATGACGTATGCTGTATCCTGTACTGTGTTTAAGTCTACAGTTCCTTGTAGAAACACAAGAAGTAATTCGGTGTTTGAAATCCGAATAAGATTTTTAAGAAATGTCTTTGTTCAAGAATTCTGTATGAGCACTCAGAAATATTTCCAGAGAAACGAATTAATCCTTTTGAATCCAAATAATTTGAACAAACATTAAAATGTAATTCCCAAAATGACACAACAAAAGAAACACCTTTACGTCTCAGTATTTAGAAGCCCGACTGAGATTATTTCTCTAAACAATGGTTTAAAACTTGAATTTTACGTAAAACAGATGCCCGGATAAGGGTCACATGATCATGCTTACATATAAAAAATCACGTAGCCCCTATTTGTCCTTGATAAGAACCAATCATTTTACTCCGAAAATAAAAGTTGTTTACTTCGCTAAAACTATTTACAAATCGAGGGTCACGTAGCCAACACAGCCTCGATCTCAACCTTATTATTCCCACAATAAAAATAAATTCAAAATAACTTGTTCACGTGGTTGTTACTAATTTTGAATTAAGGCAGGAAACCAGGTTAGCCTTATGTTTACAAAAATGAACAGTCAAGGTCAAACTATTTTCTGGAAAAAAGTATGAGTTCCTAGTAAAAGAACTACATTATTTTGACATATACTGAAGTTAAAAATAGAAAGATTTTTAAAGCTTACAAACAATAAATCAGATATAAATTAAATCAAATATACATAACATATGGGTCATGCTTTATGTAAAAATCCTCAGGCGTATAACCACTAAACAGGCAGTCACTGTACATGGCGTCCTAGCAGTATAATGTGTACTGGGTATTGGTCATTCACCATAGACGGCATTTTAATGGTATAACGTCCAGTGTTAGATTGCACATAACAGGGTGTTGATCACAATACAAGCCATGTTGGATCGTAAATGTAGGGCACTGGTCACTAACCAGGGCGTTAATGTTATATAATATGAGGCGTTAGATAGTTCAGCACCATCTCCCCCTTTCCGTAACTTGACCTCACTTTCTACCATATTCTTAAACTTATCATACATCATATATCACTGATTTATTAACGCAGTAAGCATGAGATAACCTACTGTTTACGCCTACCTCCAACCCTTAAGAAACCAGTAGCATTTATCCACCAACCCCACTTTGAATTACATCTATCCTGTTGTGTGTGGAACTGATTCGTACATGCGATTATGGACGCCGTGTTAGTTTTGAAGTTCCTTTAGGTTTTAAACGCGTTGAAGGTGGCATTGTTAGGTAGGGACCGCATGGTTTCAATCCAATTAGAAATGAGAAAATGATAACTCATTGGATGAAATGACCCCCCCCCCTTCTCTCTCTCTCTCTCTCACACACACACACACACACACACACACACATCCCATGGTCTACTTCGTCCTGAATAAAAATGGTTCCGCTCGGACATCTAATATCGCCGATACAGTGATTATCTTCAAAATCAGGTATCGCAACTCCTCCAGAACAAATACATTGACATGAGATTTTCAACGTATGACTTCATATGATGGCTAGTTAGTCTTAAGTGAAAATAATGCAGATTTGACCTCTAATATGACCACCAAAGCAACCATCTTCAAAATCTTGTTATTCCTGCTCCCTTGAACGAAAAGTCAGATTCACCATACAATTTTTCTCGAGAGGTCTAGTTTTCCTAAATGAAAATGATGCCGATCAGACAGCCAGTATGACCGCCGAAGTAGTCATTTTGAAATTTGTTTACAACTGCTTTTCCAGAATGAATGATACTATCAGCATGGGGTTTCCACCGAAAGACTTCTTACGACGTCGTCGTTTTCCTAAATGAAATGGTGCCAATGTGAATTACAATAAATCCACCAAAGCAAACATTTTCAAAATCGTGTTATCGATGAAGAATATCAGACTTGGTTTCACACCCGGCAGTTAAAACTTGAATTCCTGAAGATTCCTTGTGGTCAATAGAACATCAGTCCCATCCACGAACTCTTGTTATTACACTTACTTAAGTGTTTTCTATCTATCTATCTATCTATCTATCTATCTATCTATCTATCTATCTATCTATCCATCCATCCATCCATCCATCTATCCATCCATCCATCGTTCGTTCGTTCTTAAAGTTAACATGCAGTTTGTAGAAATGGAAAAACATACATAGTTAAAGTGTAAGAACCTCCTTTTCAGAACAGCACTAATTCCACGAAGAGGTGCATAATGAATAGGCAGAAGGCAACCAAGTCTAGATGTGACAGACAGCGAGGTGACAAATGTGAAAATAGTAGCATTACGTAGCGGGAAAAATGAAGTCATTAGTGGTTACATGGGGAACTATGCGTACGTATGGAAAATGAATATTATTCCGCGTTTAACTTGTGGGGAACGTTGTAAGGTAATTACGGGAAATTAACATTGAGGATACATTGTTACACTGCTAGAAATGGTTGACCTCAAATCGGATTAAATTGTTAAAATTTTATAGTTGACCTGAAAATGAGCCACTCTGAGTTCGTATGGAAAAGCCTATGGTAAAATATTTAGCTACATGTCATTTCCATGTTGAAAAATCTATGCTGAGTACCCACGGAAAATGTAATGTTAACTGTTTAAGATACAAACTACTTTTTGATATACCATCCATCATACCTTGTTTTTATATACCATCCATCACACCATGTTTTTATATACTATCCAACACACCATTTTTGATATACTATCCAACACATCATTTTTAATACTCTATCCATCACCTACTTTTTTATTTACTATCCACCACCTACATTTTGATATACTACAACTTACATAATTTTTTACCATCTAACACCCCATACATATTACCTGACAAAAAGGGTAAGAGTGTTTATACGGAAGCTATACTTATATGCACACAAGCACAAGTGGAGGAATGTTTATATACGCTCCATACCAACACACAAGGATACCATACTATCACACATGAGAGGGGGTAAGGGGTTTCAAGTTAAAGTTGTTACGACAGACATACACAAACATATACAAACACACACACATGCGCACACTCAGTTACACACACACACACACACACACACACACACACACACACACAGATATATATAGAATTTGCTTTCTTGGATTCGTAATAGAGATGATCATTTTTGGCCAAGTGTTCTTGAAATTGTTCGTTTATGATATCAACAATGAGTGTTTTGACCTTCTTTTATCCTGATCGCTTGAATAGGATGAATGCATTCTACCAAACCTACTTCCGAATGAACTTCCTGATTCAACTGCATGGATTGAGGTAGATTGTCTGTAAAACAATATGTTGGGTTAACACGTCCATAGAACGTAATATTAAGTAAAACTGATCATTCAAAGTTCATTGTTTCTGGTCTCCAAGGAGGAATTATTCTTGTACTTCTTGAATACAGTAACTCTGAGAAGGAGTGGTAGCTGCTGTATTTAACGGAATGGTAGCAACTTCTTTTTATAGTCGACGTCTTGTGAAGCGGCAAACCAAGAATCAAGACTAGGTGGATATCCTTTCCAAAAAGTTTTCACTTCTTCAAGTTGACTTTCACCCACTTTACATGTTCTTCGATTGAGAATGCTTTCAATATCGTACACGAGATCTTGTTTGGTAATTCGTTGTAACTTAAGCAAGTAAAGTTTCTTTTAATACTTCTCCGTTCATATAATAAAACTAAAAGACAGGAGGATTAATTTCATACATTTGTCCAGTGGCACATTGTAGTTATATCGTCCATTCTGGGCAAATAATATTTGTCAATAGTGAGCATGGTGTTTCCAATACCGACCAAATCTAAGGTCTTTAACGTTTCTTTCTTCTTTTTCTAGTAGGTAACATTCTAAACAATTGATCAAACACCTTCACTACGTTCTCATGCGTCACCTCCTTCGGGTGCACGCCAATGATTCGATGGTACGATTGTTTGTAACATTTTACAAGATGTGGTCACATGTTGATGTAATTTAGTGCATGTTTATGTGTAAAATATTTACATATACGTTCTCTCAGAGTCATTTGAAAACATTCTACGACACAAGCTTTCGTTTGATTCTTTATAGTTGTGGAAAAGTTAATATCTTTTTTCGATTCTTTTTGAAAAGCTTGTTTTAGAAATTTCGTGCCTTTGTCTGCGTGCCATCGCGGAAGATGTTGACCACTTTGTTTCAAAGCCAGTTTTAAATCTCGCACTAACTCTAAACATGTTTAAAAAGTCGAAGGAAAAACCGAAGCTGATTTTGAAAACACGTCAATGGCACTCATAAAATATTGGTAACCGCAATTATAGTCACCAATTGATAGACATCTGCTGAATATGCTTACTATTGATGATCGATTGATGGTACTTTCGTTTGATTTTGGAAATCCAATGGATTTGTGTAACTTGTACGTCAATTGTTCTTGTAAGCATTGTTGTACATCTTGTAAAAGTATACTTTTGAGTTTGGTTTTATCTGCACGTAACAATTTTCGAATTCCTCTTTAGCCAGTAGCATGAGTGGGATTGTATTAAATACTTACTCCATGGTGTGGTTTGCTGTTATGTTGCTGCTTGTCAATAAGTCACTCACTCTTCGATACTGCTCTTATGTTGTTGGTGTGGTATTTGTTTGGATTGCGACTTTTTGGGCGTGTCGGACGAGCAGTTAGAGCAGTCGTCGGTTCTTTGATTACTTTTTCACTTCCCTACTATCCTTTTTCCTTCTGATGAAGAAAGTGTCGACATGATCCCTTTAACTCAAGCTTTAATTTCTTCTCATATGTGGGAAGGGAATATATTTGATCAGAAGGAGCTTGAAGCACTGTTTGTTTGGAGCTGCAGTTATTTGTCATCATTCATATGATCCAAGTGAAAAAGTATGCTGTCTTTCCATAAAAGTGTGCCTTTTTATTATCGTTTTCCTCACCTCATGACTCCACCTAAAGAGGTCCAGCAATTGATCATAAGAATGAAGCGGCCACTTTCAGCAATGGTCCTGTCAGCGTGGGTAGAAATCGTCCTCGTTGAACGAGCATTTTAATATTTGGTGTGTTTTCTTTTTTACCATTTGGCGAAAAAGGTGACGATGTTTGTCTAATCGCTGTTCATGTGGCTTGGAAAAAGATAAAGTTTCTATGAAAACATTCCATCAGCATTAGTACATGGTATCGATGATATCTTTGGGTGCTTTTTTTCGTTATTCGTTTTTGCATCGCAGTATTGGATTGGGTCAGTATTGAAAAAAAACTGCTTGGCTAAAGGAGGAAGGAGTCCCCTTTATCTCTTTTTCTGGAAGGAATTATCTTTGGGTGATGATGTGGAGAACTTCTTGGTGACGTCTTTGTTTCAGTAGGAAAACAAATGAAGTGAATACTTACCCCACACTTCTTCCTTTTTTACTGGAATTCGCTACCACTGTTAGCATGTCGTATCAAGTTGACTCGAAGGTACTACTGGTATTTTCAACAAATCCAGTCATTCTTTTAAACATGCTTTGTCTTGCACTTTTGTCTAGGGAAACGTTATTGCCTTATAGCTTGATCGCTAGGGATAATTTTGTGCTGCATTGCTTTTGATGGCAGAGTAGTGGCAACTCGTTCTGCAAGACTCCACTGTGCATTGAGCGTGGAGTACGCAATGGGTCCCACACTGGGTTGCTGTGTCAAATACATCATTATTAGTGAAAAGTTTACTCAAAATTGAACTAGGAGTCGGTGAGTCAATCGCTCAGTTGCTTTGTTGAGTTCATCTGTCCAGTCTGGCGTTTGTATTGCTATGCCAGTCTCACAATTTTATTTTATCTAAATGTTTAGTACAATTATTTAAAATGTTGCGTACATGTACCTTGTTGCCAATGATTACGTTGCCTTGAGACGGTCCCTCGTTGAAAGCATATGTCGGCTTTGAATGAGATCGACCGACACTCATTTCATCCATTGTGATGATTATTTCGACTCGTCACTATGTTTCGAGTAACTGTTAGATAATTATGTATTATTAGATGACGATATTTTATTTTGCCTTACTTGTTTACAGTGTATTGTAATCAAATATTACCTCCCGGAACGTGTTCCGCTAGGTTTGTAATGGCGCCATTGTTCGCAGTACTTTAGGTTGCTGAGCGCGAGGTTGTAGCGTTCTCGTTTCTAACCCGTATCGGAGAACCTCGAGTGTCCCCGTTGTTTATGTTTGTGTAAACATCCGAGGTTCTCCAAGGGTATAGAGAGTATAAATAAGGCCCCCGTCCTTGCAGACGAGAGACTGACAATATTGAAATCACAACCGTCTGTCTCCTTTCGGACCAACATTCTAAATCCAAATTTTGATCAGTCATGACTACTTTTATTCAGGTAAAAGCCCTCTCCGAAAGTGTTATGTTATTACAATATCAAAATTCGGATTTGTCCGGATTTTGATTTATACAAAATTGGGACTTATCCTGATTTAAAGTTATCCGAATTTCTGATTTGTCCAAAATTCGGATTTGCCCAGATTTTGATTTATACAAATTTCGGATTTGTCCAAAATTTGGATTTGCCCAGATTTTGATTTATACAAATTTCAGATTTGTCTAAAAATCCGGAATTACCCAGATTTCATTTAAAGGTTTTGTTTTACAGAATTTCTATAAATAGGGTTAGCACAATCCACCACCAATATAATTATATTTTGATGTTATAAAAAACATAATCTTCATTATATAAAATTTAGTTTATAAACGTATTTATGCTAAAATTGTTGTTTCTTAAAATATACATTAACACTGGTGTATTAAAAAAATAATCTTGTTTGGCTTATGTTGTATAGAAAATGTATGGTCATGAAGTAAAATTATTATTGTGTATGTCAATATAATTGTGATCTTGTGCGTATTATAAAAAGAAAATAAGAGAACACAATAAAAAGTAAAACATAATTTATTTACAACATAAATAGCACACATTTCTTCGTTCTTCTCTATAATCTCCTCTGTCATTCTAGCCTTTTATTGTACAGAAATATCAATACAAACACCACAATCAAAATGCTACATTCATTTCACCTCAAGCCAGTACCAGGCGAACCCAGAATATGTTATGACTGAAAGAACCGTAGCAAACAGTCGTAACAGTATTCACAATAATTTTATAGTCTTGTAACTCGCACTCGTACTGGTAGACTATCTGATTTACATTTTTCTAGGGGTAAACTGACGATTTGATCTTGTCGTGACATTAAGGCCTCATTTAAGACATTAAAGTTGACCTCTTGAGTCGAACATAGTTCAATGTCAGTCGTTTTACTTTGCTTTTAGTATGCACTTGTCTTTGTCGATGTCTATCTTGGTAACCATTATTTTTGGATCCACCACCATCGTAACTTACAATAAACTCTTCGGGATGTTCATCCGCCCATTGTAATAAACGTTCGACTTCCATGGGTGATAGATATCAGATCATCGATGTACATACAACTATCAGTGTCAAAGTAAAGAAATTGATCTCATACAGGTTGAAGGACAGAATACAGTTTTAAACTGGTAATAGCTGTCACGTACGCTGAAATTCGTAGATGGAGGGATAATCTTGTAGATATTGTTCTGTGATAAGAAGATGCCAGATTTCGTATACTTTTAATAGCTGCATTCCACAATCTAGGACATGAAACAATTTGGCAATCACGCACGTTTCTGGCAAGACTCATGTTTTTGATTATTGTCGTGACAAAGTTGGTGCTGATTACACACTTCAGCACAGGTACGTCATAAAGGAAACATCGTTTTTTCGTAGCAATTATTAGGCAAAATAGTATGGTACAAGTTTGTCAGTGGCAACACTTGGCATTTGATCAAAACTTCGTATTGGCAAATGTGTTCCAGCTCGATGTGAATCGAGCATAATTACACACAACTATGGATCTGATTTGCCTTTCTTTAGACTTGTCGACTTCGTACAGCAATTGTGTCGCATATGTTCGTCTTCATTAACTGTCGCGTGGATTTAAATTTTCGACATCGATCACGTCGCAATTTTCGACGATGCGCCTAAATTCAGGATTAGTTGTTGACCACTTGTTATTCTGTACTTCCTAAATGTTGGCGTCTTCGGTACCTTTATTCGTACAACTCTTCTATGGTGAACTCAGAGAAAGTACTTTTGAAGTCCTGTTGAGGAAAACAGGAAGGGCATCCGTAACATAAACATCCTTGAAATGCATAGGCGATGATATTTTTATTCTTCTTAAAATCTCATCCATCCACGATGTCCTCCAATTTTTGTTTATCAACCGTTTATAGCACGTTGTTTCCACGTGTCGTCATTTTCACATAGGTAATGGAGCCAGATGAAAGCTTTGGCGAAATATCGGCGGCTTACAGAGAAACTGTATTTAAGGAGTATGATTACTAATTTGTTCTCCGGCATGAACGTTTTTCGATAGACCAATCCACGTGTTTTAGCAATGGTAGAAGCTTTCTTCAAGGGATCGATACCTATGAGATCTAAAAATAATTGTCGGAAGTTTCCATAACACCGTCATAAAATATCCACTTCGGATAGGCAATATTATAACATTTCATATCGAAACTCAAAAGAGTCAAAAGAGCTAGTTTGGTACCAAGCGTAGAATATTTCTTTTTGTTCTGTGTGCATTTCGACAGGATCATAGTAGTGAACTTTAGTCAAATGCGGGAACACAACGTGTTGATTAGCTTCAGTATTGAAAATGTGTGGAAAACTTTCCTTAACCATTTCTGTCATTCCAAACGTGTTAGGCATTCTACTCAAAAAGCATAGCCAAAAACTCAAAAAAGTCAATTTTTTTTCAGGGCATCTTTTTTTTTTACCTCGACAAACATGTGCCTTTTGGATATTCGTTGGAACCAGTTGTCCACAGGTGGAGACCACTATGAATAATTCGCAAGCACGTTTCTGTTGTTGTTGAAATTGTTTCGTGTGATGTTGTTCGTAATAGGATGGAATGACGAAAGTTCCCTTGCAAGGAATGCAAGGTATGGAAGCCAAACACTCAAGATGTCTCTCTCGACGTTGAATATGTTACTTCCAGCTGGTAAATCCTTGATCACATTTGTCGCAATTGTAATCTTATCGAAGAAATCATGTAACACTTGTAATGTCATCGAAATCATCATGGTGATGATAAACGTTAATGTTTCTTCGATCCTGGAAATCTTGTCCTCGAAACACGAGAGTTCCAAGAACAACTTCAGGCTGTAAAAGTATGACGTGGTACCAAGACGACTTGAAGCTTTTGCATTTCAGGAATTCCACACAGGGTCTATGTGGAAATGCCTACTAACTGCAAAAAGGAGTTATCCTTATCTTTGTTGTTCTGCTTTGTCCGGTCATCAAATTCTATTCATTTCCATTCCGCTGTATTTTTCTTCTTAGTATAAAGCCCAGCCACTACGATGGCACGGGGTAAACACTACTGGTCATGATGATTGTTAATCTACGCTATACTTGTTTTGATACTGCGACGATCATGATCCACCAGTAAAATTTGTGTCATTTAAAGAGTTTTTCTCTTCTCTTCTCCTTTATAATTTCTTCCTTTCTTGTAGTTGTTGTTGAACAAATACTTGTTCTTCTGTCTGACTTTACAACAACTCTCCATCTGTTCTTTCTCTTCCTTTTTGTACTCACCATACACTGGTAATGATGTAAAAGGAGGCAAAGATGGAAATCTGCGGAGACGATAAGAAATCAGTCAAATCTATTGCGAAGTCGTCCTCTTCTGGAAAAAGAATACTGGATGCATCAGAAGAAGTAGCAGTTCTTCTGCTATCATTCCTAGTACACCCCAATACATTGTCTTCGTTTCAGCCATGGGTATTATACAATTGTTCCGCAATGATAAATCGTAGCAACGATGGTGTGCATGCATATTGACAGTGACATTACGCGTCTGCTGTCTTCTGAGATGAAGAGAGATAAGGCGTCCTGAATGAGTTATGTTACACACTTTCTGATTGATATAACATTTCAATCCGTTTTAGTCCAGACCCAGATTTTATATACAGGGGAATATTCCATTGTGTCACCTGTTCTAAACACAACCCGTCAAGATGTGGACAAGCTTGAATCATCGACTACTGTTTCAATTATGCTCTTCAATCCATACTTTCTTGTCTATGTAAAAACATTGTGGGCCATCAGAAGATAATATATACATCAGTCTGAAAACGAAGGATGTATGTAGAGAGACAACAGCTTCTAAAGAGGATCTAACTCTGTGTACTGGCTGTGAGACGAATCTTGCGGAGAAGAACATTGAAATGGTGTTACCTGTGTTAACCCTCTTTGGTTAACAAACCCGAATGACCCTTTCTTTTCAGTGCCACCCAGATATCTAGAAAAGAAATATACTATTCCAAACTTTGCCGATATATATGTATTTATGACTGTCTATGTTTACAGCTTAAACTTAAAAACCCCTTACCCTTCTATGTGTCATAGTATAGTATGTTAGCATGTGGGTATAGTGTGCCATTAACAATCCTACCATTGTGTAATAGCATATTTGTATGTATGTAAGTACAGCGGCGTGTACATAAATACTCCTACCCTTTTCGTTAGTATGTATGGGGTGTTGGATAGTAAGCAAAAAGTACGCAACAGGCAGGATGTCAAAAAGTCGGCGGCAATCGATAGTATTTCAAAACAATGTTGTGTTGGATAGAATATTTCTCGTACTTACCAACAATAATTTACCAAAAATGAGTTAGAAATACTATTTTATCATTGGATTTCCAGTACGTACCCCAGAGTGTCCCCACATATTAAACCTATGGACAATTTTAACATATCCAGAGTGGCCTATTTTGAGGTGAACTCTAACAATGTAACACTAATTGAGATCAAACACGTCTAACAATATAACAGTGTAGCATCAGTGTTTATTTCCCGTACTTACTAAGTGAGTCCTTCACATGTTAACCTACAGCATAACCTTAATTTCCCGTTTGTATCCGAAGTGCTCCATATAAATACTGTGATCATAAAATGATAAAGCCATCTAGCAAATAGCTCTCTGAAGCTGAGATAAGTTTACTGAAGAAAGGTCTTAAATGTACGCCTACACCTATAGGAAAGATAACAGAGCTACGGACATACATATAAAAATTAAGTAGTCAAGCGAACACTTTTATAAAAGTGGGATATGAATAAGAAAAAATAAAGTCCATGCTTAGAAATAAAACGGAAAGGAATCCACCCAAAAAAGTATAGACAATATGGTAGTTGTTATTCAGAATTTAAGAGAATATGTATTTGAATGTAATCGCAAAGCCACAAAAAATGACAGACGAGCTTATAAATCTTTGTTAGAAGATAAATCAATTATTATCAATGAATCTGACAAGGCGGAGATATTGTAATTATGGACATCCATTTTATCAGTCACAAAATATATGAAATCCTAAATGATAAGGAATTCTACCAGAGAAAAAAGGTGTACAAGCCGAACAGACACGAGAAGACTAAATACACGACATTATTGAAATATCTGGAAATGATATGAGAAAAATTATTTTACGAATTTTGAACATTTTACAATTTACTTTTACGGCTTCCCAACATTTCGCAAAAGCAAAATAATCACAGAAGACACCGAGCAGCAATATTTGGAGTATGTATGTAACCAAAAGAACAGACCTAAAGATTTAAACTTTCGTCTTATTGTAGGACTACCTAATACATGCGCACACAGATTGAAGTCATTTGTTTGAATCTATATTACAACCACTTTGCAAAGAAGTTCCATGTTTCATAAAGGATGATATTGACTTTTTTGACCAAGTACTAGTCATCATGAACGAGGGATCAACACTCACTACTTCTGATATAATACACTACTATTCCTCATTACCTTGGAATTGAAGCAGTAATGTTTTGGCTAAACAAAACAAGGGAAATAATATATTGACGATTCAATCGTGAATTTATAACTGAGTCCCTTAAACTAGTTTTTGAATCCAATGTATTTCAATTTCATGGAAATTGCTACATACGGAGAAAAGGCACGGTTATGGACGCCAACGTTGCACCAACTTATGCAATGCTATTCTTGGTATATGTTGAAGAGACTTTATTTGAAAGAACAAGAGATAAATGCGAAAAGAATTTGGAGATTATTTTGAAGAGATTATTAGACGACTGCTTTATAATACGGAGTAAGCATAGTTCTGTATGAGAGTTCTTCCAGCTATAAAATTCACAAAAATGATAGTGAAATATATATTCATTTTCCTTTACATATTTGTTCAAATATCTGGAACCAATATTTCTGCTGATATTTTTATTGTAAAGCAGTTGATACAAATAAACATCTCAACTTTAAATCTTGTCATGCCAATCATATAAAAGTGAACATTCCTTTTAACATTGCACCAAGAGTTATAAGAATTGTAAAGGACACACATACACAAAAACAGACTCGCAGTATTACAGCAATATCTTCCCAGAGTAAGTTATCAATCAATAATATAGAGAGCGAAAAAAAAAACACAAAAAGGACAATTCAAGGGAGCAGCAGAGAGGGTGAACAGACCACTTAAGGGAGTGGTCACCCTTGTGTTTGACCCAAAAAAATAGTGACCACTCATAGAGGTCAATACCACGTCTACGATTATTGTTTGTCCCAAACAGAATTGTAGACGCCCCCTCTCTGCTGCTATCCATGTTGTAAAGAAATTTTAAGTTTGATGAACATTTTTCTTCTCATCTGAATCATGGGAATCTTCATCTGTTTCATCTTCATCTGTTTCATCTTTATTTGTTCTATGTTTCAAGTAATATTCAAGTTCTGATGGTGGTTTTTCTATTTTTGGATTTATGTTCTTTCTGTGTTTATAATATATCATCAAACTTCTGTATCGATCTCCACCGCAATTTTTGCAAATCTGATATAATCCTCTAACGCCGTTGTTACATCCAACACAAGTTCGTGGACCAGCATGAAGGTTTTTCTTTATAAGATAATTATGTTTCTTGCAATATTCTCCACGGCATTTTTTATTACATTTATCTGTTGTTCCTTGACGTAGCCACGCACAGTTGTTCATTATCTGTTTAATTAAATTTACACCTCTTCTGCTGATATTAATTAAATCATTATGTTATAATAAAATGGTACATTCGGAATCTCATACTGCAAGAACAGCTCGAGAACGATTAGAAGCAATTAAAAAATTTCTTCCTGTCAGAGACTCATTCAGAAAAAATCTGCAAGCGCAGCAAGAAGCACAAGTTGAGTATGAAGAAGAAACTAAAAAACTATTTAAGCCCGTCACTGCAGCTACTGAGAAAGTTACAACTGTCATCAAAGAAGATCTTCTTCCGGTATCAGAAAAAATAGCAAGAAGAACTAAACAGGCAAAGAAGATTTTACGAGACCTTCCAACTGGCATAGCTGCAGCTCAACCTCCACCTGTTGGTGAGGAAATACTTGAAAGTATTGGAGAACTTCGTACTGAAGTCGCCGATGTGAGAGAAAAACTTACATCTAAATCCAAATCAGCAGGAGAAAACTTAAAATTAATTGCAAGATTTAACGAAGGAGTTGTTGATATTATTAGAAATACTAAAAGAGAGAAGTTACCTGAGATGATATTAAATAATATATCTGATAAATCTAATATTTTAAAACCCCTTCATGAAAAAACAAGTGATGATAATTTCATTAAATGGATATATCGCGTATATTACAACAAAAAACAAGCTAGAGGTCCAGAATTTAAAAGACTTAATGAAGAAGTAAAAAGACTTTACAGAGAGAGACTGGAACAACCAGAACAAGGAGAATTCTCCCATTATCAGCTTCCTCCACCTCTGCAACAAATAGAACAACAGCAATCTTCTTCGCCGCAGCAAAGGTTGAAGTCGGAACTTAAAAAGGCTGAAGAGCTACTTAAAAAATCACCCTCCTGGAAGAAAATTCCTTCACCTTTACGTAAAATTTCTGCACCGGAAATAACATTTACACCGATAGATACACCACCTGGATTTCGAGGAAGTGACTCACCTGGCTCACCCCCGGTCACCACTGAAGTACTTACTTCGGTAATGCAACCACCAGTATTTAAAACACCTCAAGATGAACCTAAAACAGGATCTGGTTTATGTCCTGATAATATCATCAATGACGTGTCACGGTTAGAAGTTCTCATAGGAGGAAAACGTGCCGGAAATAATTCACCAGAAATAATTAATGAAGCAGCTGATATTTGTCGGCGACTATTTCAAGGTGGTATCATGGATATCGGCGTTTACCGAGAACTTATCGATGAACTTGCTGATGACTAGTTGTTAGATAAATGGTAAATAAAAATAAGATGATAATTCATAATAATCATCGCAAACCTGTACAGGTCAGAGCGGTAAACTCACGATTACCAATCTATAGAGCTACTTACGGAGATGGACTTGGTGATGTTATTCAGGGATTATTTACAAGGATAGCTCCAAAAGTAGCACCTGTAGCAAAACAATTATCGATGAAGGCTATTGATATTGTTCGTGATAAAGCTCCTGGTGCAATTGTCAATGTTGCTGGTAAGGCGTTCTCGGCGATCAAAGAAAGACTAGCACGATTATTGCGACGAAAACAACAACCACCAGTAAAATTACCAAGTACTGAGGTGATGCCTGCAGATGTCAGTAAAATAATAAATCAAGCTGCAAATCAAAAACTAGCGGAATTATCTGAAGAAGCGGAAAAAAATATAACAGCAAATTTAATAGCAGGAAGTGGTCTTCGTCGACGATGATCATCATTTGGAAAAATGATAATTATAATAAAATGTTTAGACGTATATCCGACCCAGTATTTGATATGGAGGCACCTGTCCTTAAGTATGAATCGGTACGTAATTATCAATTTTATTCCTATGACGCAAGACTACCAAATCAGCGGGGGAGAATCGAATTACAGGTTCATGATACAAGTAGATATTTCTTGCCCGCTGAAGCGTTTATTGAAGTAGAAGGTAGACTTGTAAAGGGGGATGATACGGCATATGGTGCCAATTTGCGTGTTGGTTTTGTCAACAACGGAATTATGGCACTGTTTGATAGCGCCACATACATGATTGATGGAAAAAATATTGAATCAATTCAGAAGGATGTTGATGTTGCTACAACAATAATTGGTCTGGCGAGATATTCTGACGACTTTACAAGATCAGCTGGTCCAACAATGATGTTCGCTAAAGATATCACCGACAACGCCAACCATAATCAGTATATCAAGTTACTCACACCACGGGATACTTCTGTTGCTAATCAGGCAGAAGCTGCCAACCCAGACCGTGAAGGTAGACCAGCAGGTGATTTTGAAATCATAAAAGATATTGCCCCGACTTACAACTTAGGGTTTGCAGCACGCCGAGCAGCGCTGTCAGGAGATAATAGAAATTTTTCGTGTGCAATTCCATTATCTCACATCTTTGGATTTTGCAGAAATGTTAGAAAGGTAATCTTTGGAGCTAAACACACAATTGTGCTCGTAAGAAAAGGTGATGATAATGATGCAATCTGGCGAGGTGCTGGTGTTGCTGATGCTGGTAAAGTAGATATAACAAAACTTTCATTGTGGATGCCAGTAATGACACCATCTATTACTGAAGAACAAAAATTACTATCTTTTATGGATCAAGGCGGTAAATCATTGCTATCATGGTTAACAGTAACCACAGATGCTGCTCAAAGCAATATTAATGGTTTATTTACATGGCATATAGCATCACAACAGGGTGTTTCTGCACCACGACATATTTTTATTGCACTGCAAAATATTAACCGGATAAATGATCAACAACGTTCACATATGATATTTGATAACCTTGGAGTTAATGAAGTTTCCTTGAGGATAAATGGACATCAAGAACCGGCTGAGGATATATTGTTAAATTTTAATCAAAATCATGTAGCGCGTGCATATCATTGTTTGATGTCATTTATGGGACGTGATCAAAATGTGGATACCGGTTTGCAAATATCACAACTAGATTTTACAGGTCTATATCCGATTTATTATTTTTCGTTGGAACATCTTGATTTATCCAAGCAATCTGTCGTTGATATACACTTTCGAGCTCATGTTACTAACCCGCCAGGTGGTGGTGCCTTCTACAGAGCAATCGCGGTCATACTTAGCGATAAAGCCATGTTACTTGAAGGTGGTAGTGGTCGAATGAGAGTCGTTGATGCACCAGTGGAAAATCTTTAATTATTCAGAAAAAATATTACTTATATAAAAATGTCGTATAGTCATGTTAATGTTACTCTGACTCCCGGTCAGGTAAAAAAGCTTCAATCAAAAACCGCCAACAAATGCGGAACTAAAATATCACTAAAACGAGATCAGATTAGTGGTGGTCCAAACAAATTATCGTTGACAAATAATCAGATTAAACATTTCAATAAGGCCCTAGAATCAAAAACTGGAGTTCAATTCCATCTCTCCCCGAGCGCCATCAAAGACATGGTTAAAACAGGTGGTATATTTCCACTTCTCGCGGCCATTCCGGCATTAATAGCTGCAGCTGCTCCAGCCGTAGCAAAAGCAGCCGCGTTAGGTGCTGTTGGAACAGCTGCTGCAATGGCTCTAAAGAAAGCAACAGGAAATGGATACAAAAAAAAGGGACGCGGCTTAAGATTGCCAGGATCTCGTTGGGGGAGAGGCCTAAGGCTTCCAGGATCACTTCGTTAGACGTTCCAGCATCAAATTTTGATTTACTTAATGCCGCTAAAAAATTAAAAATAAAAGCCTTTAGAGGTGTTTTTATGCGAGATCAATTACCGAAACAACCAAACAAACTCGAAACAGGTATTATTAATCTTGACGAACGTTCAGGACCCGGTACTCATTGGGTATCATACGCGGTTGATCCATGTGGAATCGTTTATTTTGATTCGTACGGGTTAGCTCCACCTGTTGAATTTATCAAGTATGTCGCACCACTTCACGCAACAACCAGAGTTTGGTATTCAACGCTACCCACACAAACAATGACAGATCCGCCAATATGCGGCCGTGAAGTAATTAATGTACTCGACGCTATATCAAAATCATCCAAACCACCACATAAAGTTGTGCATGATTACACAAGTAACCGATTTGTTGCGCGTAAAGCGTTTTAAACAACGGGTCTTATTATAATGGTTGACATCTACGGAAGATCTTCTACTAGTAAGAAAATAAAATCCGATGTTGATTTGTCAAAGTACGCGACTAAAGATGAACTTGCCGATATCATGAACCTGGCTGGAGTTGGCCCAGATGAAGTTGTTATTTTTCAAGATCGATATGGTAAACTAAAAACGAGCAATATCAAATGGGATGATATAGTTCGACGAGTACTTGGTGCAGTTACGGATAATATTCCCGTGTTTACTGATAGCGGCAAAATCAGAGATTCAAGTGTATCATTAGCAACAATTAGAAATGAAATTGCAAGAAGCGTTGCTAATCGTATGAAAACCACCGGTGACACAATGACGGGTGAACTTAGCATGAACGGAAACAAAATAGTAGTTTTAAGAGATCCAACATCCGACGAAGATGCTGCAACGAAAAGGTATGTTGACATCGTAGATGGTAAATTATCCACGTTACGGGCTGAGTATGACGTTCACGTGGGCGCTTTTGCAAGATTTCGCAGAAACCATCAAAAAACCACAGAAGAATTCTTCGGAACTCCGCTTGTCGTCAACATAAAACTCGTTGATATCAAAACCAACATTGACACGATCAAACAAACACAGCAGGATATCAAGACCAACATTGACACGATTAAACAAACACAGCAAAACATCGTGGCTGGAATTCCTGAGATCGTTAACAAAACCAATTTGATTAAAATTTCAGCTGGAATAACTCCCGGGCATATCACAAACATCGTATGCACGGTATCATCGGGATTTGCAACATGGTCCAAACAAAATAATACTATCAAATATACCTCAACAGTCACTGGCGTGTACAGGCTGTCTGTGTTTAGTGCTGCAAAATTTGAAATATTTACAACGTTTCCATGGCGTCATTCCACAGACAGGTTTTCCGGGGTTGTATCTGTTATATTAAATAACGGAACCGAAGAAATATTTATCCTGGAAGCAGCTGATGAGAAATTAATCACAACATCTTACTGGTGGTGTTTGGAATTTGTAGCTGAAATACCTCAATTGGTTACTGCATAAAAATATATATGGACGGTGCACAATACAGGTACAATCAAGCGCGTGAATGGCAGGCGGCGCTAAAAGATCAAGTCGATCAATATACAGTAAAAGTAAAAAAATATCGACGACGATTAGTTATCGTCGACGTGATTGTTTATTCAGTATCCGCTGTTGTTGCTGGAACCGGTGTAATATTATCAGCGTTGACAACGATGGCACCAGTAGCTGTAACTATTTGTATTTCAGCAGCAACAACTATTGCAGGTGTGCTTAATATCATCGCAAAAAAAAATATGTACTTGCACGAACGAAAAATTATCCGATTACATAATAAAATTACATACAGCGACGGTAGCATACTCGAAATTATCCTCGTTGTTATCAGCGAGTCTCAGTGATGGAATTATATCTGATTTCGAATTTTCAATGATGACCAAAATATACGACGAAGGTATCGGTATTAAAGATACAAGTATTAATAATGACAGAATTGCTCCAGCAGATCGTGACCAACACAACTCCGCCAAAGATAACGATGATCTCGGTAAGTTCGTCTAATCCTGAATTTAGTGTTAATTTTCCTACTGCAATTCCAGTAAAAGAAATAGCACTAGGGCAATTACGAGTATATTACAGCTGGCCAAATATCAGATCAAAATCATTTAATGGTACACCAGCAAATAATTCGCTTGTATTTGCTAGTAAAAGTAAACCCAATGGAACACCTGACTGGGTTGTTGTTGGAATACCAACTGGCAGTTATGAGGTCGAACAAATTAATGAGGAATTTCAACGTAGAATAAAATCAATAACGGGAAAAGAAGCAAAAATATCAATTAATGTTCATGAACCGACCCTGTCCTCGACGATTGAAATACATTCTCCCGATTACGTCGTTGATATTTATCAATCCATGATAAGATCCGTACTAGGTTGGCCTGATATCATGCCAGAATATCATGGACCATCAGAACCGAAGTTAGGTGAATTTCTCACGGATGAAGCAAAACTTATAACAGTTCCAGGATATCGATTTTCTCGCCAGTATCCAGCATGGAGAGATTCTGTTGCTGCTGCTGGTGGAAAACTTATCACACCAGTATTTCCTCATTTTGTTGTCGTTGATGTGACAGCTTCAACCACAACTGTTGGTGAGGAATATATCAGGATTATATCCGACGAAATTAAGGCCGAGTTTACAAATACATTAACGACATTAACACAGTTGTTTAAAAATTATATCCTGGAGTATCCTAATAACAATCTGAAAGAAAAAATTATTGAAACAATACAACATCTGAATCAAATTATATTAGATCTTAAATACGTTAATCGATATTTTATTGATGTCATAAATGAAAGTGTTCTTCCGCTTAAGACGGGTAAAAGTACTAGACAAACCTATCTTGATCATTATAAAATAACTGAAGCGGATTTATTAGATTTTATACTACCAGGATTTGCCACCAACGACTTGACAAAATCACTCAAGGATCTTATCAATGAAAACTTTCCTAAAATAACCGATGCATGGAAAAAAATAACTCCACCGGAGTTTGTTCTCAGATATGATAATGATCCACATGGCGGCGGAAGACACGTATCTCCGGGAATCGTTAATATAACACCGACGGTCGCGGTCAATCTGGTTTGTGACGTAATCGATGGCAGCTATCAAATAGATCTCGGAAGATCAAATCAAGCTCAACAAGGATACATCCTGTACACGTTCACACCACAAGTCCCCCCTGGAAGTTTAATCGTGCAAAAACCAACTAATCCTGTGTATTTGCGGTGTCACAATAATATGTTAACACAAATAAATTTTAAGCTCACAGACCACCTTAATCGCTTAATTGACATACGTGGAGAAGAACTTGTGATAAATCTGTATGTGAAATCGTAGATCTTTATGTAATGGAGGGTTTTTACACACGAGGATTTCAGACTCAAATTTTCAGAAAAAAAAATATTTTATTATTACTAGTACAAATTTGTGTTTGGTACAAATTAATCAACCTTGCAAAAAAAAATTTTTTTTTCTGAAAATTTGATCATTTTACACTACACGTGGTCAGCGTTGACAGGGACCCCAGTTACCAAAACTTTCATTTTCATTATCACCAGTAACGAAGTTACTCTGGATCGTTTCATCAGTAACGAAGTTACTCTGGATCGTTTCATCAGTAACGAAGTTACTTTCTGACATAATTTTTCTTAATAGTCTTATACGAGTACTAATCGTTTTCTTTGCCTCATACTCGTGGGATAATAACGATTTAATTCTTTCTACGGCGGCAGAGAGAGGAACGAAGTCCTTCACATGATCATCATCTACGGTAGCTAGCGACTGAAACATTGCCGCCTGAATCCGCTTCATGAGCTTGTATTCAGATGATAGTGTGTGTGTCCCCTGGTTTTTACGTTCTTGTAAAATCTCAAAGTCAGAAACTATTTTTTCAGGATTAAGTTCATCAGATATATTAATTCCATCTTTTTTCAATTTTTTAATAGCAACAATTACATCACTGATATTTTCATGGTTCATTATATAATATATAAATCTTTAAAATAAAAAAAAATTATCCCTAGAACCCCTATCGAGTCTTTAGCGAGTTCGTCGGGATGTTTCAAGGACAGCACAATCAAGAACTCGTAGCTTGCCACCGCAATCTATCAAGTTCATTAGGCAAATATTCCCTCTACGAGAGCCCCTAACCCGCCAAACAACGGTCTAGAAGGCCCAAGAGGGAGAACGGCACAATCCTCATTAAACTCGTAGCTTGCCACCGCAATCTACCAAGTTTAGAGGATATACACATAACATATAACTTAACTAAGGACAGTACAATCCTCATTAAACTCGTAGCTTGCCACCGCAATCTACCAAGTTTAGAGGATATACACATAACATATAACTAAGGACAGTACAAACATATACGCTCAGCAAAAATCCCACCCACAATAATTAATCCAGTGGGTGATACGAAAATATGTATCAACCACCAGTCAATATTGTGGGTGGGATTTTTGCTGAGCGGGGGGGGGTTTGCGGTTCCCCCATTATTATAAAAATCGCAATTATGCGCGCACCACCGACAAATTGTCAGCCATGGGGATTCGATCCTGGACCGCGAGCGTCACAGTCCAATACCATACTGATTGAGCTATCAAACCTTGTTACGAACATATGTTTCGGAAGTTAATATATAGCCAAGGAACCAATATTTACACTAAAACAGCGGTTTCTGAATAATAACAGTTTCTATATTTATAACAACAGTTTCTGAATATAAAACAGCGTTTTTCCTAAGCAGACTGCGAATCAATAATAACAGTGGCATGAACACACCTGCAGATCGATTTATACCATGACAACGGTTTCTGTTCTGTACCTGTATTACAGCTTCCCTGCTGATCAATAACATTATCATGATTTCTCGTAATGTTGTATGATGGGAAATATTTAAAAACATAAATAATACTTCTACGAGTAATTAATTACGATGTAATTAGTTAAACTGACTAATTACGATCATAAAAAATCAAAAATCTACGAAGAAAACTATATATTACAAAGTAATCTCCCTTTTATATAATCAAAAATTCAGTAGTATACAATCAGACAGTACTGGGCCCCCTCAAATAATGATATAATTCAATGTGGTGATGATAATTATTGATACTGAAAGGTAATTTTCTGTTTATATTTTTTCGAGAAAGTAGATCTGGTTATATTTTCTGCGACGTATTTTACCACACGCGAGTCAATATCAAAATATTTAGCAGCTGAATACATTGAACGAAATATAATTTTTTCGCCAGTTTCTGTGTTTGTAGAATTTACCGCCCTTCTAGAAACTGTCTTACATCTTCCTGTATTACCACATGCAGAGTTCACGCTTCGTGTGACAACTCGAAGTTTGTGCAGGGAGTTATTTTGAGGATCCCCGTCAATATGATCAACAACAAGACCGTCTTTGATCACTTCGAAGAAACATTCTTAGATGAAACGATGACAATAATAATGTTTCTTCCTAACAGTAAACATTAGATAGCCAGTATTAGAAACAACGCCAACTGGTCTCTTCAACTTGCAGTGTCTGATGATACCATTAATATTTGATTCATAGTTTGTTATGACAGGATGTGGGACAAGTTTATTTTGCTCCATTATAATAATATTATTTGTTTAAATCATTGTTTGTCTGAAATCTTGATATATAATCCTCCACGGATTTTATAGCGTTTTCACCGCCATTATTTTTTTTGTCATAATATCTTTTAAGTTCTCTGAACCGTTTTCCGCCGCACTTTCCACATAATTCTGTTTTTCCTCGCACTCCAATACCACACCGCAGACATGGTATTGGTCCTAGACTTCCTCGTCGTATGTTTTGTAAGTGCATCCAACAAAATTCCTTTCTGCAGGATTTGTTGCATCGATTTACTGAGCCGATCATCAACCATCTGCATTGAGACATTGTATATATAATATTTTTTATTTTAAATATTTGTTTTAATTATATGAACGAGTTTGAGAGATTATCCCAAACTAGGCCTGTTAAATATAAATTCAACCTCGACAGATTATCTCCAGACTTACCAGTGCGAGATTTGGTTGATCCGAAAAATAAAAGTTTGATCTCGAAAATTCACGACGCCAAGAAGGAATTTTACACGGATGGTGCATCTCATACATGGTCAACGTTCAAGATCATACGCCTTGACAAAGTCACGGACGCCACAATGAACGACAAGCGAGCGGCAACTATCATTAACTACATCGCTGAATACGAGGGCAATCAAAAATATTTCTTCAGAGTAAAATTTATTGTATTAACAGAAACAGGTAGTTGGATTATCCGTGACAAATATGATCCTGTCCTTGGCAATAATAAAACTGTCATATTAAGTAAAAATTCCAGACCGGGTCTACTGACGGGTATTGACAAACCGTATTATGAGCGAGCGTATCCTGTAACAGCGGTTTTTTATGGAATCTATGAGATAAATAGAAAACCCAACGTTGATAAACTAGCGCCGATGAAATTTTCAAGGTTAAATTGTGTAGCCGAGCGAGTAATAGAACACTATACAAACGCGATGCGTGGAAATGGATTAACTGATTTATGGCGTGAAAACATAAACTCGTGGGCTGATTCAATTAAGGATACCGGTGCTACAATAAAAGATGTTGCTGAACTAGGAAAACTATTAAAATTTCCAATAACCGTAGCGACAATAACGGGAGAAATTCTGTACGAATCTAAATATAAATCGAAAGGAGCTCCAATAAATATTATCGATCATAACGCGCACGCATGGACTAACGCAGTAACAATATTTCCACGTGATCGAACTGTTAGATTTTACCCCACAGATACGAGCATGTTTGATTTTATTAAAGAAATAAGTAAAAACGATCCTGTATCGGTATGGTTATTTAAAAGTAATGAAGAAGGTGAATTTGATCAGTTTGTCAAACCAAACGGTGAAATATATCGAACAGAATCCCTCCATGACGAGATGAAAAATCTCGCGAAGTTTTTAGAGTGCAAGCACGCGGAAAATACTGACAAATTACTAACTAATTGTTTTACCGTTCCATCTGTTGCGGCTCATTTCGCTAGAGAAAGAAATTCATGGAAACCAACACGATTTGATTTACTCGAGGACGTACGCGCAAGTTGCGTCCAATACGGACATAGCGGATTATGGAATACCAAATACAATTACAATGATGTTATTTCGGTTGATATGGTTGCATGTTATCCAGGAAGTTTTCTGGGATACGGAGATTGTTCTGTGTACTTTGAAAGATTTGGTCACCCAACAAACGAGATGACGCGAGTGGCAATTAATGGACCATTACCTGATTTTGATCTGACTGGATTCGCCTGTATTGAATCATTCGAGTTTAACGAAAATCTTCACAAGATTTGTTATGTTTGGTTTGGTAGACATTTTTGTGAAAAACGTTGGGCACCTATAGTTTTGTTACGATATATGCTAGATTGTATGATACTGACATCGTTGGTGGTCAGTGAGGCAATTATATCATATCATGCACAGACCAAAGTTTGGTTGCCCATGTCAGATTCTGAAGTTATTAGCGAGTTTAAGGAAAAATGTCCTGATGTTTCCGAAGATGATATTATCAAAGAAGCTCCTAAAATTCTCGAGATTAAACTCAAAACCGCAAAAGATCTCGGTAGAAAAATTATAGGTAAATTTACTCAAGGTGGTGCATATGATTATAAAAGACATCACGCACGATTAATTCTAGATGATGCCGAGTACGATTTTATAATCGCTGATACAACAGCGAAAAATATATTTGTAAATCGAGAAAGTGTTTATTTATCCGATGGAACAAAATTAGGTACGATCGTTAGTTACATAAATGACGTCTCCCCGCAATATACTCATCTAAGATCTTCCATGTTGGCTTATGTTTCCATAAATTTATTATCGATGATTAATAGATTTCCTGAGACCGCAGTCAGAGTCGCAACAGATTCGTTTTATATTTCAAGTAAATATTTAGAACCTGTTATGAAATTTACAAGTAATGATGAACGATGGGGTTCGTGGAGAATAAAAAAGGAATTATTACACAATTATGCAGAATCAGCAGATGTTCCAATGAGAGATTTTTATCGTAAGGGTAATAAAATATCAGAAATGTCGAAAGCACCATCGTTGAGTGATCCAATAACTAGATATAAGACAGTATATCTCAATGGACCTGGTGGATGCGGCAAAACGACTCGAGCGATTAATGTTTATAAAAATTCAGATATAATCGTGCTGACACCCACACATAGACTCGCACGTGAGATGAAACAGCGGCAAGTACAATCGTGTACGTATCATAGTTTCTTTCGGTGGCGCGGAGATACATGGACTCCTGAACGGATGGGAGAAAAATATATACCTAAAATAATTATTTGGGATGAGATATGCACGGTGTCATTGGACACATTAAAAATGTTTCTTGATTGGTTGTTGACGAAAAATACCGCTATAATAATGTGTGGCGATCATGGTCAACCGCCGCCTTTTGTTGGACCATCTCCACATGATTGGTTAAAAAATTTCGTTGATTATTACGAAGAAATAGATGATGATCATAGAGCTCTTGATGCAAATTTGAGGAGTTTAAAAAATTAATCAGATTACAATCAAACAAAATTCAGTGTGAAATAATACGTGGAGTGATCTCAGAGACATCAATGAGTGATTTTTTGAAATTATGGAGACCCACCGATTTGATCGTAGCAAGTAGAAAAATAATCAGAGACGCTTTACAACAACAGTTATTTCAACTACATAAAGAAAAATACTCAGAATTACCCGTACCGTTGTGTTATAGACCATCAGATACACGAAAACAGAATATTAATGTTGATATTCCAGGAGAGACTGAAAAACAAAATCTCGTATTAAATGATATTGTCGCCGTTGATATCAGTGTGGTCGAAGATGCAATACACGCTGACAAATCTCCATGGGTGTTGGGATACGCTATGACGATCCACTCGTCTCAGGGATTAACTATTTCTGACACACGAGTCTGGATTGTAGACGATCGCATCGAGTGGTCAAATTTAGTTTATTTAGCGGTATCGAGGGTCAGAAATATATCTCAATTACGTAGAATTATAATTCCTGAAATCGTTGATAAATTTAACATCATCGATGATGATATAATAAGAAAAAAATTAATCGGATACAAACAATCTGATAAAAAAAATAAACGTGACTTTGATCTTGATGTTGAATTTATTATTGAGTTAAAACAGCAGCAGAATAATCATTGCGCAAGTTGTAATTGTATAATGTTATGGCGGTATTCGAGTAATGATTCAAGACAATTTACCGTAGATAGAAAAAATAATAGTCGCGGTCATACACGAGAAAATACCATGTTAACCTGTCTTGAGTGTAATCGGCGTCGCGGCGCCAGCGCCTTGGGTGCTAGTTAAGTGATCGAAATCACTGAAGTGATTTTGGCGGTAGTTGTGTATCCGCGGGAATTATTTGTAGTTGTTCACGTGTAAATCCACGCTGAGGAGCAGCCGAATCTAATCTGTAGATTGCAGGTCTACCTGAGGATCTTGTCACGGTAGATATTTTGTGTGTGGTAACACTCCAAATAGGATCAGTCGCTCTCGCTTTACCACCTTCAAGTTCACCAGGCTCATATAAATATCTGACTGTGACATCACCTAATATTTTTTGTTTTTCAACATCTTTTCGTTGTGTTGGTATATTTTTTTTTGTAATTGCATTAATGGGTTTCATGTTGGTTGTTCGTGTGATCTCATTATTTAATGCAGCTATCACGCTTGGTAATCTTGCAACCCATTCGCGAGATCTTTTATCCTGAATAAATTCCCTCGCGTATTGATATCCAAATAACCGCTCAGCAAGTGTTCGATTAAATCGCTCAACAATTGCTTGATCACCTTGTGGTCCGAGTCCTCGTTGATAAATTCGTTCAAACGCATCGGCTACTTCAGATGATGTTTTCGCTGATAGCGGCTCTGCTTCTTTATATCTACTTGCAACATCAACTACGGTTAGCGCGTATTTGTTCGTTTTTCTACGCACAGTATCATGCGGTAAAAACAGAATATCAGCTTGATGAACTTCATTAGGAACACTGACATCGAAATACGCGTACTGAATTCGTTTCGGTGGTGGTAGATAAATTTGCCATATTGCTTGTTTGGATAACCACGTTTTAGCAGTAGAATGTTTAACCGCTGCTGCATCAGCAAGTTTACCAATTGCTGCTTTGCCTCTCCAGTATCCTCTTGGTGAATAATAAATCGATTCCATTATTAATTACCAGCCCCAAGCGCTAATTTACCTTTCATCGAGGATCTTACTAACCAATTAGCTAATGATTCTCTAATATTTTTATTTTTTATAGAATTTAATGCATGAATTAATTTCACATCTGCAATATGTCTATCTTGTAGATTTTGACTTTTATAAGCTACATCATGAGCATGACAAGCTCGATCAATAGCGTTTATTGGTTCCTCGCCTGGTTTTGGTTGATCTTGATTATCGAGCCTGATATCAAGTCTGGTACCAGGACCGCAATAATTATATCCCGGTAGATGTTTTTCTCCACTGTATTTAGCCCATGGAGCACCTGGAAACTTTGACATCAAATTAGCAATATCACCACCGCGCTTATTAGGTAAAAATGAAAATTTCTTTCTACCGCATATAGAACATTTTCCACCGTACGCTATTTTTTTATTTTTTGTTGTAACCGTAGCTAAATCAGTAGTTGGAGTTTTAACTCTACAACGTAAGCAATATAAATTCATGTTATAAAATATATGGATATAATTGATTTCTCAGCAACAAGAAAACGAGAGCCAGTTAAACACCATCCTGCGCTACCAAATTCCATCAGAATGATTATCATAGGACCATCTGGATCGGGTAAGACGCAATTATTACTTAATCTGATAATGAGATGGTTGAAATGGGATAAATTGTATTTAGTAGCACCATCCGCTGATGATCAGCGATGTTATGATGTACTTAAAGATTTCAATGAAAACGCGCGATTACTGGATGAAGGTAATGATGTTATAGAGTTTATAACCGATATTGATGAAGCACCATCCGTAGATTCCATAGACGGATTTATTAATAATTTAGTTGTATACGACGATGTGATGCTAGATAAACAATCAAATCCAGCCAGAATATTTTCCCGAGGGAGACATAAAAATACAGACGTGATCTATGTTACTCAACGATATACACAAATTCCGAAGGTGATCAGAGACAACTGCAACATTTTAGTTGTGTTTAATGGCGTAGACACATACACACACTTAGAAATATTCATCAAACTTGGTGTGGTGGTGACATGGATATAATTAAATTCAAAAATTTCTTCTCACGAGCGGAAGCTACTCCACATGGATTTATAACAATAAATTTACATGATCCAAGAACAAGATATCGTGTGGGTCTTGATAAAATATTTGGGTAACAGGGGTGATGATAAAATTAAATTTACTTAAAAAGATATCATTAATATAATGAACAACTGTGCGTGGCTACGTCAAGGAACAACAGATAAATGTAATAAAAAATGCCGTGGAGAATATTGCAAGAAACATAATTATCTTATAAAGAAAAACCTTCATGCTGGTCCACGAACTTGTGTTGGATGTAACAACGGCGTTAGAGGATTATATCAGATTTGCAAAAATTGCGGTGGAGATCGATACAGAAGTTTGATGATATATTATAAACACAGAAAGAACATAAATCCAAAAATAGAAAAACCACCATCAGAACTTGAATATTACTTGAAACATAGAACAAATAAAGATGAAACAGATGAAGATGAAACAGATGAAGATTCCCATGATTCAGATGAGAAGAAAAATATTCATCAAACTTAAAATTTCTTTACAACATGGATAGCAGCAGAGAGGGGGCGTCTACAATTCTGTTTGGGACAAACAATAATCGTAGACGTGGTATTGACCTCTATGAGTGGTCACTATTTTTTTGGGTCAAACACAAGGGTGACCACTCCCTTAAGTGGTCTGTTCACCCTCTCTGCTGCTAAGGGAGATAACCGTGAAGATATTAATACATCATCAAAAGGAATTTCTTTAATGACAACTTGTAACCCACGGAACACCAGTATCTTTCCGATGGTATGAACATGTTTCTTCGCCGTAGTGATAAAACGATAAATGTTTTGGAAAGAATAGAAGTTATTAATAATAACAGACAACCCCAAAATTTGAAACAAATTCTTAAGAGATAACGTTAACTTCCTTGAAAGAGAGGCTCTTGTAATCAAATATGGTGCGATAAAATGCAAAACATGTTCTTGTAAACTAGAAGGAAACACAATTAAATTTAAAAATAGCAAGATATTTAAAGTTAATAATGACATGGAATCTCATTCAAAAATTTGATGTATGCATTGTTGTGTGGAAAATGTGAGGCCTTTTACATTGGTCAGACGAAGAAAAACAATGACAGCATACAGAAAAAACAAAAAAACGAAAAAAAAAAACAAAAAAAAACAACAACAATTTAACAATTTGTAAAAGAAAAGTTGCAAAGACAGCAGGTTTCAGATTATTTCCTAATGCAAACTATTTCCTAGCAAGGAATATTTAAGAGAAAAACTTTATTTCAGACGCACTCTACAAGAAAACCAGTACAGTTCTAACTAATTATTCAAGATTCGTGAAAAATTAAAACTGGATGCTTTGTACTCTGTATCAATACTGATACATTTTCATAACATGATCATAAGAAACTTAGATTAGTTGTTTTAAGTTGTGTGGACCATTTTATAAACTGCATCAATAAACTGACGCACTTTCATAACTATATTGAATGCATTTATGTAAGAAATTTGTTTATTCTTGTAGTGAACAAAATCATTGTTCAATCGAGTCCTATTGAACCCTTTTGGATCATCTCATCCGTTCCCAAATTATTGCCCATTGATTAGGTGATTCCACAGACTGATATTAGCAATAGCATTTTCTGAAGACACTCCCCCCCCAATCTTGTTAATGGAAAATTACACAAAACTTTAAACAAGTTAGGTTATAGAAGCTCCTAAGCTCGTTGACAATTTTAGGCATTGAACTCAAATTTTAGAAAATATCTTCTTTTTAAAAAAATGACAAAAGTCATTTAGGCCAAAACCCTATCTTCAATAACGAACAAAAGTCAAGCACATGATTTTAATTAAATATACACAAGACGAGTGACTTAGTTCCTTTTGGAGCGTAGCTGATTTATCCCGTGGGTTGTAACGATTAACGTGACAAAGTCATGAATCGTTAGACACAGAGCAAGGCGATCTTAATAAAATAATATGGTACATACAGTATTGACTGTGGAGAAGATGCGTTGGGTCAGTTATTAACGTGTCATAACTTGAATCCGAAAGAGTTCGGGTTCGAATCCTAGCATGGAATCAGCCCACGTCGGCTACCGGTGTGTTCTTGAGCACGGCCGTTAATAACCTATTTGTATTGCTGTGTAGTAAAAGCAAACTAAGCAACACTGACTGTTCATAGTTAAATGACTATAACTCGGACATTGAAGGAGAAAACGAAACGAAACCTTCACACGACCCTCTTTCACTTCAAGTCAGTTAGCTTAGGCAGGTGGGATGTCTATAGAATCAGTAAGTGGCAACTAAGCGATGTCGGGGATAAATATTATAAGTCCCAGGAAAGAACGATTTATAGAAAAAAGGTAAGAAGTCAATGTGTAAAATAATATTCTGAAAGAAACGAAACTTTTACAAACAAAAATAAATCTTGACCTCTAGAATTTACGAACAAAGAGACATATATTTATGAAATGGTTTTTGAGCTGCACTGGTCACAGGTGTGACCCACATATCGATAGACTCTCCTTTATTTTCTTAAACAGTATCCTTACAGTAAATAGGCAAAGAAGTATATATATATATATATATATATATATATATATATATATATATATATATATATATATATATATATATATATATATATATATATATATATATATATATATATATATATATATATATATATATAATGACAAACAGTGAACACAAAAGGACAGACAGACTTAACAACGATCCCCTGGTTCATAACCTCCTACACGTATATCCCTTAATAATAAGAATAAGAATTATTTATTTCAGACTACATACTCCATACCTTTAAATTAAAATATAATTATAAAGTAAAAACATTGTAAACATAAAAGAACATATATTCATACATACAAGTATACAGATACATTTAAAACAATTAATTATGCCATGCATTGTTAAGAATGAAATTAAATGGCACATTTGAAGAGTAATTTTTTCCATCTACTAATAATCTGAGAATTTAAATGAATGTCATAGTTCCAAAGAGATTTCAATATACAGTTCTTACTATTAGATATTCTTGTCATCATTGAGAAAACATACTTTCTCATTACTTCATCAAAACTGAATACATTATGATTTACAAACATGTTGGAGGCACTGTTCCACCTAGAAAGACCTAATAGAAAACGAAGACTATTATTATAACGAATAACTAGTTTTCTTTTCATACATTCACTAAAGTTTGTCCACAGAGAAGCACAATGGGTTGTTTCACAGACGTCACGATTGAGTACGCAAACACCCACAATGCAACGCGCGCTCACCTTGCGCCACCATCTTGAGTCTCTAACAAACCTTTGTCAACATTAGTCATCATGTATATTCAAGATAATAATCTGATTTAAATGTCGATAAGGACATTTACTTCATCGAAACGATACATAGATTATACTTAAAATTAAGTGCCCCATAGCACGAAAATAAAAATAAAGCTTGAAGTTCCCTTGCTTTTATCGAAAGACAGAATAGTGTAGTTGAACCGAAATCGTGCATATTGCTATGAAATAGAAATGTAGTTATTTTTGTTTACAAACAGACAATATCGACATTTTTAAAGTGTTTCGTATCATATCTCTAAGCTTGTCATCTTAAAAGAGTATTTCCGGACAATGATTTTCAGGATACAATATCAGCTACGAATTAAAATTTCATAGCATGTGTTTTATGCCAGAACTTTTATGTACAAACACTTTTTGCGTCGACAGATGTTTGTGCCAGAGACAGTTTACAAACCAATTTAATTAGCATGGTCAGATACTGCATTTGTGGTGGAGATGATGGACGTATGATGATATTGAATGAAAGCGATAACCATTCAAAGAAGTTTCATTTTCAGTGTGTTCAAACGAAGAACGTGCCTAACGGAACATGACTTTGTGTCGAATGTCAAAACGAAGTATTCCTGAAATGTTTTTAGAAATATGAAATTATATATTAACAATTAGCTTTATAACTTGAACGATAACCAAATGATTGATTTCAGCCCACGAAAGTCGAAAATAATTACATGTTTCAACTTGTTTGTGTATCGACTTGTATATGCATTTGTTTATTGATCGATCTACTTGTTTGTGAAAGAATAACAAAGATGGTTGAAATTTATATGTTTTACTTGAAGAAAACAAGTATAAAAATCATGCATTGACAGGCACAGCAGAATGTGATGTATTATTATATTCTTGCACACAAAATGAGACGCGCCTTTGTAATTATACGGGAAGAACAATGTTATTAGGTGCCGGTCTGCGGGTATAGGGACTCAAAATGGCGGATATAGACGTACACACGTTTTGTGACGTCACGTGAAAACAACGGATACATAGTGCAGCAATGAATAATCTAATTTTGATATTCAATGAACAATTCTCAAATTTACGTTGAAGCATGTTTGTTCGAGTACACAAAAATCGGTAATGTCTCATCATATCTTCATTATCCGACCGATTGGATTTCAAAATATGACCCAACTATGTATAACTGTTGACATATGTAAGAGCATTGCCGTTAAGATGTACAGGGGGAGGAGATGGTAATTTGAAAGAAGTTGGCTGAAAGACCATGCATGCTGATTTTTTTGTATTATAGATGATATCATTCTCAAATGCGTATTGTTCACATATCTTTAATAATTTCCTTAAACCTGTTCTAGAAGGACTTATCAGTGACATATCATCAGCCAAACTAAAATTGTTAAGAAACAACGCATTTGGTGGCAGACGTAACCCCACGTAACACTGACCGAGCTTACGATTTAACTCGTCTATATATATATATATATATATATATATATATATATATATATATATATATATATATATATATATATATATATATATTAAATAACAAAGGGGAAAGAATACTCTCTGCCTCACCCCATTGGTTACATGGAAAGCGCTGGATATTACACTTCCCCATCGTACACAATACAACTGTTTGCCATACCAGTAAACTAAAGCATGAACTATGTAGACAGGTATTTGAATATCAATCAACTTTTTAAAGAGTGACCAGTGATTGACCCTATCAAATGCCTTGCTAGCGTCTAAAAAGCATGCAAGCACTGGGCTGCCATGTTCCACATAATAGCTAACAGTTTCCTTAAAGGCATATATGCATAAATCTGTTGAATGCTGCTTTTTAAAACCAAACTGATTATCAGAGATTGTGACTTCACACCTTTGCAGTATGATGCATTCAAATATTTTTGAAATGATAGTCGCAAGAGCTATAGGTCTGTAATTATTTTTCTCCGCCAGTTTAACAATTTTGCTCTTTAGTAGCGGTATACTTGTAACTTTTGTGAAATTATCTGGTACAAAGTGATGCACAAACATACAATTAAACAAAATCATCAATAGTACATGAAGTCTAGTATCTGAAAATTTAAAATGTTCCACATATAAAAATCTGATCCTGGACATTTACCGCCTTTTTGTCTTATAATTGCACTTTGAATCTCAGATAATGTGATTACCTCAATACGAACAGAACGGGTATTCAATGCTGAAAGCACATGCTTCTTATTCGATTAATTTTTTAACACTATTGAGTAAGTCTTCAAAATGATTTTTCCACATGTTGCATTTATTCTGATCATGGTTCCCATCAATGCAATTTGGTAGTTTATTGGAAGTTGTCGTATTATTTTGTTTAACTTGCTTCCAGAATTCACGTTGGTCGACATTTTCAAATTTTTGTGCTAGCGAGTCTGCTCTGTGTTTTACTTCCTCCTTCTTACATAATCTAAGAGCATACTTAAATTGTGCTCTTGTTTGGCGCATTTGGTTACTGAGATGGCCGTGACGAGGTTTACCGTTATCACGCCACATACGGTAAGCATTTCGTGCAAATTCATGTAGTTCTTTGACACAATCATTCCAGCCTGGTATAACCCGGTGACCGCGTTTGGATTTACTAGTCAAGCTATTACTACAGTTCGACAAAGCTTTTACTATATCAGTGTGTAATACATTTATCTGTTTCGTATTTACCTGGTTAGTGCAGCCGTGGTCGTTACAGATCGCAACACAATGTGGGATCTCAATCATGCTTAATAAGAATGCAGATGTCTGAGCATAATTCAGTTTTTCATCAGAAGTAAGGTCTGACCAGTTGATGTTGTATTTCAATTTTAAGAGTTCACTGGGGCAAGAATCAAATCTGGGAAGTTGATCATTCTCAATAGTCATTAAAGTAGGACGATGGTCGGACCCTACTAGGGTGTGAAGTATTCTCATATCACTTATAGCGGAATGAGCATACTGTGTGGAGACACAATGATCCAGCCGAGCCTTGGACTCGAACCCACGCAGACAGAGGTGAGATGGCAGTGATCCGGAACGGTGAGCGCCTTAGACCACTCGGCCTCTCGGGGCCCCTTACTGGAATTGAAAGAAGACTTCACTAGGTTTGCACGAAGAATGAGGGGACTAAAAAATACGATGACGATGCTGGAGATTATTTTTTTTTGTCATGCCCATGTACGTGCGGATTTCCAAGAAATAGGATATGCAATACTTTTCGAATAAAAATTTCAGATTGTATTTAGAATACGGTGTTGAGTTGATGGTGACGTAAATTGGAAATATCAACTACAAAATCAAGTATCGTGTATTGATCTAACGCAGAAGATATAGGCAAGCGTTTTAAAAATTCGGGCAAGAAGTTTGTATTTTAAAAAAAAAGCAGCCAAAAACGTAATGCTATGGAACACAGAACCACATAACAGCGATACGGCTGTCATAAAATCAGCACATATTTACTGTTTCCTTACAAACTGGTATTAGTATTTTGTTGTCTTTCTCATATCAACAATATTGTTTTAGAATTTATTATTTCAAATTATTAGACCAAGGCGGACATACAGTCTACATGCGAACACAGTTCAATTTGATATTGAAAAAGAATATCAAATATGTAATGTGTTTTGTAGTAGTTCAATGGTTAGCGTGCTAGACTCAAATGCAGGAGTACCGGATTCGATTCGCAGGCCAATCCTAGTTGGCTTCCGGGCTGCGTCTTTGGGTAAATCACTTTACTGTCATTACCCGACAAAATTATTAAGACTGTTTATTTGAGACACATTAAAGCGTGGACGAAGCCAAACCATAACAACACGTTACTGAGCGTCTCTGAGGGAAATTGAGATTTAGTCATATGATGGATAAGATAACTGATTCGACTGACATCATGACAGGAATTTGATTTTTTAAAGTCTTCGTATGCACACTGAAAAATTGTTGCACATGCAAACTTAAAGAAAAAAAATATTTTAAGCACCCAAAATGAACTTTCTTTTCAAATAATTAAAAAAAAAAGAAAATTGAAAAATAAAATATTTTTACACTAGCTATGCAAACGTCTTTAGAAATACATAGGAAGAAGTTGGCAGTATTAACTATTATCTGTTTCTAGAGATCTTTATAGCCATGAAAAGGGACACTGATTTTAGTCTTGGACCTTCTATTTCTAATGTCCAGGACAGCTGTACCTCCTGGGTCTGGCTGTGCACACCATTCATCAATTTTATAATTAGCCGCATTAAATTAATCATGAATAAAGAAATGAAGACGGAGAATTAGGACCGTTTCTCCTCTTCATGTGCAATATTTTAATTCTCAGATTAATACATATATAAATACATTAATTATTTTCATTCTCAAATAGAAACACAAATGAAGAAATGTAAACATAAATGTATAAACAGAACTGACAACGATGGTAAGTGTGAGGTAAGTGTGAGATCAGGCTGTCAGTGGTATTGGGCCGTTTCATCTTCATGAATAGATACTAAGTTTCTAAGCTAAATGATCACCAATCCAACTATTTATTTTGTCATCGTTTCTATTGATATGAGATCTAAAACAAGACAGTAAAATGTTCTAGAGGGAATCAAAAGCTTGATTGATGAAAAAATATATACAATATTGTCCAAACGCCATCGAATGTGATTCATGTAATCTCACATTTATTACAACAGAGTTCACATAGCATTTCTTCATATAAAGTATGTGATATTATCTTCGATAGGAGGTAATCCAAACGAATCAGAATATTCCAGAATGTTGTCGTTTTAAAATCAGACAGCCACCCAGTATGTTCCTGATCGAAGACTATCATCGGCATTAAAGACATAAACTCGAAAGTCTTAAGGTTTTCGATGAGAGGGTTCGTCTTTAGTACAGACCACTGAATTCCTGGCAGCTATATATAAACTGTGTCAAGAAGTAATGAAATCCCCACTGGACTTTTTTCTTTAGACTGGTTTGTCAAGTAAGTCGAAGAGTGGGGAATATCGGTATTCCGCTTTAAAAGTGTCTCGAGGCGTTTTGTCTCAAAAGAAGTAAATTCAGATTTGCAATATAGTAAGTCCAAATACCACTGTTTCCATTTATTTTCTTGAATTAGAGTAAATGTTTCTTTCAGATAATCTACAAACAAGTTTTTGATTATTTTTGATTAATTTTTCACTTTCTATTTAAGAGAATTAAATTATTTGTTAAACTTTACAAAACTTGATTTTTACTCTTTTAATAGTTTAATATTAGAGTCGAAGATTTATCTCGGTAACAGTGGCTGTAATATTTGGGTCCGCCACTGGAAAAACACAGAATAGTATCTTCGTGATATTTGTCGGTCCACGCTCCGAAACGTTCAGCTTTGATGTGAGGATGATAAAGTCCATGTCGATCGATATGCATGCAGCTATCGATGTCAAGGACGTGACCCTCTAATTGTTGAAAACCCCAGTATGAATATAAACGGGTGTTGACTGTATTAAGACTATATGGTCCTAAACTAAGTAGCAGAAAAGAGCGAAAGCCTATAAGTTTTGTAAAAATTCAAAAAACAATTTATTTTCCTAGAATGCATATTGAAGCGTTAAAAAGAATTTACAGTATTGTGAATTAAATCCGAAATAGTCCAAGAAGTTCTATCACAAGTCCAAATGAATGAAGCTCCAAATGAATTCCGGTGATGTTGCAAATGAATTCATAATTGTATGTGTTAATGTGACCGCAGTCTTGAATGTCACAATGTGCCAATGGCCTGAAATGTGTCGATATGTTAAGAGTCTTTTGATGTATCATAATAATATAATCCCAAAATGTCCTTGTCCGAATTCACTATAATTCCAAATGAATGTTTTAATCCAAGAATATTATTAAGCACTTTGTAATTCCAATGAATAATAATTGAAATAAACAAATCCTTCCAAATTAAAAACTGAATACAACAGTAAGACTGATTCTGCTTCGGATGTTACGATAAAAATGAATAATCCTTGAACAAACAAGTTTATATACCCCTCCACTTGAACAAGGTTACAATTACCATTTTTAGGAAATACTCTTTCAACTTAATAGGAAATTTCTTTCTGGAAGTTTCTAAGGTCAGAATCAAGACTGTATCTTGAATTCAAACTGAAGTAAACATGTTTACTGTTAATAATGTCCTGAATATTTAATCTTTATTTATAGGGAAATATTAGCTATATATTATGTTCTTTAAAATATCACTGGTCAGGTGACCATTAACTTGATTTTGAAATAATGTCAATTACAAATACAGATAAACATAACATAACATATATTTATTGAAAAAAGCCAACAAACAGTACAAATTAAAATATACATAACAGCTGTTATATATGCAGCAATTCCTTGGGTTGAACAAGCTCGATGATCTCTTTGTAATTCATCGGAATCAAATCTTCAGGTACCATTTCGACCAGATTGATCAGGCTTTTTATATATAATCGCCCATCCACTGTTCCCCACAAATAAATAAGCAAAGATTTTGTCAGAGCTCTTATTCCAATCATTCAACAAGACGCATTCCAGTTCAATTCCTTCAATGGGTCGGTACCAGTACTTAATTTGGTTGATTTTTTCTTGGGTGTGACACCAGGGTTGATAGAGGCTCGCTTCTTGCTTCAATCTCATAAACGCTTTGACGTATACTGACAAAATCTCTCTATTTGAACCATCGTCCTGTTGTTATTTTTATGCGTTAGGAAAGTGACAACTTTCATATACTTTTATCAATTGGTATCAACGATCGAGAGCTTGAAACAATTCCACACTCACCTACGTTCCTGTCAATGCGCGCTCTTTGTCATCGTGATGACAGAGTTCGTATTGATAGCACGTTTCAGCGCACGTACAGCATAACGACAAAACTAGTTTTCCGTTTCAATGATAAAACATGACATGTCTGTTGGTGAAATACCTTTACATTTCATAAAATGTACTGGCGATTGTGTCAGACGTCGATATATTCTGTGAAAATTTCAGACTTATTGGAAACCGAGCATATTTACAGACCTAAGAGTACAACACATCGATATATTGATTCAACATTTCCACCACTCGGTATTCTCTAGGTTCCAAACTTTGGCGCATTGGCGTATTCTTTCGTACAGATCTTATATGGTTAACCCATTATACCGATTTGTCCGTTCTCGATAAGGATAACATGTGTGGTATCCGTGCCTTAGACATTCATGATGTGGCATTTCCCAATCATAACCATCGACTGCGAAAGGAGAAATATTTTTTCTCCGTGGTTTCTGACATGATGCATCCACTTGAGTTTGGCATTACCAAGTCTTAGCGGGGCCCCGAGTGGCCGAGTGGTCTAAAGCACTCTCCGTTACGGATCACTGCCATCTCACCTCTGTCTGCGTGGGGTCGAGTCTTGGATTCGGCCAATGTTGGTATGTGAGAAAGCTGGCTAATAGTTTCTCGTGGGTCGGTGGTTCTTTCCGATGTTTTCGCAGGTTTTTTCTTCCACCATTAGTACTGGCCGCCATGTATAGCCTATCGTGTGCTGAAAAATGGTATTAAACCGCACAAGAACAACAGCAAGTCTTAGCCTAGTATAGATGGCTCACAGATTGATACGTTCGGAGTGTTACAATAGCTTGGGTATTCTTGGGCATGAAATTCTTTGGTACACCATTCCGCAAGTTTTGGCAATGGTACAAGCTTCCTTCAATGGATTGATATCACCCCACCACCCGCAAGAAGAATAACCCTTGAAACATCGTTGTAGAATGTCTACAGCAGACTGACAATGCACCAGCATTTTGTTTCGAAAGTCAAAACAGTAAGAAAAATTAGTTGGGTACCATGCGTGGAATACTTCTCTCTTGTCTGCTTGCATGCCATATGGGTCATAGCAATGTGCATCGGGCAAAAGAGGTAGCACGACGTGTCTTCCTCGGTATTGGAAAAAGTGAGGAAAATAACCTTTCGCATTTCATTCACTCAAACTATATCGGGACCTTTGCTCAAAGAATAACCAAGTACCTCACACAATCTTAAAACTATACATTCCCCGCTTTCATGTCAATGATCTTGGTTCCATTCATGATCACTTGTGTAAAATCGGTTCCTGTGTCTGCGAAATGTTTCAAAAGAAACTGAATGTCGATCTAGTGAGAGATCACTGGAAAGTACTGATGACAGTTACCGTGACAATCTAAATCTTCTCTGTCACAGTTTTTCCGAAGGGTCCATTACCCAGTGAGCTAAATCAGCGAAACTGGATCCACGAATAACTTTTCTTGCCCACCCTGGAGCACGGTACAGTACCGACGGTGATAAAATAATGATTCCTGAATATATTCGCAGCAAGCTCGATGAGCAACACAAAAGTTCGAAACGTGAATAGCTGTGTCTTGCGAACAATAAAAAACAAATAAATTATATGCGAAGCTCCCATTTCTTTTTCTTGTTGTTATTATTTTGGTCCTTGTGGTCAAATCATTGGCTTTGTTTGCTGACGTATCGCTGAATATAAGACTGATATGGGTTCAAGATGGCCGCTATCGCTTAACCGGCTTGAAGCAGCTGTTCTGTTTTTTTGTGCCGTTTTCATGATGAATGTGCTTGTTGCCTGTCTTCGTCTACGTTATTGTGTTCGTCATGTATTGGCTGTTCAGTTCGTATGTGTTTCTTCATCTCCTTGTTTTGGAAACGAAAACAATTAGACTTTTTCTCAGCTGTCTTGCGCCACTGCTACAACTTCTTTTGTTTTTTTAACAAACCGCCATCACGTGATACTCGCCAGTCAACCCGTTTATGCTATGATGAAGCCTCATTAATTGCTTTAAATGACCACTCCTTGGCTCTCCACACTACACTGCTCTAGACTAAATGAACTGGGACTACATTCATCATTAATTAAATGTAAACAGAAGCGAAAGAAGAAAATAAAAACATTGTTTCAAAGCTGACCGGCGTAGAACAGGAAGAAGAATTCCAGTTATCTCCCTTATGCCCTTTCCGGCTCGACAATTTAAAAATTCGACCGTTAATTTAGATAACCTAATTCAAATTCCTATTAAATCGTCAACCTTTGTGTCAACTATCCAAGAGATACCTTTGCGTATTGCATTATTCAATGCTCAATCAGTAGGACCACCGGAAAAGCGCACAGAAATAATTAATGTTATCAACGACCAGAATATCGACGTCTTTTTCCTGACAGAAACATGGCTAAAAACACCAGGCGATGAGCCCAAGTGTGCATATCTAACACCCACTGGTTACTCCATCAAGTCGTTCCCCCGCCACTCTCGCGAAGGTGGAATTGCTGTCATCACAAAGAACTCCATGATCAAACGTCTTAACCACACCACAACATTCAATTTCGACCACACATCGTTTGAACTAAGCCAAACCACACTCACGCTGGAGCAAATATCAGTCCATTGTTTTTGCCTATACCGCCCTCTTCCTAGTAGAAAAAACAAGCTGACCGAATCTCTCTTTTTGGAGCAGTTTCCGAATCCCCTGGAGTATGGAAACTCGATAGGTGGCAACCTGATTATTCTTGAAGATTTCAACTTTCACTTTGACTGCCCCGGAAACCCAAACACATAAAAACTCCTAGATTCCATTAATGTTTTCAACCTCAAACAGTCAGTTAACCAATCCACCCATAAACATGGTCACATTTTAGACTAGATTCTTCATAGACCTGACGATAACATTCTACGGTCCTCCCTGGTATCCCATGAACCTGCATCAGAGCACCTCTGCATTATATGCCATCTTGACGTATCAGTTCCTAACCCTCCACCTTTATCTGCTACTAAGAGAAACCTCCGTATGATAGATAGAACCAAACTAATGCATGACATCTAAGCAAACCTAACAACTTGCTTACCTCCTACAGTAGAACAACTCGATAACTGCCTGCGTTCATTGCTCGACAAACATGCCCCAGCTACCAAGTGCAGAGTATCAATTCAAAAGTGTTCTCCATGGTATAGCAGTGTTAGGGACCAGCTTCGCACTGCTAAAAGAGACCGCCGTAAAGCTGATAGGCTTTGAATTTCCACCAGACTCACTATTCATAAGCAAATATATGAAGCCGCTTAGAAGAATGTCACAAATATAGTCCATGCAGCGAAATCAGCCCACTACAGTACTAAGATCATGGAAAGTTCTAGCTGCAAAGAGCTCTTCGAGATTATTAACAAGCTAATGTCATGGAACAAATGTACACCACTTCCAACTACCTTCTCTCCAGTCGACCTTCCGGACATGTTTGCAAATTTCGTCCATGACAATTTACAAACCATTAGAGATAAGATTGACACCACAATTTCAATTTACTCGTCGTCACCATACAGTTGGGATACAGAATTTGAGCGGCAACCACTAGCAACATTTGAACCTGTCTCTATCGATTTTGTACGTACAATCCTGATGAAGAGTGCACCAAAGTCATGTGAACTTGATCCAATTCCAACATCACTTCCGCTTGAGTGCCTAGATCCAGGATTGCCTTCACTAACTGATGTTATTAATACCTCTCTCTCATCTGGGGAATTCCCATCATTTTTCAAAACTGCCATTATAAAGCCTCTGCTGAAGAAACCAACACTAGACCGTAACGATTTAAAGAACTACCGCCCAGTTTCTAATCTCCCATTCATATAAAAAATCTTAGAAAAGGTTGTTCTATCCCAGCTTGTATCTCATCTGAATTCAAACAGTCTTTTTAGCAATGTACAATCTACATATCGCCCTTGCCACAGTACCGAAACTACTCTTCTAAAAGTAGTTAATGACATTCTCTCTGCTTTGGATAGCGGAAAGATTACAGTCCTCACCCTCCTTGATTTGTCTGCAGCATTTGACACAATATACCATGATATATTACTTCACGGTCTCCAGCATGTATTTGGCATTCATGATACAACCTTACTGTGGTTCAAGTCCTACTTGGTCAACAGGACACAAACTGTGTCTGCAAATGGAATACATTCCAGCCTAGTTAATCTATGTTGTGGTGTTTCAACAGGGGTCTGTTCTTCGACCTGTTCTCTTCATTCTATACACTCACCCGCTCTCAAGTGTCATAGATCATCATCCGGTGTCTCACCAATTGTACGCTGATGACACCCAAATATACAAATCTAGCCACCCAACTTAAGTTGATGCTACCATCCAAGGTGTAGAGAGGTGCATTTCTGATGTGAAATCATGGATGACATGTAACAAGCTGCAGATGAATGATGATAAAACTGAGGCCATTCTGATCACAACACAAAGACTTTCTCATTCACATCCTTTACCTCAAACAATAAATATCAGCAACGCCAACATTAAATTCACACAATCAGTACGAAACCTAGGTGTTACTCTGGACAGTACTCTCACATTGCACCAACATGTCATGAACATATGCAAGGCTGCATATCTTGAGCTGAGACGCATCAGCTCAATTCGCAAATATCTTTCAGTTGATGCCACTAAAACACTTGTGTGTTCATTAGTACTTTCAAGACTGGACTATTGCAACTAAATTATGTCTGGTTCAATTCAATATTTACTCCAGAAACTTCACAAAGTTCAAAACACAGCCGCTGGGATCATACTTAGAGTACCACAATCAGAGCACACCTCCCCGCTGCTCTGTACCCTACACTGGCTATCCATTCGACCCAGAATCAAAAACAAAATTTGTTCTCTGTGCTACGTTTCACTGACGGACTCCAGTCCAACATACCTATCCGACCTCACCCATGTGTACACACCAGCAATATACTTACGCTCCTCTTCTGACAATCGTATACTCATTATTCCCACTTTGAAAACAAAGTCATATGGACAAAACGTTCTTTTGCATACCAGGGCCCAGCAACGTGGAATGAATTTCCCACTGAACTTAGACACAAAGAGAGTGATCCCATTCAAGAGTGCTCTTAAAAATCCCTTATTTCGACTGCAAGAACAAACTTAAAGACCGAATATTGTTTCCTACCTTAAATATTTTCAGCATATCTTTTATGTTTTCTAATTTCATGTTGTTGTTTTTTGTAATCATATCATTATATATGTTTTTTATGTTATAGGTGTTGTCTGATGTAAAACGCTTAGAGCTTCTAAAGATTAGGCGCTATACAAAGTCCTCATTATTATTATTATTATTATTATTATTATTATTATTATGATTATTATTATATTCAAAATAGACGACCTAATGATAAATAGGACTTCGTTTCTTTCCTTGACAAACGTGTAAATGTTTTAAATTCGTAAGAATACTCTGTCAACATTTCACAAGCACTTTTCTGTTGTTGAAATTAGTTAATTTGATGTTACTCACAAGATGAATAACTGACACATGTTCTTCAACAGGTGTAGCATTGAATCATTGTTTGTCCTTCAGGTACACAAGATGTCAGCGCTAAACAGCTATGACATCTTTCTCTATAATGAAAATACATTGGTCCCTTGTTGAACCGTCTGTCATATTTGTCACCATATCCGAATACCCGTTTAATGCTGGTATTATAATCAAAATCATAGACAGGAGATCTTCATGCATTACAAACTTTTCACATGTCAAGGGAGATGACATTGCTTTGAGTTTTCAGCATTTAATGAGATATACACGCAGTCTTTCGCAAATTCCCAGCTTCTTCCAAAAGGGTTTTCTGCTGTTCTCCGTTGTTACGAGTCGTTTAATTTTCTAATGTTCATTCATAATCGCTTTCGTTCTAAAGTATACGTTGTATTTTGTTTTTGCACGAGACATAGCCTCTTTGATAGTGAGAGCTGAACGTATGTGAGTAGTGAATAGGGATACCCTAGCGTCAATGGGAATTAGCATTACAGAGACCCCTGGGACACTCTAGCGTCAATGGAAAATTAACATGGAGAAAAATCGTGGGACAATCTAGCGTCAAGGGGAATTTAACATGGGAATAAATCGTGGGACTGTCTAGCGTCAAGGGGAATTGAATATGGAGAAAAAATCGTGGGACTGTCTAGCGTCAAGGGAAATCGAACATGGGATTTTTTTATTTATTTTTTTTTTTTTAAAAATTTTTTATTTTAAAAATTTTTTTTAAAAAATGGGTAGGCAATTGAAAGTCATTCTCTTTTCGAGAAATGTGGGTGGCCCTGAAAAGGGTCTTTGGGTTTATGTTAATGTATCCATTAACATAAAGGGCACCGCATTGGTCTTCTTCTTGTCCTTAGGCTGCGTTTCACTGTTGGCCCGTAAATCAGCACTCTTTTGAGGCATCCTTGTCTTTCTACGTAGATCCTACGTATCCACAGACTGGTGTCTGTCCTGTGGACAACAGTCCACTTAGACCGGACATACATGAGCATGTCCGTCCTAAACATCATTGAAGACACAAGGGTGGATGATTCGACTGTGGTCCACATCTTGAAGCGACGAGAACAGGTGAATCAATGCAGTGAACTGCGCTTATTTATAGGTAGAGGAAGGATTGAAACGGATTGAGTTCATTCACCAATCCGAACACGCGTTACAAAATTCAGTCAGCCCGCATCCAATCCGAAGAGAGCAGTCTGTGACGTCACGTGGTCTATATAGATTCGCTAGCGCTTGTGTGCAGTCAATCTATGCGACAGTGATTCAACATGACGGAAACTCAGAAAACGATCCATTGGGGTGCACCAGCAGGGGAGACCGCCCAAGGGAACCCGGACTTACTTTCAGAAGAGGTGAACTGGGATTTTGTGGATTTGCTTACCTCGCAAGAATTTGTTCCGGAACCTGCGTTACCTTCTTCATTACCGCAAGTGGAGAATTTTAGACAGAGACAGAAAGAAGAATTGGAGAAATTTATACAACGACAAAAGGAAGCGGAACAAGCTTTTCTCCTACAGCTGCAGCAGCAGCAAGAAGAAGAGGTAAGAAAAAAACAACAGCAACAACAGATAGAAGAAGTAGCAGCAAAGAAACAAGAGGGTGAAAATCAAACGGTCATGGTACTGTTGAACATTTTAGCGGAGTTAAGAAGTCTGAAACAAATGTATCAGACTTCTTTATTACGACCGAAGAGAATACGACCTTCCCGAGCTAAACACGTTAACCCTGTGACTAAGCCTACCGTACCACCCTTAGTGATTTCAACCCAATCATCATCAACATTACGCAGTCCAGAAGTAGGCCTTGGCCGTGGCTAAGGCTTAAGGCAGATAAAGTTGATTGCTTAAACTCACCCCTACACCAAAAAAGGCCCTTTACAGGGCCACCCACATTTCTCGAAAAGAGATAGCCTTTCAATTTGCCAATAACTCAAAAAAAAAAAAAAAAATACATTTTACCCCTATAGTACGTGTCTTTGTATGAGTGCGTGAGTGTACGTTCTTATTTTAAAATCATAACTCAAAGACACTTACCTTATATAATTAATTTATTCTTTTATCCATTGTTACAATCCAATTCACAATTCACAACAGAACACTTTAATTAAAAGTTCATTTACTTCTTCTTTCTCCTTGTTTAGTCTCTCTGTTTTTTGAATGTCTTCACCGTCTTTTCCTCTTCTTTCTCCTCATTTTCTTCCCTTCTTCTTTTCTTCTCCTGTTTCTTTGCCTCTTGTAAATAGAATTGTCTTCTTTCTTCCTCTTCTTCCTCTGAAGAATCCCTCTCTTCTTCTGAAGAATTCCTCTTTTCTTCTGACTCCTCTTGTTTCTTTTTTGGGCAATCTGGAGACCAATGTCCTTTTTCATGACAATAATAACAGGTATCTTTACTTTTGTCTTTTCTAGAACTTTTTTTTTCTTTTTTGACGGTCTGGACACTCTGAAGACCAATGCCCTTTCTTCTGACAGATATAGCAAGTATCTTGACTTTTATCTCGAAAGGAAGGAGAGTAGTCCGTGGGCTGGTCTGAAGAGAATTTTCTAATGACCCCTCGCAAAGCTCTGACGAAACGTTCGATTTGGCTAGTCTCTTCCATCGTTGTGCTCAGCTTGAGAGTGAAATGAATAGTGAAAGGACAAGACACACACCCTTTTATATACGCTGGTCTGCCATGACTATAAATTAGTCCATGGTGTTTAAACTTGAGTCATTTGACGTTTTTCACTCAAGATGAAACGATCCTATTCATTCGAGAAGAAAGAAGAAGAAAGTAAGAGGCAGAAACGTGATCTATCGCCTCGTACCAGGGCTGAAATCTTGGCACAAATTCATGCCAGTGATTTTGAAGAGGACATGAGTGAACCAGAATCCGAACCCTCTAAACCAAGTTCACCACCCTTAGTCAACCCTGAAAAATACTATTCCATTCGAGAGACGGAAAAGCGCTCCTCTAGAAAATTTAGAACCACGGCTTACAAATACACAGTGAAGTTTAAAGATTTCAAGGCTGAAGTGCCGTTAGAGAAAGCAGAAGTGTTTATCACTGGGGTGTGGGATTCTTTGCTCACCACACTCAAGCGACAATGTCAACCCAAAGAAGACGATCGCTTGAGACTTTCCATACAACACGACGGTTTGAAATCCCCTGTTTGGATCGAATTTAGCACCCCTGCAGAATTGACCGCTTCCAAAGTCATGGACAAGATTCAACACGTACAACAATTTAATGACCAGTTTGACATCACCGATGGAAAAGCCACACTGGACATGACCCACGTCTCTCCTCCTCAAAAGATGCTATTGGTGGACGACCATCGCAAAACAAGTCTCGTCCGAATTAACAACCCTCATGACCAGATGTGTTTAGCCCGTGTCATCGTGGTGGGACGAACCTATGCCAACAAGAACGACACGGTAGAATGGAAAAGAACCTGGAGAACTATTCAACAATCCGACCGAGCCAAACAACGAAACGAAGCAGAACTCCTGTTACAAAAAGCCGGACTGTCCAAAAACATACCCTGTGGCATTCCTGAGATGCAAAAATTGCAAGATGCCCTAGCTCCACGATACACCTTGAAAGTGCACCCTCAAGAAATGCGCGGGCCTCTGTTGTTTCCAGTCCAAGATTTTAAGGACGGAAAATACATTCATGTTTATTATCACGATGACCATTTCGATACTATTACCAGTATCACTGCATTCCTGGGAGACGGTTATTACTGTGAGAAATGTGATTATGGTTATAATAATCGAGAGCAACACAAGCATTGTGGATGGAAATGCTCAGGATGTTTGGCCTCTCCATCCTGTCTGAGCGAAGAACCAGTGCCTTGTTCAACTTGTCTGCGCACGTTTATCAGCCCTACCTGTTACCAACAACATTTGAAGACGCAAGGTTCACAGAAGAAATGTGCTTGTCAACTCCTGAGATTGTGCCCTACGTGTAGACAAGGCATATGTACCAATACTGTCAAGGCACACGTATGTCGAGGAAAGAAAAATTGTCACATTTGTCACCACATCGTGGACTTGGAACATCAATGCTACGTGCAAAAATACCAACCTCCACCAGAGAAAGAGGACGGTCACAAGAAGAAAGGCAATTTCATCTTTTTGATTTCGAATGCATGCAAGAGACCGGTATTCACATTCCTAATTTCTGCGTGGCTCATCGAGCGTGCGAGAAGTGCATTCAAGAACCTATCTTCAGTCATTGCCCTCACTGCAGCAAGATTCCCGGAGGGCATGAAAAAATCTTTCGGGGACCGAACACGTTAGCCGATTTTGCCCAGTAGGTTTTAGACCCCGTCGACAAGACGTGGAGCCAAGAGGACATCGAACGTTACGGAGATTGTCATCGTCATGCCACGGTGATGGCTCACAATTTTTCCGGATACGATGGACAGTTTCTTCTCAGATACTATACGGAACATGGCACCGAGCGTCCTAAAGTGACTTTGAACGGAGCCAAAATCATTTTCATGCAAGTGGGACAAGTACAGTTTAAAGATTCGATGAGCTATTTGGCCATGCCTTTGAGCCGAATGCCTAAAACGTTTGGAATGACAGAAATGGCTAAAGGGTACTTTCCACACTTTTTCAATACGGAAGCCAATCAACATGCCGTTCTACCCCATTTACCTGAGGCTCACTATTACGACCCCGACAACATGCGTACCGAACAACGAGAAGCTTTCTACGCTTGGTACCAGGCTCACGCCTCGGACCCATTCGACTTTCAGGAAGAAATGCTAACGTATTGTCGTTCCGACGTGGACATTTTACGGCGTTGCTGTGGAAAATTTCGAGAACTGTTCATGGAACACGGAGGGGTCGATCCTTTGAAAGAAGCTTGCACCATTGCCAAAGCGTGTTCCTTAGTGTATCGACAACGATTCATGCCTGAAAACACCCTGGCTGTCATTAGTCCTCAAACGACCCACTATGTCAAACGTCAATACTCGGTCAAAGCCCTACGTTGGTTACATTACTTGTGCGACAAGGAAGACAAGTGGATTCAGCATGTCCGCAACGGAGGGGGTGAAAAGACCATCGGAACGTATTCGGTCGATGGCTGGGACTTAGAAAACCCCAAGATCGTGTACGAGTTTAACGGTTGCTTATTTCACGGATGTCCCGTCTGTTACCCTGATCGTAGCACTAAAAATCAGTTTTTACAACGAACCATGGAAGACTTGTACCAGGACATTTGTCAGCGGCGCCTAAAGTTGGAACAGGAAGGATACCAAGTGGTGGAAATGTGGGAACACTAGTACGATCACCGTATGAAAACCGATCCCGAGTTTAAACGCCTCGTGGAAAGTTACCAGTTCATGGACCCGCTGAACCCGAGGGATAGTTTGTACGGAGGAAGGACCAATGCCACCTGTTTGCTGTACCAAGCCGACGAAGAGAAAGGAGAAGAAATCAAATACTTGGACGTGTGTTCGCTGTATCCTTACGTGTGCAAATATTGTCGCTTTCCTGTAGGGCACCCGCAATTGTTAACGGAACACATCGACCTGAAAAACATTCGACAATACGAAGGCTTGATCAAGTGTAAAGTTTTGCCTCCCACGAACCTATACCATCCCGTCTTACCTCACCATTGTCAAGGTAAACTGATGTTTCCATTGTGCCGTACTTGTGCCGAAACGTGCAACCAAGACCAACCTTGTCAGCACACCCAGGAAGAACGGGCCTTGACGGGAACCTGGGTCAGCGTAGAATTGTTCAAAGCCCTGGACATGGGATACCAACTGTTAGAAGTGTACGAAATTTGCCACTTTCCCAAGACACAACAATACCACAAGGGTGATCCCAGTCAGAAAGGCATTTTCGCTGACTACGTGGATGCCTTTTTGAAACTGAAACAAGAAGCCAGCGGCTATCCTTCCTGGTGTCACACTCCCGAAGACCAAATACAATTCAAAGAGAAATACTATGAACAAGAAGGCATCACTTTAGACCACATCGAGAAAAACGAAGGCAGAAAGGCACAATTCAAGTGTGAGGCTTCTGAAGTGGAATGCGATTGTGAGCCTTGCGATGGGTACGATGCTGTACGCTGTGACCTTAGCGATGCCGGAAAGCATCATGGGAACTTTGTTCTCACTACCCCTATCATGGAAAGTGATGCTGTGCGTGTCAAACCTGAGGGATGCATTTTACTGGGTTTCGTTTTAAAAGGGAATGTTCACCTTCACGTCTACCCCCCTACGGATGTCATCCAGCCCTGAGCAAACTCCTGTTCATGTCACCCAACCCTCATCGAAACGAACCTGTGAAAGACGAATATTCGTTTCCTGTACGTTTGTCGGAATACTGCGACTTTGAAAATCGTCTTCAATCGTTCAAAGGAAAATGGCCAAAGTATCTGGGAGGACCGACCCCCGAAGAATTAGCCAGAGCCGGATTTTTCTACTTGGGCGAAGGAGATAAAGTCAAGTGCTTCAGTTGCGGTGTGTCACTTCACCACTGGGAACCGCAAGATTCGGCCTACGTAGAACATGCTCGATGGTCACCGAATTGTCATTACTTACCCTTAGTGGGACCGAGACATTGAAGTAACTTACCATAATCTGTTCATGGATACTTTACAAGAGAACATTCGTGCTTTGCCTGTGGAGTTGAGAGAACGCATTTACCGAGAGCTGGTCAAAATACAAGTGAAACGTAAAGAACAATTGCATCCGTTACGTCACCAGATCTTTAACCACTGGTACCTGAATGGTATAAGAGGACTGATTCGTCAGAAATTGTTTCAGTGGTCAGACCTTGTTAGTGAGTTAGTGAATGAACGAAATGTTCATCATTTTGGTTACTTCGAGATTCACCTAGTGCAACGCATTGAGGAAGACGAGTTAAAGGATTACCAACATATGTTACGTGGAATCTACTTAGTGGAAGAGGAAACTTCTAATCGAAGTTTGAACTGTAGGTTACAGTATTCTAGATTTCCTACTGGAGAACGAAGATGTCTGGGTAGAATGTACGTGTATTGCTTCCGAAAAAAAGAGAGTACAAAAACAGGAATCCATGCCACGGCTTATGTCACAAGTGATTGAACAGATTCCGTGGAAGGAACTCAATGACCATATTCAAACCGTGGATCATTGCCATCGATTATTACAATAACTGTATCCATTCAATTTGGGTCGACAAGTGGTGTGTGTCTTAGTGACTTGTTTTCTGGGATTTCGTTTACCAGCCGATTCCTTGTGGACCCTTTACGATCAGTACTTACCATACCCCCATGGCCTTAAATGGTCACGAAAGACTCCTTTTGCTCAAAGCTTTGCGGTTTCATCTGGATACTTCTCGACCTCAACAGGAAAAAAAGATTCGTCAACTTTTAGCTTCCCAAGACGTGTATGACGATGTGTGTGTAGCTTGTGACTTACATCCCCACTGGACAGATGTCCGTGCCTGGAAAGAATGGGATTTTGAGGCTTGGACCCAAGAAGTGGCTCAGTATGCACGAGAGTTGTTCAAGGAAAAAAGTTACTTTTCAACCCGTGTTAGTGCCGGTGCCAGAAGAACCCGTCACCCAGGACGGGAATGTCGTGGACAGGCCTGAAAGACCCTTTCGGGAGGACACTTGTGTGACCTTACCCCCTACTACAGAACTGGTTAGGACATTACCCAAAACATGTTGTACAGACACTTGTGTTTATTCCATGTTAATGGTTATCATGTGCCTTTTATCCTTGTACTTAAGCCTTTGGCTTTTATGTATTTTTGTCTTTCGTATTCATGTTTGAAACATTCAATAAACGTGTTCTGAAAAAAGTATATAAACTCTTGTCTTGTTTGTTTTCGTGTCACAAGTGACATTTCTCACACCATGGCTACCTCTGCTGTCTCTGCTCCCTCTTCCTCTACTGTCAAAGTCATCGACGAACACTTAGATCGTGCCAGTTGGGAGGCTTTGTATCTTCGCCATCCCTTTAACATGCTCATTGCTGGACCTAGCGGTTCAGGCAAAACCGAATTCGTCAAACGTTTGATCGAACATAAACATCATTTGATCGATCAGCCACCTCAGCGGATCGTGTGGTGTTACAAAGAGTGGCAATCAGCGTACAGCCTCTTGCGAGAAAGTCAAGGCGATTCCATCGTGTTTGTGGAAGGCATTCCTAAAGAAGACGACGGCATCGTCTCTGACTCCCGTCAAACCCATTTGGTCATTTTCGACGACATGTTAGGAGAAGACGAAGAAGAAATTAAACTGGTTCACGCGCAAAGGGCATCACCGTAATGCCAGTGTCGTTTACATCACTCAAAATTTGTTTCAACAAACTAAAGCCCATCGCACCATCAGTCTCAATGCGCATTACGTGGTCTTGTTTAAAAGCCCTCGAGATAAATCGCAAGTGCAAGTCTTAGCCAAACAGTTAGGAACACCTTGGCTGACTCAGGTGTACGACGATGCCACTCAAACTCCACACGCTTATTTACTCGTCGATTTGAAACCTACGACCCACGATGATTTGCGATTTCGTACCCATTTGTTTCACCACTGGTGCCAAGACGGAGGGCCTGTCCTGTACACGTCTCCGTCCTCGACTTAATTTCACTCCACATAAAAAATCTATAAAAACCTCAGACCCTTTTCGTCTGTCTCACACAACGTCAACATGACGCCCCTTCAGTCGCATCTTCCCGTCAAATTGATTCGTGCCTTGTATGGCATCAGTCGAGAAAAAAATCCACAAATACGAGCTCGTGTCTTAGAAGCTAGTCTCAAAGAAGTCTTACGATGGTTCACGGTGACGGCACGTCAATTACTCCAAGGAATCATTCAGATTCCTCATCAAACCAAACGCTTTTTTGATCGAAACAAAGTCGCTTTGGTCCAACTGGCCGATCCCCGCATCGACACTCAAACCAAAAAACAAATCATTTTGAAACCTGGAGGGAGCGGTACTCTAGGAGGGGTCATCATTCGCCCTCTCTTAAGATGGGATCCTAATGCCCCCACACTTCTCCCCAAGAAAAAAGTCCAACGAAGCCCCAAGAAGAAAAAGAAAAAGACCAGGTCCCCAAGGAGAACTTCTCCAGTGGCGGGACCCTCCTCTTACCAGACACCACCCCGGAAAAAGAAAAGAAGCCCCCAGAAAAAGAAACAGAGAAAAAGTCCCCAGAAAAAGAAAAGTCCACAAAAGAAAACTAGTCGCAAGAGAGGCACTTCGGCCAGGACGCAACTTTACACTCGCAAACCACGACCTGCCACGACAGTGACTGTGTCTCCGGCAGCCTCACGTTCATCCACTTCTCCGTTAATGACACCAAGAACTGAAGAGTACTTGGAGACGTTGATCACACCAAGAACTTCTCCGTTACTGACCCCAAAAAGAACTTCCCCAGTGGCAGGACCTTCCAATTTAGTGGCAGTGGCTGCTGCTCACAAAGTACCTTCTCCCAAAATCAAAGTTCAAGAAAGATCGGGCATGTTACAAAGTTTACTGGATTTGTCCAAGCAAGAACTGGCTCGATTTTGTCCGTTGCGTACCCCTGCACGACGTGTCATGCCTGTCCTCAAATTGATACGCCGTAAAGACAATCAGTGGCGACGCGTTCCAGTATAAAAAAGACCTGTGACCAAGTCGGGAGTATCAGTGTTTTTTGGTGCTCCTGAAGACTCAAAGATGTCACCCTCCAGGAAACCCCAAGGAAAGAAAAGAAAAGGACTACCACCTCGTTTAGTCAAACATGGGGACATGTTATCTGTCCTGTCCAAAGCTTCTCCACCTCTACGAAAAAAACTCATTCAATCGGCCTCCAAAGAGGTCATCGATACCGTGTGCGAATGTTGTTTGAACGTTTTGAAAGGCACGATCCCTTTGTCCAAACACCAGAAACAATGCTTAAGCAAACATCGTCACGTTCTTCGCCAAATGGTTCAAAAGAAAATTCCCATTCGTCAAAAGAAGAAGATGTTGGTTCAACGTGGAGGCATTTTACCCCTATTGTTAGGCCCCATACTGAAAGGAGTCTTGGGAACCATGTTGGGAGGACTGGTGGGAGCAAGATAAAAAGGCCCTCTGAAGTCCCAAGATCTCAGAATCGACCCCTGACAACCCCATAGAAGGACGAAAACTAGCTTTAGTGCCTTACAAACGATGGATGGAATACCATCGGTGGCAAGAACAACGCACCCCGCATTTACCTCCCGATCCCAATTTGAGCGAGATGTCCCAGTTACAACACGAATTGCAGTCCTTGATGGATCGCCAAGATTTGTCCGAAACAGAAAAATCGCAAAAGTACGGTCAACTCTTGCAACGACTGCAACTCTTTCACCAGAAAGCTTTAGACGAAACAGCTCTACCCACTCTGAAAGATTTTAAGACCTTGATGAAAAGTCCAGCACCATCATCACTACCACCACCACTACTACCATCCCCAGGGGTCACCAGAGATGCTACCCCACAAAGACCTCAGGAAGAAGAGATGCGAGAAGTGTTTCAAACACCGTCAGCAGCTCCCATTTCGAGTACGATTGCAGCATCCTTGTTGACCCCGTCCCCCACACCCCAACGAGAAGAAATGAAAGCTTGGGTTAAAAAGATGATGTCCACTCCTCCTTCGACAGAAGTGAAAAAGAAAGAAGGGAAACCAGAAGTGAAAAAAGAAAAGAAGACCAAAGCCATTCCATTGCCACCACCACCGCCACTACCTTCGACTTCTACTCCCGTAGCCCATCGGACACGTAAATCCGTTTCTAAAGCACCCTTTCGTCCCACCCAAAGTAGCATCACCGAAGAGTGGGTGACTTATTAACACACAAACAAACACAAAAAATGGAAAAAGTCTTAGCCAGCATTTACTACGATCCCTTTTATCCTGCAGGTTACGCAGGAGTTCAAAAATTGTATCGTGCTGCCAAAACTCGACTGAAAAGTCTCCGTTTACCTCAAGTGCAACGATGGTTACAAGAACAAGCTACCTACACTTTACACAAACCCATTCGACGCAAGTTTGCCAGAAGTCGCACCCGAGTGGAAGGCATCGATCATCAATGGCAAGCCGATTTAGCCGATGTCTCTCATTTGGCCAGCTACAATCGTGGCTACAAATATTTGTTTTGTGTCATCGACGTCTTTTCCAAATTTGCCTGGGTCGTGCCCTTGACTTCCAAATCGAGCAGCGAGTTAGTGCGAGCCCTGCAACGGGTGTTGAAACAAAGCGGTCGTCACCCTCTTCGATGGCAAACGGACAAAGGCACCGAATTTCTGAACCAAGCTTTCCAAAAAGAATTAAAGAAACGTGACATTCATTTTTTTACCACCGAGAATCCTGAAACCAAAGCCAGCATGGTGGAACGTTTTCAACGCACTTTGAAAGAACGCATGTGGAAATATTTTACGCATCACCACACTCTGAAGTACATCGACATCTTACCGCACCTGGTGCAAGCGTACAACCAATCTTACCATCGAAGCATCGGACGTGCCCCGCAAGACGTGACTCCCGAGAACGAAGTGTTGGTGTTTGAGCGCCTGTTTGGTACGTCCCCGACGAGGGCTTTCCCCAAGAAAAGTGGAGAGTTGGCCGTAGGAGATTGGGTGCGCATTGGCAAAACCAAACGCACTTTTGACAAAGGTTACGTACCTAACTGGACGACCGAACTGTTTCGTGTCACTGGACGAGTGCATGGCCGTCATCCTACCGTCTATAAATTGGAAGACATGAACGGAGAAGTGCTCAAAGGAACGTTTTATTTGCCCGAGTTACAACGTGTGACCAAAAAAGAAGACGACGTGTACGACATCGAAAGCATTCTCAAACGCAGAACCCGTAAAGTGGGCAAACGACGTGTCAAAGAAGTCAAAGTACGTTGGAAAGGATATCCACCCAGTTTTGATTCTTGGATCGACGCTTCGCAAGTCATCGACTATAAAAAGAAGTGACCATCATGCCCTTCCACACAGACGCAGCTACGTCGACCACTCCTTCACCTAGTTCTTCTGTGCAAGATTTGCAAAAACAAACTTTGTGGGTGTGGTGTGGAGAACGTGTGCCTAAAACGCAAATCGTCTTTTTCTGCCAAATCTTCGTGGTGTATTGTGTCATCGTGGCAGCCATTGCCAATTTTAGTTTGCAACATGGAGACAAACAATTGTGGACCATTTTATTGAGCAGTTGCATCGTTACCTGCTTCCTAATCCCTCCCTGAAATTCTCTTCCATAGGGAACCACGGGAACCTTGTGTCCAGTGCCAGTGCCAGTCACCACTCCAACCACAACCACAACCAGAACCCCATTCTGGGCGGAGACACGCCTCTGACGTCCAGTAACCCCTCGGACAGCCACAGAACTCTGGAATTATGAGTCACCAGAACCAATTTTACTTAACCTTACCCAGTGACAGTTCCATGGAGGTGTTTCCCCACAACACGTTGTGCTGTTACACGGCCAAATTACCTCAGGCCATCCCCTTGGATCACGAAGCCCATTGGGAAGTGGCTTTGGTAGAAATGATTCACCCAACACAAATCAAAAACATCACTGAAACTCAAAACACTTTTGACGTCGAAATTCTGGACCCAACAGTGCAGCAAGCCATGACGAACAGTCCTCAACATAGATCACATCTTGCGAAGGAGTTATTACCCCGTAACAGCAGTGACACTTCTCCTCCTCTTTACGTTTATCACTTTAAAATTAACTCAGACCATTATTTTAGTGGTCAACATCTGGTGGAGGCCATCGCTGACAAATTCTATGCAACATTTGACAAAGTTCTGACCAAACTAAATAAACGTGTCACCATGGAGTACCACAAACTGTCTCATCGTCTACTCATCAGATTCGAAAGTGAGGATAGAAGTATACGTATTAAATTTTGCCATGGATTGTATGACATTTTGGGTGGAGACCTCAATTTGGTCACGGATAAGCAGACCAAAAGATAGAGAAAGCAGAGATTGACAAGAACGGGCATTTTGCAAGGTATTTTCGTTTCCCGGTAGAACTGAACCAGGGACTGAATTTGATCTTCGTGTACTCCGATGTGGTGGAGTACAACGTGGTGGGACACACCTCCGTGCCGTTACTGCGTGTCATTCCGTTCAAAGTAAATTCTGCCACGACCACTGACGAAGAAGGTGGAAACACTTATCACGTTCACCGCGAATTTGTACATCCTCACTCTTTACCTGTCAGCAAGTCGTATTTGGACACGGTGAACATTGCTATAAAAGGAGATCTGGAACAAAATATTTCATTCACCAAAGGAAAAGTCACGGTGAAACTTCATTTTCGAAAACGGTTCTCTCACGACTCGTAAGTCATGTATCCAGTGTACCGAGGGATTGCTCGACAGCGAGGACACGGTTTAGGAGATATGTTAAAATCGGCCTTTCGTTCGGTGGCTCCGGTGTTAAAACCGATGGTGACACGCGGATTGCACGCCTTGAAAGATGCGGCACTGACGCAAGGCAAAGAATTTCTCCAAAATGTAATCATTGACAAACAAAACCCTAAAGAAGCCTTCATGAGGGCAAGCAAAAATGTCTTGCTGCAAACGGGCAAAGACCTTTTGGGCCGACGAGACACACCTATAAATGCCCTGCACGCTACCGAGTCAGGCATTCAGCAAGGACAAGGCAGAAAGAGACGACGAAGAAAACATCCTTTCACCAGACTTCACACGTCTAAAGCGAGAAAGGCCAAGAAAAGAAGAACCGTTCGAGACTTAGACGTTTTCGATTATTGAGACACAGCACCAAAAAAATGATGCACCGAGAGTCTTGCGCCTGTTCCAAGTCGGAACTGGATCTGTTTGCCATGCCACCTACCATGATGACCATGCAAGAATCCCAATGGGTGGAATTTCATCCCGTCTCCTCATTGACCGATTCCGCTCCCATCGAGTTTGAAATCAAAGGACAGCCCGAAGATTACATCGATCTGAATAGCAGTTACTTGTACCTGAAAGTCAAAGTTCTAGATAAGACTGGAGGTTCTATAGACGATGAAGCAGTAGCTCCCGTCAACAATTTCATGCATTCCTTGTTCAGCTCAGTGGACTTGTACTTGAATAACAAACTGGTCAGTAGCAGCATGGATACTTACCCTTACCGTGCCTACATGGAAAATCTCTTGACGTACGGAATAGATGCCAAGAACACCCATCTCAATGCCTGTGTGGTATGGGAAGCTGACGAAGCAGGCGAGTTTGAAACATTCGAAACTATTGCAAGGAAAACACCAAACAATGAGGGATTTATAGAACGAAGAGACAGAATTAAAAATGGAAAGAGTTTAGAACTGATGGATCGTTTGCATTTGGACCTGTGGTTGCAAGAGAAATATTTGCTGAACGGGGTGGATGTCCGCCTGAGACTGAATCGCAGCAGTGTCGCTTTCCATTTGATGGCTAATAGTGCTGACGTCAATCCCAAAAGCAAAATCGAGGAGGCCAAACTCTACGTACTACGCGTGGAAGTGTTACCCAAAGTGGGAAACGACATCAGTCAGACGTTGAGCAGAACGACCGCCAAGTATCCCATACGACGCGTGGAAGGGAAAACCTTCACCATTCCCACTGGACATCATTCCACGATCGAAGATCATCTGTTTCAAGGACAGTTACCCAAGCGTTTAATCCTTGGTATGGTGGAGAATGAAGCCTTCAACGGAGCCTTAAAAAAAAAATCCTTTCAACTTTCATCACTTTTTGGTGAAGAAAATCGAAGTCAGTCGCGATGGCAAAACCTTGTGTACCCGACCTTTCGAACCTGACTTTAGTGACCAAAAGATGAATTACTTGAGATCGTACTTGTCCTTGTACGAAGCCACGGGACAGTTAGGAACCAACACCAGTCACGGCATTACGTACGAGGATTACGCAAAAGGCTATGCTTTGTGGGCTTTCGATTTCACTCCAGACCAAGGCAGCGACGAGGGACATTTCCACCCTATAAAATCAGGCCAGATTCGTGTGGAACTTCCGTTTAAAGAACCACTGGACAAGACAGTGAACGTCATCCTGTATGCAGAATTTGATAATACCATAGAAATCAACAGTTTGAGAGAAGTCATTCTAGATTACTAGAAACCATGGAAGACTGTTATCCCTCTTTACCTAGTGGAGAAACTTTGGAGATGGAATGTGAGGAGACCGTGGAAGGAGAATCCCAAGACAAAGACGAAGAAGTTGTCATGATGAAGTCAAGATGGCCAGACCAAGAAGCCCATTTAGTCTCCTGTTTTGCCAAACACTTGGTCGAAAAAATGACGGAATTGATCAAGAAAAATTGCTATGGATGTCAAAACCATCATCCCAGTCAAATTCAACACGATAAATGCCTGATGCTGAGTCAAGAAGAAAAATTGGACGAGTATCTGGACGATGTTTGGAGTCTCATCTCAGACGAAGACGTGTTGCATCAGTGGTATAAAGACTTGCGTGAACATTCTTGTCCACCATTAACCACTCAAGAGATCGATCGTATCGAAGCTCTCCTGAATCAAAGTGAGGAGACGAAACGAAGAAACGGTTATTTGTCAGACATTTTCAAGCAAAAAGTCAGGATCGAATTGATGACTTATTATTACCTGTGAAGAAGAAGAAAACACACAAAACAATGGATACCTGGGAACTTTATTACCTTTTGAACCACAGTTCGTATACGTCTTCTTGGAATCCTGTCGTCTATGCTAAAGATGAACTCCCTCATCGCAAACCTCAAGACCATCTAGCTTACGTGATCAACACGGACGACAGTCATCTCCCAGGAACCCACTGGGTAGCCGTGTACTTTCCTCAAGAAGGATGTGTGGAATATTTCGATTCGTACGGATTACCCCCTTTGGAAGACGATATCATCGACTTTATGAGAAGAAATGCTCAGACCACCCGATTCAATAATATGAAATTACAAGGCACAGATTCCTTGGTGTGTGGACAATATTGTGTGTATTTTCTGCATCATCGGAGCCTGGGCTATTCCTTAGAACATTTAGTGACTCATTTTGATCCTCGTTCTTCTTCAAGAAACGATGTGAAAGTAGATCGATGGTTCTGTGACCATTATGCTTATCTTTTGTCTCAAGCTAGGAAACGTAGTGTCCATCAATGGCCTAATGACTTCCAACAGTGGAAATCACAATTTCATTCACAACGTTGTCAGCCCTGTTTAAAGTAGATTGTGAATTGAGAAAAAATGTTTGTCATTAGAAAAAAATGTTTGATGTTATAATGTTGGATTATTGTTAAAAATATTAGAGTTGTTGTTGGTTAGTGTTAAGTGATTTTTTGAATAAAAATGTTGTGTTCTGAAAAAAAAATGCCTTTGTCTTTTTCTTGGCTATAAGAATGTTTGATTCATGCTCTTTGACTTCTTACTATCCCTCTCATGACACTCATTGAACGTTGCGACTCGAAAACCGTAGAGGGATGTTTTCCTTCACGTCCGCGCTTTGACTTGATGAACCGGGGAAGTTTCCAGTCTAACCATCCATTGTCGACTCATCCTCCTACGAAGATGTGCTCCAAACTAGCTAAGCTAAACGAAGCCTACGTAAATTTGCATAGGGTCAGACACAGTCTGATACCGAAGCCAGAAGAGATAGAGAATGTGAGAATGTTAAAAGTCACTGAAGACCTGATAGAAGAGCTCTTCAGAGAAGAAGTGAACAGGGAGAAAGAAGAATGGACAGAGAAATACAGACTTCAGAGACAGCAGCAGCAACAGCAACAACAACAACAACAACAGCAGCAGCAACCTGAACCTGACAGAGGAAATGTCGATTGTCGTATCAAAGAGTTCTTCTTCTCTTTCCGAAGAAGCAGACCTATCGCCAGAAAGTCCATCCTCAGAGGACATCGCATTCTTAGAAACTAAAAGATTGCCATAGCAAACAAAAAAACAGCCCTATTCAGGGCTACCCCAATACTCTAGAAAAGAAATAACCATCAATTTGCCAATGTGTGTAGGTAGAGTAGTGTGAATATAAACACTAACTCTTTTTATAGTGTGAGGGTATGTGTTTGTGTATAGGATTGTGTGTTTGCAAGTGCTCATGGATAGTAGATTAAGATCATGTCTTTTTTAGGTGTTTGAGGTGTGGGGAGAGTAGATTTAAGGTTAGATTACTTTGCGTATGTGGATAGTATATTGAAGTGATTAATGAAAACATTTTTTAGAATAGTGATGGGTAGTATAAAAATGTGAGTGAGTGTTTCTTTTAGGTCCGCGCGTTGTTTGGTCATGATCTAGGTAAGATCAATTTTATGTTTTTAGGGGGATGTTTTCCTTCACGTCCGCGCTTTCACTATAAATTGAAACTCGCTGGACAGTCTAGCTACCCTGTTCATTCGTTGACAAAACAATGAATACCAGAATTGTGAAACTGCTAGAACTCCAGATGCACCTGGAATATGCCAGGCGCATACTAAATGAACTGGCCGCGGAGGCCATTGTAGAAGAAGCAAGAATGAAAGAGGAGGAGGAGGAAAGAAGAAGAAGAAAAGAAGAGGAGGAGAGAAGAAACAAAGAAGAGGAGAGAGGAAATTTCAGAATCCCAGAGACAGAAATTTGGGATTCTGAAGCCACATATCCCGCCTCTGCACTCCCAAGAAGAAAGGTGAAAGGAGACTGGGGAAGAAGATGCGTGTGTGGCGCCAGGCCAGGAAGGTGCCATCATTAGATAGGTGCATCTGGAGTTCAAAAAAAAACAACAGCCCTTTTCAGGGCTACCCAATACTCTAGAAAAGAAATAACCATCAATTTGCCAATGTGTGTAGGTAGAGTAGTGTGAATATAAACACGGACTCTTTTTTATAGTGAGAGGGTATGTGTTTGTGTGTTTGTGTTTGTAAGCGCTCACGTAAGTTAGTGTGAATAGTAGATTATGGGTTGGTTTATTGTTTCTTAGCGTATGTAGAGAGTATAGTTTTGGTTTTGTAAAAGCTAAAGTAGGATTGTGTGGATGGTAGATTATGCATTAGGTTTTAATGATTTGCGTGTGTAAATAGTAGATTTGGGGATTGTTCATTGATGGTTCACGTATGTGGATAGTAGATTATATGAAATGAGAAAAGTAGGGGATGTTTTCCTTCACGTCCGCGCTTTGTTTGGTGATGATCTAGGTAAGATCAATTTTATGTTTTAGGGGGATGTTTTCCTTCACGTCCGCGCTTTTCGTATAAGAACCCACAGTATTCGTCGTTCAAACCATTCTACAAAGAATAAAAAAGAAGATGGCTTCGAACCACCTTGACAAAATGCAAAACTTACAAGACGTTTTGGACAATTTAGGAATGATGGAGCAGATGTTAGTGAGACTCAGTGAAGACCACTATTCCTATAGTCCCCATCGAGTAAAGATGGAGATCAACAATTTAAGAAAAGTAAAGGACATAATAAGTGGTGTCATGAAAGAGATAAAGGAGGAGAAGGAGGATGAAGAGGAAAGGATAAAGATAAGAGAATGGAACGAAAAAATTGAAAAAAAGAGAAGAAAATGAGAAGAGGAAGAAAGAAGAGCAGGAGATGAAAGAAGAGGAGGAGAAAAAAAAGAAGAGAAAGAGTGTAGGAGAGAAAATAAGAAGTTGGTTGAGAAAAAGAAGAAATTAGAAGCAGAAGAAGAAGAAAAACCAAAGGCCCTTTTCAGGGCCACCCACATTTCTCGAAAAGAGAATGACTTTCAATTGCCTACCCCTTTTTTAAAAAAAAATTTTTAAAATAAAAAATTTTTAAAAAAAAAAATCAAAAAAACAATCCCATATTCAATTTCCCTTGACGCTAGACAGTCCCACGATTTTTTCTCCATATTCAATTCCCCTTGACGCTAGACAGTCCCACGATTTATTCCCATGTTAAATTCCCCTTGACGCTAGATTGTCCCACGATTTTTCTCCATGTTAATTTTCCATTGACGCTAGAGTGTCCCAGGGGTCTCTGTAATGCTAATTCCCATTGACGCTAGGGTATCCCTATTCACTACTTATGTGATCTTAGTCGTTGTCAATCTTGACAATACTTTGTTTGGTGTCGAGATCCACAGTTAAGGCTTTGCAACGTGGTGGTCAGATGCCTGAAGGAGATGAAACATGTGCAATATGGACAATGTCTTTTCCATTGGTACGATCAAATTCGTCGTTCGATTGTTGTACATGCCGAATTTTGCCGATGAATTTAGGTGTTGATTCGGCAGGCTTACTAAATTCAGTCCAGACAGGATATTTCAATTTGTTATGTGTGATAAAAAGTTGGAAAGGATCTTTGATCTTCGTCCGGCACAGTCATTTCAATTCATCTAACATGGACGCTAGAAAGTAGGTCATAAACACAGCCGCATTCTCTACGGCGACTTTGGATTTGAACTCTTTAAATTTGCTGTGGTTTGGAATTTTTTGGAAATCACAATGCTGGTTGATTAAATATGAACATAATCCTGAGGTGCTACCGAACAACGTTCTACATGGAAATTCAAAGCAAGATACTCATAAGAAAAATGGATTTGTGTGAAATAATGTGATTTCATTGAAAATCCTATATCGCGAGAATATACCAAATGCAAATGAAAATAAAAATATCTTGATTTGATGAGACATTTGTTATTGTTATTCAAAAGAGTTACAAAGTGCTCATTGGACTAGAATATTGTGCTGGGACTATCGTGAATTATTCAAAGGAATTCTGGATAATGCCATTGTAATACGTATATTCGAGGATCCGAAATTCATTCGGAACATTCGATCCTTTTGGACTTTAACAGAACATTTTAGGATTATTTTGGATTCAGTTCATACTACTTTAAGCTCCTTACATTTTCATTCATAACTTTAATAAACAAATTATTTGCTATGTTTTACAAAACTTGCTGGTTTTGCTTCTTTATGCTCCTTACTGTATGTCCTTATAGTCGTAACAGTTGCTAATTGTTTCAGTTCCGCCAGTAGCACTTTACTCAAGGTTTCTGATGTTCTATTTCCACTGGCGTCACTCTGTTCACCTCTTTTGGTCATCGTTTTCATTTCTTGTTTCATCTTTTCCTCTTCTGTCCTTGTAGAAAGGTCGCTTTCCCCCCTTTTGACTGCATACATATTCAAAACTATTCTTGTTGTTTCTGTTTAAGATCGTCGTTTTCTGGCAGTCGTAGTAATGTAGGAGATGCCATATAAAAGCTATAGCGATGACAAAAAAATTGCAGAATGCCAAATGCAGATCCTATACATTCTCTCGAACATAGTATGCCGTTGATAAGACTGTTACTTCGGGTATAGAAATACGATGCAGGTACACCCTAACAGAAACACTTTGCTTTTAACTCAGGCACGTGTAATGTACTTGAGCTGTCCAGAACACGTGAATCGTAGAAATTCTATTTTGTGTATCGTTTGAATGGCACGTCACGCATCCTTCTGCGTTCTGGTTGGTTTATTCAGAAATCGCGATCGCTGATTTATGTCAAATATGTTGTTGTGTGATAAACCCAAAACTCATCTTCGATCCGCTGCCAGTCTAGATCAGTCGGTGCGTTTGACATTTCTGTCATCCGTTCAAAAAGAAGCATCGTGTAATGAATAAACCAACCACCATCTCGAATATGTTGCTTTTCCCCAATATTCCATTCTACGTCATGGTCATGTGGACGACCAAAGAAAAGACAGAATGAGCCGCGTTCGTCTAATGAGTGTATGTGAAAGACAAGGATGCTTGAAAAGAGTCATTGAATAATTGTTTTTACCAAGATCAAAAGGCGTAGTCAAGATATGAGTATTTTTAGATGCTTGATGAACATACAACCACTGAACTAATGGCCTTTTTCAGGGCTAATCAGATCCCGAGAAGCAGAGATACTATTAAGTATTGCCAACTTTTATTTATTTATGTTTGTTCATATGTCTAAATATAACTGTCTAAAATAAATATTTCCTTTTTCAAATATTTTTCTAAACATTTTTACAATGCACAATTAAGAAAAAACAACTTCCGGCAATGACGTCTTTACAAATCTACTTTTAGTCAGGACATCACATAAAAAGGTTAAGGTATTTGACCTTTTTTCTGAGGCATCAAGGAATATGGGCGCCTCTGCGTTAAGTTATCATGATAGTCCATAGACTTGGCAATACGGTGTGCATTTGTCTTCTGCACTTTGACTTGATCTTATGGTTGATACATCATAACGGGATTACCACTCAAACAGCCATGTATCGTCAGAGTGTGACTCGTCCAAAGGGCCCTTTTAACATTAATTTCCTCTTTCCAACCAGACAAGCCCAAAATCTAGCAGATATTAATTAAATTCACCATTTCCCAACCTCATCCCTGGACCAGCCCGATCCAAAATGACCTGGAGAGCAGATGTTCCTCCACCCCCTCTACCCACCTTAGGCCAGACCAGGGCCTAAAACCGGACCCTATTACTAGTCTTTTTCCTTAGCATCAAAGGAGATTGACTCGTCAAGGCACGATGAAATTTAGATCAAATTTATTTTGTTATGTTTCTTTTCGTTTGCTATAATCTCGTTATCGTTATCAATCTCCGGGAGTCATGACACTCGATAAAGACATGGAAACCCTAGGGAATGGACACCAGAACCAAACGAAACTAGTGTTTTATATTGTTCAAATGAATTAATGCATGTTGTTTGGAAACAATATTACCCTTTTATACCTTCGTTGTTTTGTATATTCTAGATAATGATCGATATTATGTATCAATCTGTAGGTATAGAAGCATGGAATTGTAGATATAACAAAATGATCTGCTACGCTTTAGAATGTTATGTAGTGAATATGCATCCAGTGGAAACAAAGATAAAAGAAGAATAAGGAGATCACGAACACACATTTATTGAGGCAAACAGATGGGGCCTGCAGAGAAATAGAATCGACTGCTGATAAATCTAGGACTCAAATGGTTACGTTCAAGATAGATAACATACATATATATATATATATATATATATATATATATATATATATATATATATATATATATATATATATATATATATATATATATATATAAAATGGTAAATGCATGCATTAGATAGATATGTGCGTGCGTGCGTCCATACATACATACGTTCATACATACATACATGCATGAACATGAACGGAAGCACGCACGCATACACACTAACACATAAATACATACATACTATACGTACGTACATACATACGTACATACATACACACACACACACACACACATACATACATACATACATACATACATACATACATACATACATACATACATACATACATACATACATGCATGCATGCATACATACATACATACATACATACATACATACATACATACATACATATATGTTCTTGAATAGATAATGCAACGATAAATGAGCATATATATAGATAAATAGGTAGATCAATGGGTCGATAAATAGGAGTGCTGACCGTCAGTGAAATAGGTAGAAAAGCTCTTAAATTATGAAATACATCACTAGTCTTCAAATATTTTAAACATTTATTGAAGCGTAAGATCATTTATTCACAAATATTCTTTATCATCTGATTGATAAGATACAAAAATTGAAAACTCTTCAAAAGGATAAATTCCAGTTGAATAAGTCAAATATAACATGATCATGAACTTGAGAGACGCGTTTTGGAACTTGACAATGTCAGGAAATTGAAGGAACCAGGGTTTATTAAATGACCAAGAAAGATAACTTTGAAATCTATTTTCAAATGATTCCTATTCATCATCTCTATCCATACCAAATAACGGATTTCATAGATGTAATTCACAACCACTTGAAAAGAAATAATTGTGTTTATGTCAATCAAACAAATATTGAGGAATTTCTTAAATTATAAAATGTTAGTGCACTTTAATATATTTTTTAATATTTTAAAATAAACCTGATTATAACAAAAGTATATTAGAGATATGTATTTTCATGTCATGTGTACGTGATTCTTTTCCACAGAAAATGAAGCAAAACACAACATGAATAAATCTACATTTAAACAAGTTATTCATGCATAGTTCAGGTTCAAAAGAAAATAAATTGGACGAATTGTGTAACATTTATCTTGCATCACAAACCACTAGAATCAAAAGTCACATAGCCAAACTGGTAGGGCTAAAAACGAATTAGTTTTCTAGATATGGTTGAAGTTACTTGGGATAAAGTCCCGAGGGACCTCTTTGATGTACCGTGAGAAGAAGTGCTTAGATAGACGATCCATAGCCCTGCCACCCATATTCCCATCCTATTAGCTTTCCCCTCTATCCCCATCCCAACCAGACTTTAACCCTCTTCGTCTTAAGTTAAAAGGTCATATGAAACAAACAGCATTAAACAAGGTTCGCCGTAACAAAAGGTTACGGATATGCTGCGTGTAATTCGAGTCTCACCTTCCTACTTATTTTACCCATTGATGCAAGAATCCAGATTTGTCTTTGTTTATTTCCGGAAGCGTGGATTGAAACGCAAACTGATACGGACACTTCCTACAATTACAGGAAATATTTCATAAACTATGCTTTCCAGATGGATGCATTTTCGAAATCTTGTTTTGGTTTGGTTTGTTTTGTTTTGTGTTGTTTGTTTTTATTGTTTATTTATTTTAACAAGGTTAATCAATGATAGCTCTCCTAAGACATACAAATAAAAAGATCAATGACTGCTATAAATATTACTAATGTTGGACATATCACCTTTCTCCATTTCTAGAATGAACACTTACAGACTGTTAAAAAGCTAGAAATTACATTAGCTTTTCTATTATATAAAATACAATTTTTCAAGTGACAAACGTTAATTGTGACAGAGCACATAAATCCAATAGATCGATATATTTGTTCATTAAAATATTCATCCCCACGGAATGTCAGAAGTGCTCACTATTTAACTTCAAAGCAGGAGGAATCCGACAACGGACATGAAGGCAAGAAACGGTGGCATGCATGCATGGTTGGAACCTCTTGATTTCTGGAAATGAAAACCAGTTTTGCGATCAGTTTTAAAAGCATGATTTATAGATGAAGCCAACAAGAGTACAATCGATATAACTTCAATTGATTCGACCTAAAAATCAATTGAATTGTTACAGTTAGGACCCAAATGTTTTGTCATTTGTTTGGGTAAGAAACCAACTAACTCCGGTTTCCAAACTCTATCTTTGTTCGAGTTTATAAAGCAGAAAACACCGTTCCTAAATAAGACTGAAAGAAAGAAGCCTTTCTTATGCACCTTTATCTGGAATCTGTAAATGATTATTTCAGATGTTAACAAGCATTAGAATTATAAATCGACAACTTTAAATATCATGTCCATGAGTGAAATAGTATGCCATTAATGTAAATCGATACGATATGGCTTTAAAAAAAAAAAATATTTGTATGTACCTGATTTTGGTATAGTAGAAGAGAATGTTCTCAAAGGTTCGTATAATACGAAAATGTTTACACGTCGTGTAGAGGAATCATTGCTTTAATTATATTATCGATAATACATCAGTTTAAAAATTAGATTGTTATCATGAAAAGTGGTACATATAGGTATTACACATGATCATTTCGAAAGGTTCCAGTCCATCAATGGAATTAATGACTTGATCTAAATATTCACACTTCTATTATTAAAGAAAATTACAACATATTTCTAAGAACGGAATCACAGATATCTAAAATATATTATGTTTGCCTTTGCTAAGGGTCATTATGTTTGGACATAATCTTTTTCTCAGGTTCTAAAGAATGTAATGCAATAATTACATCTGTTTTGTCTCACCTACAAATCATGTGCCACGCATGCGTTGTTATTTAATTGTTTCCATTGGCAACAGATCCAATTTATTTGGGATTTCGCTAGATTCATCTGAAACTTTTTCATTTACAGTCATGAAACTTTATGAAACATGAATTTAGAGAATAACTACTGGTGATAGGTAGAAAGTCATTGAATTTAGTCATGTTTTTCCAACGATGAAGCATATATATTCATACAAAACCGTTATACCATGTCATGTGGATCCGCTATTCTATTTCTTTAGTAACAATCATGGAATTTTGGAAACGAAAACAAGGTTGGCAGAAAAAGAGCGTTCCAAGAAAATCTTGCTATATCAATAATATCTTTCTTATTTGTTAAATGTACAAAACGGAAGTACTTCCTCTCATCATATGTAATTATGTTGTACACATAAGCATTTTTTCATCATAACAATGGTCTGATAAATTTGCTTACTTCGATATATTTTATATTTATCTGATCACGAGTTTTCTTACAGCATTTATTTTTTGTCGTGGTTTTCGTAAATGCAAAACAGCAGAAAATTCAAGAGTTTTTTTCTTTTTTATATTAAACTGAGGATCTTTTTATCTCAGCAGAACATGAGGAAAGTAATTTCTTTGATTCAGGTTTGTAAAGAACTTTTTTTTACGTCGCACGTATATTTATTCCTTATATTAATGTTACTTTCATTGTGCTTTAACTGTCAGTATCAAGAAATTATTTCTTCTCATCTTTAGGCAGAAGAGAAAAGGAGTACAGATATTAAATGTATAAATGTTTACGATGTTGCATTAATAATAATAATAATAATAATAATAATAATAGTAGTAGTAGTAGTAGTAATAGTAGTAGTAGTAGTAGTAGTAGATAACAATATCAACAACAATTACCATAAATCGATTGATTCAAAGGAATCACGATTTTTCTTAAAAGATCAAATGCTCTTTCTGAAGCAGAGAAAAACGTACACAAAAATTGTGTTGAAGGCTTAAAAAAGAAAACTTCTCAATCGTTTTCACTCAAGTTTTGTGAAAAAAAGTAAGGTGATGTTGACGTTTTTGCTGTTCTTGTAAACAAATAGATGATGCAACTGTGCCCTTTATTGTTAAGGAGATACGTACGAGACCAATCACTTCTCAGAGGATAAAACTACTTGTCAAGATGGTTTCTTGTATATCTTAGTGATATGATACAAATACACGATAAATTCCCATGTGTTCATGAAAGAAACTCATGCTATTATATTGAAAGCCAGTAGCCCCTTTAGATGGATAGGAATTGATCTCGCTACGGAGTCATCCACTGATCAAGATTTAAAACCAAATGAAGTAATGTAGGATTATCCATAAAATATGGAGCATAAATAGTTCGTTCAATCATGACAGAGCAATTATTACCAATTCTGTCGGAATGGTGCGTGAGCGAAAATATTTTTTTATTCAAAGAGAACAGGGACAATACTCTGATCAGGAAATACTAAGCTATACGTACTAACTTCAATCGGATATAATCCAAGATTAGTTACAAAAGTTATGTTAAGTTAGTTACATTAATCAAGTAAACTGGACTGAACGACTAGCCATACATATTATTTCTGGTGTCCTTTATGCCAGATGACAATGGATAATGGATCTCATGAGTTGGAAAGAAGCATTTAGTGTAATTTGTCCCCCGGAGTCGGAATTCAAATAAGACAGCGTTCGGCAGTTTCCACCGCTCATTTCAATTAAGTCTTTTCTGGTATGTCTGCAACAAAGAAGCTAAAGGCCGAAAACAAAAACAAAAAAGAAATTTTCCTTTTTTCTGAGTTGATCATTTTTTTAAACACGAAAATATCACAATGAGTGCCTTCTTTCTACCAGAACTTAAGACACATCGCGATTTGTATTCACCGATATGCGACAACGCTATTGTAAATCACCTTTCTGTCCGTCCTTCCGCTTACATTTCTGGTAGCCAGCAGAGTTCAGCAAGCATTTCACATAGCTGAATGCCGTTTGGTAGTTGAATTACCCATTATTGTGGATGTGCCATTTAAAGGTTACTCTTTTCAGGTCCAAATTTGAAGGCGTTGTCTTCCCTTTCCCATCATATTATCTCTCCACTTTAGCATTTCCGTGTATTCAGCAAACCTCGCCAACCATTCAACATATTCTAGTGCAAATGTATGTATACAATATCTAATAGACCTACACGCGCCTTGTATGGGCTTTCTCTCGTCAAAAACATTTGGAACATAGTTATGACCCTGGACAATTAAATTCGTATTTTCACAGTGTGTTGTTTGTAACTGGTATAGCTCAAGAACCATTCAACATATGCTGATACAATTCGGTATGAATATTGTCTCATGGAACATGCATGCATTATATGGGTTATGTCTCGTTTAGAAGAGATATGGCCACCTGATAGATATTGTCCTCTTGATATTGGTTTCTCCAACAAAGTTTCACCACATTTTGTTGGTTATGAACCATGTAGCTTCAGACCGATGAGACCATGAGTGACTTACAGGAGTTATGGCCCCTGATTGCCCGTCATGCTGAACATCGCAAAGCTGAAGAACTCCAACTCCAAAACCACTTCTGTCATCACTCTATAAAACCGTCTTCAATCCACCCCTCTGGACACCCATAATGTGGAGGCGCCTGGGCGACCCTTAGAGAACTGGTTTACAACACCGCTACAGAGATCTTAGGACCCTCCTCCAGAAAACACAAGAGCTGGTTTGATGAGAATTGCGACGACATCAGGCAGTTGTTGAGTGAATAACAGTGAATAACATCGCCTCCACAAAGCATACCTAAATGATACAAAGTCCACCTCATAGAAAGATGCCTTCAATAACATCCGTAGGACTGTTCAACAGAAAATCCAATGCAGGTCTTTTGGCTGGGTAACAAAACTGATGAGATCCAAAGCTAAGCTGACACCTATGATCTGAAGAGGTTATATGATGCGATGAATGAAGTGTAAGGCCCGTCATCATCAGGATCACCCCCTCTTTTTAGTGCCGATGGGAACATAATGATCACAGACATAAAGAAGATATCATAAGGTGGGCTGAGCACTTCAACTGCATCCTGAACCACCCAACGTCAGTGATAAAGCCATTGATCGTCTGCCACAAGTGCCAGTCATTGAATCACTGGATAACCCACCAACACTGTTAGAAACCACAAAAGCAATACGTCTGCTCTCTCAGAGATATACAAGAAAGGCGGTGCAGCTCTGACTGAAAATTTCAATCAGTTGTTTCAGCTCATGTTGCAAAAAGAGACGATCCCACTGGAATTTAAAATCTCTACTATTATACGCATGTATAAGAGCAAAGGAAACCATGGGGCCTGTGACAACTACCGAGGTATATCTTTGCTCCCCATTCGAGGCAGATACTCGCCAGGATTCTCCTCAACCGTCTCACATCGCACCTTCACCATGGACTCCTACCAGAAAGCCATTGTGGATTCCGGAAGGAGCGTGGAACCATTGACATAGTGTTTACTGCTAGGCAGTTGCAATAGAAGAGCCAGGAGCAGAATGATGACCTTTCCTCAACCTATGTAGACCTGATCAAGGCCTTCGACACATTTAGTATAGAGGGCATGTCGAAGATCATGGCCAAGAACGGATGCGAAAGGAAATTGATCACCATGGTTCAGTAATTTCACGACGGTATGAAAGCTAGAGTCCGGGACAATCGTGAGACATAAGATCCCGTTCCTGTCTCAAAAGGAGTGAAACAAGGCTATGTTCTGGCGCCAACACATTTCAGTCTCATGATCTCAGCCATGCTTACTGATGCCTTCAGAGACGGTGATGTGGGAATCGGCTTCAGATACCGAATTAGTGGCAAACTGTTCAACCTCAGGAGGCTCCAAGCAAAAATTAAGGTCAAAACAGATATCGTCAGAGAGATTTTCTATTTGCTGATGACTGCACCCTCAACGCTGGCTCTGAAGCTGACACGCAACGCAGCGACAACAAGTTCTCGGGTGCTTGCACAAATTTTGGCCTTACGACTAACACAAACAAGAATGAAGTAATGTATCATCCAGCCCCAGCAAAGCCGTGTTCTGTTGAAATATCAGTCAAAGGCTACAAACTGAGCGCAGTGAACAGGTTCACGTATCTTGGAAACACTTTGTCCCAGAACGTCGTAATCGATGACGAAGTTAATGCGAGGATTGAAAAGGCCAGCGCAGGCTTTGGCAGATTATACACAAATGTCTGTAACAGAAAGGCATAAGTCTATAGACAAAGCTGAAGGTGTACAGAACGATAGTACTCCCTACGCTATTATGCGCCTGCGAAACCTGAACATTATTCCAGCGCCATGCGAAGAAGTTGAACCTCTTCTATACAACTTGCCTCAGAAGACTAATCAACATGAAGTGACAAGACAGGATCCCGGATACTGAGGTCCTTGTCCAAGCAAGCCTGCCCAGTACATACACCATCCTAATGTAATCACAGGTGCGATGGGCAGGCTACGTAGCTCGCATGCCAGACACCAGCTTCCAAAACAAAAGCTCTTTAAGGCGAGCTTGAACAAGGAAAACGCAACAGAGGAGGCCAGAGAAAACGACATAAGGACACCCTGAAGACCTGAAGACGTTATTGAAGAACTTTGGCATTAACTATTACACGTGGGAGCAGACTACCCAGGATAGGGTCGTGTGGCGCTCCTCCATCAGTAAAGGTGCTGAAGCTGAACAGTCGCAACAGAACAACGGAGGCAGGCCAGGAAATCCCGAGCCTTTAACCGAAGACCGGCGTTGCTACCATCCCCTGTCCAGTATGCCATAGAACATTCCGGGCGCACATCGGTCCCTTCAGCCACCTACGCACCCACATCTCATTCGTCCCCACTATAAGACTGAAAGACTAAAGTGGTCCTCATCGACTTGATGGACGAACATTATTATTATCATTGTCTGTCATATTCGAAAACGTGATGACGTGAGTGATGAAGACCAATAAATCACTGTATAAAACCATAATTAAATATATGTGTCTTGGCATTAATTACAATTTTATAGCGATATACAACAACCAAAAGATTACACGATTGGAAAATAATCAAATGCCACTTAGATATAGTTCTACCCATTATTCACTTCAATTAACGTCATATTCACGTTAACGCTGGTTCTTCTGGAATTTTCTGTAGTAGAAAAATGTAACTTTGATAACAGTTTTTATTTGATCATGTTAAACACGTTTAGAAGTAAAATAATCATGAATTTAACTCGATCTTATTTCCCGCTCAAACTCTGCACACCATCGCTGGACAACACGACAGCACCTATCTGCAACTGAAGTCATTTGGAACCTGTTGCTACTTCCACGACATACCTGCTACGTCAATATGGTATTGTGGCCTAGCTCCTAGTAAGTGAAAACATTTGGTTTACTTTATTTTTATTATGCATTCCTCCTTTAAAACCTGAGTACTGTATTTATAACCTATATCGAGATCAATCTGGAAAAATTGAGGGATAAATGTTAATGTGTTATTTGTGATAAATATTTAGTCTTTAGTTTGAAATAAAACTGCCAATCTAGGAGGAGGATATAAAGGGATAAACAACGAGTGAATCGGTTCTTTAAACGAGCCAACGAATCTAACCAGCAGTATCTAATTGCCTGAATGTATGAGGCGCCGTAGCGGACAAAAGGTAGTACAATCAGAATGTTGCCGTTGAAATTTTAAGGTCATATGTCCAGAATTCCAATTTCACGTGTTGTATCAAAAATGCTTGTCCTTAAAGTTCAATTTTCTAGGTCGAAATTTTAGATTGCATATGTTGAATTAAACAATAGTAGCTGAAAGTTATATTTTCTATGGCGAGGTTTTAGATTGTGTCGTTTGAATTACACGGCGGTGGATGAAATTTCAATGTCATACTTCGAGAATTCCTAATGTACGTACTGGTTCAAAGAGTTTATATTGAAAGTTCCATTTCACATGATGAGTATTTAGATTTCATCTACTGAATTATACAGCACTGGTTAAAAATTCGGAGTCCAATGTCGAGTGTTTACATTGTATATTGTAAATTACATGGCGGTTGTTGAAATTCTGATGTCATATGTCGAGAGTTTCAATTTAACATGTTGAATCACATTGATTTTGTTGAAAGTTCCATTTTATATGTTAAGTTTTTAGATTGTATCTGTTGAATTACACAGCGGTGGTTGGATATTTTATTGTGCTTGTCAGAATAGTTATTTGTATGTGGTGAAATGATGTGTTAGTGTTAAAAGTAACATTACACAAGGTCCAATTTCACAATTCAAAATAATATCGAGTATTAAGATACATCATTTGTGTATTCAATTATGAGGCGCCATTACATTTCACGCATTTACAGTTTGAAAGTTACCATTCACAGGTCGAGAATTGCTATGAATTTCTTCGCTAGAGGTCACACTCATGAATGGACCGTCTTATTTTTAAACAAGGAGGCTGCTTCTCGTTGCTGTTTAATTCAACACCTGAAATCTACATACTGGACATATGAAATGAACTTTCATCACAAACAGTTACATGCAACGTGTCAATTGGGGATTCTCGACATATGATATTGGAATTTGAACCACTGCTGTGTAATTCAAAAGATACACTGCAAAAAGTCGTCATAGGAAATAGAACTTTAAATCTCCACTCTATAATTCATCACAAAAATCTAAAATATCGATCTAGAAAATGAAAATTTAAAGACATGCAATTTGATACAACGCGTGATATTGGATTTCTCGACATATGACATCGAAATTTCAACTGCAACTTTCTCATTGGACTAGCTTTTGTCCGCTACGGCGCCTCATATGAATGCAAGCAATAACATAATAGTGAAATGTATGATTAAATGTCAATACGTCATCACTCATAGCTTTTTATGGCACTTAACCATAAATAACTAAACTTTATAAACTGTATAGGTTATTTTGCCAGCAAACATGGATCCCAGTCTGATTCTCAATTCAGAGATAAAGGATTTTTCCGTTAAAATACCAAATGTCACTATTTATCAAAGAATGTATGACTAGAGTAATCTATTTGAAAACATTAATCTTCTGAAACAGCTGCTCTGCAGATATAGTCTACTGCTTGAAAAATTATTCTTACGAAACAGCTCTGTGAACTACTTTAAATATGAATATATTCAGTAAATGCTGAAGTATAAATTTGTAAAATATAAACATATATATGTGAACTACTTCTTTAAATATGCACAAATCGACTGAAAGTTGAATTATGAATTATATATATATATATATATATATATATATATATATATATATATATATATATATATATATATATATATATATATATATATATATATATATATATATATATATATATGAATGATCAATGTCTCAGAAGCTAACTGCTTGTAGACAGGTTTTTCTAGCCTAGTACGAGGCTGTGGTTTAGGACGCTGGTGCACCAGAACTAGATGATAGGTACATATATGTGTGTGTGTGTGTGTGTGTGTGTGTGTGTGTGTGTGTGTGTGTGTGTCATAACTTAACAGCCCACACCGGTCGCTAATATTTTATATGTATGGAACTGTATACATACCGAAGTCGTGGTGATGATACTGCCACTTGCAGGAATGGTGTTGATGGTAGTATTGCCACTTGCATGGCCGGTGAAGTTACTGCTGCTAGTTGTCATGGCAATGGTACTGTTTGCCGTCGAGGCTTTATTAGTGCTTCCATTTGCCGATGTTGCTGCAGTGTTCCTTGTAGTTTGACTCGAACATACATCTGAAGGAATAACACAATTTTCATTGGTTTCAGCGAAGAAGCTTCTGCTAGGTGCGCATTTGAGTGAAAATGCTGTATTTAAATATTTAAATATAAATTGAATACAAGTTAAGCCTCTCTCTCTGTCTCTCTCTCTCTCTCTAGCAGCTGTAAATAATGCTTGTAGAATTATTAATTGTACTCCATTTTATTTCTTTATGTATAAGTGCTAGCTTGCTCGAGTTTTGTTTCACCGTAGTAAAAGAGTATGCAAATACACATTTCGTGTACGTTTGTGTGTTTGCAATTGTTCTCTGCTTGTCTCGTCCAGCATGAAAAAGGGATCCGTAGATCGTAGATCTCGTAATCATTTGTCCGGTGTTTTGTTTGTTTGTTGTTGTTTGTTTTTTTGTGTTTTTTTTTTTAATTTTCAGATTTGCTGCACGGTGCCGTTATGTCATGTTGCTTTTGGGGTATACTTTTATCTTTGACAAAAACGGGATCATCTGTGTGCGTATGTTTGTGTTTTTTCTTCTGCTATATTGTTAATCCATGTTATTTTTAAATACCACGTATATAGATACAAGGAGTTAAACTTTAAATTTAATTGGTACACTATAAACGTATTTATACACGTGAGATATTCCACTGTACAAGTTCATTATTAATTTTTTCTTCAAAATAGCAACTCAACACTAAAACGGATCTTTTGATAATACGTGCCGTTAAAATGTAGGCCCTCCTCTTTAAACAAGACGAATGATGAACAGTTCGTTCACGTCAATATACCTTGCCTCTCCAGCTTCCCACCGCTACCCTAAGATGGAGATGAGTCCATAGAGAAATAAAAGCGTTAGCTCTTCTAAACATAAAACGTATGGTCAACAATGCATGTCTTTTGGTGATAACCGTAATATCTACTGTTTCACAGCAATCCACTAAAATCTATATGAGTAGTCGCAAAAAAACATTCGTGGAGTCCCGGGTGGCATAGTGGTATTAAGCGCTCCCCTTTACCAATCACTGCCATCTCACCTTTCTCCCCGTGGGTTCGAGTCTCGGGAGTATGTGGGTATGTGAAAGAACTGCCAGTAGCTTCCCGTGGGTCGGTGGTTCTTAGCGGGGGTTTCCCCGAGTTCCTCCTACACCAAATATACTAGCCATGATTTATAGACTATCATGCGTTGAGAATAACTTATTTAGAGGGAATTATGTATGTATACTCATGTTGAAAACCACATTTAATTTCTGTACACCATGTCGCATACTGTATTTACTTGTATTGTATTTTGTAATATGGGCCAGTGGCATAAATTACTGAATTATTATTATTATTATTATTATTAATTTTTATTATTTAACTTTATTTTGATGCATCCACTTTCTAATAGTAGTAATTTGAACATTTCCATTATAAACATTGCCGACATGGTGATGAAAAGATGGGTGAACTATTTTGTTCATTCATTCGTATGTGTGACTGTATATATGTTTGGTTGGATATATAGATGTATCTACATACACGAGATCACGACACAGTCACCTACCCAGGAATAAGCTGACTAGAAGAAATATGATTGTCACCTTCATTCTTCGGCTCTTTTCTATTTACAGGACCTGGGAAATAACAATTAAATAAAAAGAATATGCTTAGATGTATGAGTATGAGTACGTCATATACTGTTACATAAGTATGGATAGATGGATGAATAAATAAATGGATGAATTTATGGGTTGGTTGGTGGTGCTGAAGAAGTATTGTTATTTAGTGTTTGTTGCCTGTCTGTTCATTTGCTTCTTTGTATTGGATGACCCTTCATAAAAAAAAATTGTACCTTACGCTCCACTGGACACGTAACATAAGTTTGGGAGTTTTCTTCTTAACGAAAAGTCATTCACATTTTGTAATTTTTTTTAAAAGTATTTATATAGCCCCATCCCCCGACAACTGTGCCCCGCTATATTCTTTTAAAGAATGCACGTAAAGAAGAATCAGTGGCGGATAAAGAGGCCTGCTCCACCAATCAACCAATAGGCTTTCTGCATGATGACGTCATCGACGAAAACCTGGAAAAGGGGCGGGGGCTCACTTTTGGTGTGCGTTAGGCCACTGTGACCCTGGCATAAATGACTGTTTGAATAAACCCCTTAACTTTGCCAAAGCGATTGACATTTATCATCTATAGTTTCAAGCGTTTAGCATCCTAAATAAGCTAGTGGTTGCCTTTCCATGAAATTCATCTTGGAAACGGAACGACAATACACTTGACATGGAAGCGTACGAAAATTTGTGAAGGAGGTAGGAAGCTGATCCTACTAATGACTTTCGCAATGTGCTAATAACACGTGATAGCACCACCATCTACTTTCTTGGATATCTTTACTTTTCAAAACGTAATATTTCAAGGTCGACTATGAGCGAGAATGACGTTGATCCGTTTTGGCCTAAAGGTCATGTTGTTAGCCACCATGATCAGGACTGATCAGACAGTCAGTGTAATGGATGGCTGGACTTTATCCAAGCATCAACTATAAGATTTGCATAGGCTGGGAAAATAAGAATCAATGACAGCACTCGTATCTTTGTTATGACTGTCCAACGATCGCAGGTTCATATGATGAGCGTTGAAGGCACCGGGGGTGTTCAGTGCAAAAACAATGTATTACTCTTACCACAGAAATGGCGGTTAAAAGTGCTTACAACGCACCCGAGCTATAAAGACGTTATCATCCAGCACTTGACGTACCAGAAAGCAGACTAGATTATACCGTTGGTGCTGGCCTTTACATGGTCCAATAATCAGGCATGGAAATGGGCATTGGCAGTTGTTCTGGTTACAACAAGCAGTTTCTTATCCCTGGGGCTGGAATGATGTAAATCACAAGAGGTAAATAATGTTTCTGTCAACGTTGACCTTTAGGTGCGCCCGAGGCCTCTCTCGTGCAGGCGGCGAAAAATCGGGCTTATAAGCATGACACAGCCGGAACAAGGTTTTGGCGAAACGCAGACACTAAAGCCGGCTGATCCCGCCGACTTTATGGTGGCCGAGGAACATGAAGAAAACAATTTAGATGTGGTGGCTAGAATAATTGCAGGTTCCACATTTTTACATTTAACGCGGTTTTAGCGGCGCCCAGTCATTCGCGGACATATCAAATCTAACAAGAGCAACAACAAAAATCAATATTTACCCTTCAGCCATCCAATGTCAGCAGTGGTTAGGATGGACACGACTGAAAGGTCTTGCTACAGGAAGAGTACGAGCAGGCGATCGATTAAAAGTACATTTTTGTTAGCCATTTGGAGATGAGATCATGTGTGCGGTCCAGCTGAGAGTAGCAGCCCTGAAGAATGCAGTTGGCTTCCTCTTAACTTTTTATTTCATCTTGATACCCTGCACGCTCAGTCAGCAGTTGATGATTTTCCTCATAGTCTTGTACTATTTGTAACCCTTCATTGATGTCGTTTACGATTCGTTCCAGTTGGTGTATTTTTACACTGTTATTGGCTGTTTCGCTGCGCTTTTGCTTTTGTTGCTCCTTTAACCCCAGTATCTCCCAGGTAGGAAGCAGCCTAAATGATCCACCAGCTGCAGTGCTCAGGACGTCCTGAAGCACGCGCAGCTCCTTTGGATCATTGTTATGGCCGGCCATTTATAGCCTTGCAAGGAGGCCCGGGCCGAACAACACTTTTTTTTAATTTTATAAAAGAAAAATGTTGTTTGAACAAGAACTAGGAGAGACCCGGGTGTTTCTTACCCCAGGGTCCGTGATCGCTCTCTACGGCCCTGTTCATCACTAAGGCCTCGATACTTTGTCGGGTTTATGAATGTTCATTTTTATTTCGTATTTTCTAAGAACGCGCCAGCGTTACTGCCGTACAATCTGTGAGTTACGACCAAGAGCTAGCACACAATGCCAAGCTATGGAAACAAAACTGGATCCGTTCAGGTGTGCAAGGCGCCCCCTAACGACAAAGGAACAAGAACTATAATTGTCGTGACGCTATTTATGACGTATAATTTCTTCAAACACCTAAACCGATCATCGATTGAAGTGTTGAAGTCATCGGCAGCGCTTGGGACAAATATTTAAAAGCGATACTACTCTGAGAAGATGCTGACTTTGGTGCGCTTGATATTTTTATATCAAAACTTAAAAATACGCATACATTAAATAAACTTACCACGCATCGACAGTTCAGTCAAATATGGCGGCTCAAACTTACATCAATGCATTACTTCCCGTGATGTAGGTTGTTGACCTTGCTTAACGCTTGGTGGTAATGAGCTTTAACAACTGATGAATCGGATGCCTATGGTGTGTACAAGTTATATGGCTGACGGACAAAGGAGATGACAAACATGGTTTACCGATGTATCAAAAACGTTAATATAGATGGAAACGCTGTGGTAACCACCCATCGAGACAAGACCATGTTGAACATGTTTGGCAACATGTTTTACATACAACTTGACTTCGAGCTCCTGACCGTCCATCTGCCATTTTATTAGGCATCACTCTCGGACAGGCTCACGTTTGAGCTGACTTTCAATGACTATGGCCGTGTCATCAAGAGCTGCCCAACCAAGCAGCCGCTTACTCGCTCTCGAGTATGATATTGTCTACCACCAGGAGCAGCTGCCAAAGAGCAGGGCCGTAGAGAGCGATCACGTACCCTGGGGTAAGAAACACCTGGGTTTCTCCTAGTTCAAGTTCAAACAAAATGTTTCTGTTTTAAAATTAACAAGTGTTGTTCTGCCCGGGCCCTACTACGGGTCAGGGCCCTGGGGATATATCCCCAGTTGACTTCCCCATCTTGTTGGCCCTGTCAATGAGCACACGCAATTAGATATATATGCTTTCTTCACATAAAAGCTAGGCACAATATCTCCTCCAACAATAGTTTGCTTTTCTTCTTAGCCTTTCTTCAGGGTTTAACTCTTATACAAGCGCCACCACAACATTAACAAACTGCATACCTGGACGTTGTTCCCTTTCCACAAAACCTGCATCACCCTTCGTGGGGTGATTTTTTTTCTTACTTGTGATTGCACAATGAAGGCGTATACATCTTATTTTTCTTCACGCCTATCAGCTGACCCTTCTTTAAACCACGTACATTTGCCCCAATACTGCGATGGTAGTCGAACTGTGCTATATAGTTGTTGAGTTGTAAGTCGGCAACACGTAATATATATATATATATATATATATATATATATATATATATATATATATATATATATATATATATATATATATATCACCGGTCGACCTCCGTGATGGAACGGCAGGGGCGAAAACGATCTTCAAGCGTCGGAATGCGGAGCGAAAACGACTTTTTCCCGGTTTATATATCAACACGACCACTGAACTGTAGCCGCATTGGCCTGTAATACAAACGCCTTTACTGACGTTATTTACCCCCCCCCCCCCCCCATCCCATCATGCAAGGCGCCTCAAAGTCTAAGAGTAACATTGTATACTTGACGTAGCAGCAACATAGGACTTGCGGTTGCTATATCTTTCATCCAAGCTGAAGTTATTGGGCGGGTGTTTGCATATGATTCATCACACTAAACTCTACACAGGGGCACAGTTATCAAAATTTTTTCTCAAACACAGTCTCATTTTGTGCCTCGATGACGCGGACTATGGCAAGCCGATTAGCATAAATTCTATTTCACATATGTGAAAAATAATTTTACTCATGCGAAATAAAGGCTTATTACGAACTTCTATTTCACGCGCATAAATTACTTTTTCACACATGTCAAATTCATTATTATACATGCAGGATAAATAATTTATTTCACATATAAATAATTCTTCTTCAAACAAGTGACAAGCGTTTCACATATGAAAAAATGAATTTCAAATCTGTGAAATAATCTTTTGTACCTATATAAAATTCTTTTTCTACCTATGTAAACAAATAATTCAATTCACGTATGTGAAAAACTATTTTGCAAATGTGAATTGTTTTCACATACGTGGTGAAGATTTACAGACATGTAAAAAAAATAACGTTTGTGTAAAACTATTTCATGTACGTGAAAAAGATTTTTACGTATGTGAAATAAAGACTTATTATATTTACTTGACATTCTTTATCACAGCTGAAATTTTTTTCCACACATTCAAAATTCTTTTCTGCAAATGTAAAATTGATAATATATTTCAAATATTGAAAGGAATTTCACGTCCGAGAAAGAGATTTTCACGCATGTGAAATAAATCATTTTGTACGTAAGTGAAATTCTTTTTCTCATATGCAAGGGTACTGTTCGCACGTAATTCGTTTTCCTCATATGTGAAATTATTAACAAACAAGTAACCGATGTAAAATTATGTTTCACATACGTAAACAAAATAACTTCACGTATGTGAAAACAAGCATAAAAGCTAAAACGAACAGATATACAGTGGCAGAAACAAAGGAAAAGCGGAAGTGGAAAAACGGGAAAATAAGGAGAACCAATTAAAATTCCCCTATTGGCTACTGCAAACCATGAGATATATTCTTCATTTCTGTTGTGAAAATAAACGTTTCACTTTTTGAAATAAGAAATTATGAATACTGATGCTTTTTTTTTATAGCTTTGCTTAAAGTTCAAAAATCGACATTAACTATTAGATACAATTTGAGCGACTGTAATAAAAACATACCGTCAGACAACAACCAATGGTCTTGGATGCCTTTTAATTTCTCTTCATATCAGCAATTATTTGAATATAAACAGAAGCCCAGCCCAATTCAATTAACATCTAAGGGCTATTTAGGTCATTCCAATGTCGACAACTCGAGTTCTTTGTACATGCATTTGTTGACAATTTATCGAACAAAAAGAAAAAATATATTGACTAAATGACGAATGAATTTGACAGATATACCAATAGATATATATGAAAGTGGTCATTCATTCAAAAGGAATGATTATTTTATACAGGGTTATTATCAGACTTCGCGCTGTGACATTTTATGACTCATACAACTTTATCAGGCGTTTCGTACTAATGGCACAGGTGATATCAAGGGTTTTATTTCCTGAACACCTTACTGATAAAGAGCAGCACGAGTATATGGGTGACCGTTCCTCTGAAAAGTTAACTGCTTTGTTAACTTGCTAATAGTGAATAAACGTGATGAGTTTTATATACTATCAAGTGAAAAACAATTTTACATAGAGATTTAAATGTTTCCGTTAATTATATATATATATATATATATATATATATATATATATATATATATATACTTATCCGTTCATTTACTTATACTTGGGGCCACAGGTGGCCGAGTGATCTAAAGATCATGTCTTTACTGATCACTGTCATCTCACCTTTGTCCGCGTAGGTTCGAGTCTCGGGCTCGACCAATGTGAGTGTGTGAGAAAACTACCAGTAGCTTCTCTTGAGTGGTTAGTTCTTAGCCGGGTTTTCCTGGGTTCTTCCTCCATCAAATATACTTTCCGCCATGTATAGCCTATCGGCGCTGAGAAATATGGCGTTAATCCACCCACCCCTCAAAAAAACCCCATTTATTTCTAAATTTCCTAACTGTTGTGTGCTTAGTGACGCCTAACGAGCGTTTTGCTGCACAGTTAGTTTAAAGCATTTAAATATTAACACTTTGAGATAAATTTTGTTTGCTCTAGATATTTGGAACAATTGTATTATTTTTTTCTAAATCTTGTACCCGACGAGTTGTAAAGGGCTTTACTTTTGTACTATTCACTTTTATTGGTCTGGAAAAAAGCCCAAATATGAGCTCTAACGGTATACGTTGATCTGACATAGTCTTTCGATTTTACCTCTTTTTGTGCCAACACAATATTTTTCTTTTTAAAAAAAGATGATTATGTGCTTTGCGAATAAATTTTGCTGCTTGTATTTTAAATATATTTCTTAAACTGATTCCACTGCCATAAACAAGGCTAACATGTCATTTAGCTACTCTTCCGTCGTTCATTTTTTGTGTGGAGAGAGATAAAAAGAGAGAGAGACAGGCAGACATACAGAGACAGACAGACAGAGAGAGAGAGATGAAACTATAAGATGCGAGCATAAAAAGGAGTTAAAGTTCATTACAACGACATCACTAAACAATACTAATACATCTGTAGAATGATACATTACAGCGACAACAGTAAATAACAATATTATATTTGTGAATGATACATTACAACGACAACAATGGTAAATAGCAATACATTTGTAGAATGATACATTACAACGACAACAATGGTCAAGAATAATTCAACTATAAAATGATACGCTAAGTGTCATGTTGTTAATTGTAATGCACGCTGTGTGCGATAATCAAACTAGAGGATAAATACCAACAACATGATGATTCGTGATGGTACTTAATAGAGATGCGGGCGTTTTGAAAAAGACACCAATACCACCCAATTTCAATACCACCATCATCCGAGATCAGTCAAAATATTTATAGACTATAATAGCAAATTATTATTTTATGTTCTTTCAAGGAATCAAATTTTGTGTTAAACATGCGCACACACACACACACACACACACGATCACCTATGCTATGATCAAGGTCCCTTCTGTTTCAAATTGACGGACAAATTTAAACCTATTTAAAAAAAGTACTGAATCTACTTCTCAAAATGAAATATGTACTTAGAAGAAAAATTAAATAAAATAAATTATTTAGATTTACGGAATAAAAATAAAAATAGAATTAAACTAGCGGCTATTGATTCACCACTCACCTGCACAAAGTTTCTTATCACAGTGGGATGAAGGGCGGTTTTCCTATTTGCACTTCGGACGCGCGCGCATGATAACTGATCAGTGACGTTATCAAGACTAGAGTTCCTCTTAATGTATAGTACCTGACACTTAGTCCTAGATCAACCTAGGAAACAAAAGATTGTAATAAATTTAAAATCAAATTTAAGCAATTTAACTTGCTTGTCGGCGTGTAAAATATAGTAGTTTTATTAGAAGCAGATATTTCGGAGGTATTATTAATTACAAATATTTATTACTAAACAATTTTTGTCTTTTCTAGCGTTGCTATGTAACAAAGGATTTTCTCCCTGGCGGTTTATTCGGAAATCCATAGTGCCGTGATTGTTTTATCGCAATTTCATTGAAACAACAAAGTACAAATATCCCATGTGATTGCTCACCTTTACGTGGAGAATTAACTTTGTTACTGGAGAGAGAGAGAGAGAGAGAGAGAGAGAGAGAGAGAGAGAGAGAGAAAGACAAAGAGAGACAGATTTGTTGGTTTTTGGTGTTTTACTGCACGACAACACATTGATGGTTATATCGTGCCGAAGGAAGTAAGAGATCCGATAGTAAGAATCGAACCTGCACCTGCACCTTTCTGGTCACAAGTATAAAGCCATAACCAATGAGTCTATATATATATTGAGAGGGAGAGAGAGGAAGAGAGAGAGAGAGAGAACAATTTTAAAAAAAATACAAAATCGTCTCTGCTGGCAAAATGTTATTTTACCCGTAAACTTCACCTTCACCCTTTTGGCTCCCTGATGAGCAGAAATATTCAACGTCCCATGGCACACATCTCTATACATTCATATCGATTGACCAGGATAAAGTGATAAAGCTAGACGACCGACAACGAAAGATATTGAGGCTAGAGAAGAGGCAAAAGGAAGAGGCAAAAGCAGGTGCCTCCGTCACAAAACTTTACCCAGCTCAAAATCTTGCTCGAAAATATTCTGACCAATGTTTGATTAGTATTAACAAAATTGCGCCCCGGCCTTTGACCTTTACACAAGTTGTCCATCAATCACTATGAATATTTCTTGCTCATGAGCAAGCTTTGAGCAAAGACGGATGATGATGCAAACTCCGATGCTAGCAAAAATTATTGTCCAGCCACAAGAAGAATGGCTAATCTCCCAGACATACTGTAGCTATTACAAAGGTGAAAATGGACCAAATTTGCCATTAAGTCACCTTTATCTTTGATCTGTCGATCGCAGGTTCAATGGCGATCTGTCCTTTTTCAAGTGTAATGCAAAAAGGAAGTTGATACGAACTGGGTGCGTGGAACTTGAAGAATGCGAATTTATTATATGAATTTAAAACACAAATTTAGCTCCAGTGACATTGACCTTTGAAATATTAGCCAGAGAATCACGAGGGATGTGCCTCTGCCCAAATATAGACTATCTGTGAAGTCTGTAAAACATATCCGATCTGTATCTTCAATCGTGGTTTTTGGATAGAAGTGACTAGTGAAAATTGTGAAGAACATTTTAAAGACATCGGACATTGACAAAGAGAACAAACGAAACAGCCACGACAAAAGATTTTTCATTTATTAATAATAGCATGACTATATATTTTGCCAACGCGCGCTACTCCATAAAGGAGGACATAAAATACGGGTAATTTTTGGTCTTGGAAGTAGACAAATAATTTTAAAAATGCATCCAATTAGTTGAGATAAGTATAATTTTCTTAAGAAAAGTTTTGACTGTAACAGAATCAATTTTTTGAATTGATGCTCCAGTCTACTGTGCTAAAAATCACTTTATGGGTAGGCCGAGTTAGCAAAGATGTGTCTTTTTTAAACTAAATTTTAGATCATTCGATACTTTTGTTGGCAGGCACTTCAGTTAGTAACCAACTTCATATCTCAGTAAGATGTCTATATCCCAAACGTAACAAAAAATTTTATTCTTTCTTAATTTAAGCCATCCACCCTAATCCCCACTCTCGTTGTCATCTGAGCAATACCCGTAGTTTTACTTGTTGTTATTATTCTTGTCTTGATTTTTTTGCCATTTTTCATGTTATGATGATGTAAGCTTCTAGCTCTATTAAAACGGAAAAGAAAGTGTTCGGTTTATGACTTTTAAGCCCGTGCATTTTCTGTAAAAGATATGTAGTGTGTGTGTGTTGCTATAGTTTATAGTATGTACTCCTCTGGAACTTGAGTCTAAATGACCCACTGCATTCGGCTAAATTGTGGCTCAGTGAGAAATCGCACCATCCAGTTTCCTCATCAAACGAGCAAACGAGGTATTTTGGGGGTAAGCCTTTGGTCGTCTTTGTTAAAAACTGGAAATATCTATCGCGGTGACCTATTTTATAGCCATGTATTAAATTAATGCGTTCCATTAACGTTTTCTGAAGGAAAGAAGACTTTAATTGTTGTAAAATCTAAGGTGTAACAGTAAAGTTACTGAAGCGTAAACCTAGATTTGACGACATTGGTGGCAACAATTCCCGCTTAACTTTCTGTGTAAAGGCATCTGAAAATGTTTTTCGTTTCTTATAATAGTATCCGTAATGGCTTATTGGTTCGGTTTGCCTGACCAACCAGTAGAAGAGTGCCAGTTCGAATGCTACTCAAACTAGACTGGATTGCCCCCCGTTGTATGCCTCTGATATAACTTTTTTATGTGCTGGTGCGCCGTTAAATATGTCAAATTGTCTTGTATCACCCATAATCAGCATTATTTGTTACCTTGTATCTAAACCAGTTATATGCACAAATCATGCAGTACGATCTGAGTGAATACAATGACTATACACAAATCAACCAGTATGATATGAATACAATGACAATACACAAATTAAGCAGTATGATCTGAGATCTGACTGAATACAGTGACTATACACTAATCAACCAGTATGATCTGTCTACAATGACAATACACAAATCAACATATACAAATCAACCAGTATGATCTGACTGAATACAATGACCATACATAAATCAAGCAGTATGATCTGATCGAATACATTGACCATATCCAAATCAAACAGTATGATCTGTCTACAATGACAATACACAAATCAACATATACAAATCAAGCAGTATGATCTGGCTGAATACAATGGCTATACATAAATCAAGCAGTATGATCTGACTGAATACAATGGTTATACATAAATCAAACAGTATGATCTGACTGAATACAATGACCATATACAAATCAAACAGTACGATCTGACTGAATACAATGACCATATCCAAATCAAACAGTACGATCTGACTGAATACAATGACCATATCCAAATCAAACAGTACGATCTGACTGAATACAATGACCATATCCAAATCAAACAGTACAATCTGACTGAATACAATGACCATATCCAAATCAAACAGTACGATCTGACTGAATACAATGACCATATCCAAATCAAACAGTACGATCTGACTGAATACAATGACCATATCCAAATCAAACAGTACGATCTGACTGAATACAATGACCATATCCAAATCAAACAGTACGATCTGACTGAATACAATGACCATATCCAAATCAAACAGTACGATCTGACTGAATACAATGACCATATCCAAATCAAACAGTACGATCTGACTGAATACAATGACCATATACAAATCAAGCAGTATGATCTGACTGAATACAATGACCATATACATATAAAGCATTATGATCTGACTGAATACAATGACTATACACATATCAAGCAGTATGATCTGACTGAATACAATGACTATACACATATCAAGCAGTATGATCTGACTGGATACAATGACCAAATATATATCAAGCAGTAAGACCTGACTGAATGCATAACCATATACATATAAAGCATTATGATCTGACTGAATACAATGACTCACCAAACTAACATTGACAACAAACTAAGGTAAGATATTCATTTAGATACGCAATGCATACTCAGTGTGTAAAGTTGAATCAGAGTTGAGCCACCTTCCCCTCCATGAATACTGCCAGAAAAAATACCTTCCCCTCTATGATTACAGCCAGAAAATATAACACTGTATTACAAGTTTATATATATATATATATATATATATATATATATATATATATATATATATATATATATATATATATATATATATATATATATATATATATATATATATATATATATATATATTGCGTGAGATGTGCTGACATATACACAACACATTATGCTTGATATAGGTTGTACAGCCGTGATAAGTTGACTTCTGGCGTTATTTCTTCAGATAAATTTTCTAGAACTGCTTCAAAGGTAAAGCACCTATGTTGAGACATGGACGAGTTTAAATGTGCAGAGGTGTTATGAAATGTTTTCATAAAAGTCACTAATAGATGAGTTTAAGCCTCAGTGATCAATAATATTACCTATATAGAGTATAATTGGTTCTTTGTGATATATACGTCAACCATAATTTATGAAAGAAATAACATAAAATGGAACTTTATCATTGGGGGTATGGGTGGGAGGTTGCTAAGAAAGAGGATGATAATTATCCTTTATTAGTGATATAACAATCTGACTCGAATGAACGATAGAATTAGAGCTGCGAAATCAGGTACAGAACCAACCTACTGTAGGAAGTGGATTTTTACCTTAAAAGATTGATAACATCTATAACTGTGTGTAATATCATTCTAACCTTTCCTGGTAATAAGTTAATGAATAACAATATGCCAACTTGATCAAAAGAACACTGTCAACACAGATTACAACGTGCTATTAAGCTCTATGCTTACTGTTGTCTACATGATACTTGTGAAAAATCTATTGAGACTTACAAATGGTCTACTATCAGTAATAGACAACTGGTCCACCATCAGTAATGGACACTGAACAAGTTTTCAAGATTATCAATCCAATGTCTTTCCCCATTTTACAATCGAATGCATTTAAATTGACTAAAATGTTACATAATAAACACCATCTGCTAAGCGAGATTAGTGAAAAGGCAAGAAAACAACGTCTGTGAGAAGTTACAATGATGATTTTTTTCAAGGAGATAAAGCACTACAAAGGTTTGATAAAAATACAAAACGGTATACAGACGTTTAAATTGGTTCAAGGCATGTATGGGAACAGTTTCAGCTGATGTGAGTATTTCAACAACTGGGCTTTGTTTATCGGAAATAACTACTGAAATTGTTTTCCATTAATGATCATACAATTTAGCACACATTTTATGATAATTGTGTCAAGCGTTTGGAATGCCAAAAGCATTTTACTTTTAAAATGGTTTTCACATATGAGGAATACTGAATAGTTAAGTTGAACATTAGCATTTAAATTCTAGTGAAGCAAGAAATCTTATCACGTGACGACGATGTGATAATCATTGAGAATGATGTACTTTTGGTTTACCTTGTTGTTTAGCCCTCGGCTGTCCTCTCATCCGTAGATGAGTCTGCCAATGACTAAATAGATAATGAGAACATAAATGAGAACTATCGATTTTATTGCAGGGAACATATTTTGTCGATTATAACAGCATTTCAAATGAACGAAAAAAACAATGTCTTATATTACATAAATGACAAGAATTAAGCAATGACTCATATTGATTATTACAAGCTAGATATACACAAACATTACGTGAAAGAAGAACTTGCTACAAATTGTGACAAGGAAGAAAGTATTGGTGCTGAATGCTTGAAACAACAACTCAAGAGTTAAAATTACTCATAGTTGCAAGTACACAACAGACATAACCAACTTGTTAGGATTCGATAGCCAGATAACTCTACATGGATCTACTGAATCGGACACAATTTGTATGTTTTCGAAGCAAAATAATTTATATATTTTCCTCGATCTGATAATTAATACCAAAAAGTACAATAATGGTCAGTATATATGATTACTTAAGTCTTTACAAGTTAAATGTGTTTGTTCACAGTGACTTTCTTTCACGCGATGTTAACTGGTTATTAGAAACAGTTACAAAGTTGCACAATTAACAGATCAATCATCAGAATGAGAGATGAAGACGGAAGAGTGATATAATTTTGGTGTATGCCTGTAAAGTATGTTTTCCATGCAAACTAAATACCATGGCTGGAGCGTTACACATAGACGTTCTAGTGAACCTTAAAGATTGAGATAAAAATACACGAGAAAGATATAATGCTTGGTCAAATAATTAACAGATGAAAAATATACAACATTAGGTCGAATAATTAACAGATAATAAAGATACAACGTTAGGTCAAACAATTAATAGTGACTTTGACCTGAAACATAACCGTATCTCCGATGTACGTGATTCTGACAAATTAATTGATTCAGCATATGCAAGATTTATATAGTGAGACTTGAAAATCAAATATTTAGTGAGAATAATTTGAAAGGCATCTGGAGGAGAAGGGGACAGGCTTACAATAAAATTAATTCCATTGAACAGAATGACAACGAATGAGCTAGCAAAATCTCACTGCGAGAGAAAAATTTGAATAGAACAGAGAAAATATGTTAGAAACTCAGTGCCTGTTCAAACAGAGATTCTACTCCTATTCAGTCCCTACAATCAATAAGAGAAATATAAGACGATTTACCTAACCTGAACTATATATAGAACTGATCTAATAAAGAATAAACAGTGTTCTAGACGCCAAGGAGAGTGACATGGAGAAAATTAAAAAATTTCTCTGCAACACTATGACACTTATCAATCTCACCTTGAGCAGTTACACAGAGATTGAAATCAAGAATTCAACCAGAACGATCATGAGATTACAAAATTACTAGCTTAAAAAAAGCAGGAGTACATTTAACATTAACACGATGTCAGCGATGAATAAAATAATCATTTAAAAGGGATATCCCAAATTGCAGACGACGTGAAAAAATAAAATAAAGGTCAGTGAAAACACGATTAAATCAAGGAAAACAACCTACGATCTAATCATTCATTACAGATTTAGGTGAAAAAATCTAGACGATAAAATTTGTTACATTCACTGACGTTTACAATAAATTACAACCTAAAACTGATATAAAAAAGAGAATGTTCATAAAAAAAATGGTCAATAGTATCGATGTGCTTCAATAGCATTGTCGAAACAGACGAATGGATAAAACGGTTTTTTAAAACAAAGATTTGTATACAAGTTTTGGGAATTTACATATTGAACTAATTCTAATATTATCGGCTCTGACAATTTTATGGAATTAAAAGTGGACAAGAAACCGTCTTTACGTACAATCAATCCAGAAAAGGAACATAATCTATATAAGCTAAAGTAACCAACGACACATTAAACCGAAGAGAACAATATTTAAGTTTCTGATTTGATACACTACACAAAATATCATATTTTGATATTACAAATGATATTGATATTATCAACATTACAGAAATTGGCAGCAGGATAAAAATATATTACTCACAAATAAAGCAAAGCGGCTACAGCAGCAGTTGTGATTGAACAGGCAGCAGCTAACGACTATGCGAGTAATTATCTGTTCACGTTATTCGATCTCAATGGAGATCATAAGGAACAAATTAATCACGAGAAAAATTAGAAAAGAATCAGAGAATGATTTCAGAATGACTTAAGGGCAAAAAGAATAATATAAAAAACGAAAATAAACACACAAAAAAACAAAAAACAAATGACAGCTTGAATCAAAGATTGAGAGATCAAAGTTTATTGGATATATTGACCCAGTAATTAAACAAACTTTGATAAAACATGCACACTGTATGATAGACGTGATTTAAGGTAAGGTAAAACTTGAAAATAAATGAAACAAAATACCAGCCATCTTATGAGCAAATCAAATACGAATACAAATTCAATGCATCAGTGATGGGTGTTTAACATGCATGTTATTTATAGGTTGTTTTATTTAAATGCATAACACCTCACACGCAACAGAAAATACATCAGCATGTCGAACACATCTTGACATCTCTCACACACTGAGCAAAATTAAACCCGAGCAAACATTATTAAAAATAAGAAGACCTCGATGATGATAGAAAGTATTCCAAGTATGATTTATTCCCCTGGCTTTTAGCTGATGCAACAGTTTACTATTCGACAGTAGAGAAGATCTCGATGACCACAGAAGGTCCGCCAAAAATGGTTTACTCCCAAGGCTTTGAGTTGATGCAACAGTTTACAATTCGGCAGCAGAGAAGATCTCGATGACCACAGAAGGTCTGCCAAATACGGTTTAATCCCAGGGCCTTGAGTTGGTGCAACAGTTTACAATTTGGCAGCAGAGAAGATCTCGATTACCACAGAAGGCCTGCCAAATACGGTTTAATCCCAGGGCTTTGACTTGATGGAACACTTTACAGAAGCCACTTAGTATTCCTTTCATAAGCAATAAAACACACATAAATTAGTAACGTCAGTGTTAACAATTTTTTTGGTACTCACAGTCAATGAAGTTTGTTTAATCACACACAAAAATTAGCAATTAGCAATGGAATTGTTTAAAAAAAATAATCAGATTCAATGTAGTTGGCTTATTCACACAAAAATTAGCAATTGAATTGTTAACAATTTTGTACTCAAAGTCAATGTAGTTTGTTTAATCACACACAAAATTAGCAATGGAATCATTAACAATTTTTTACGCACATTCATTGTAGTTGGGTTAATCACACAAAAATTAACAAATGAAAGTGTTAACAATTTTATACTCACATTCAATGTAGTTGGCTTAATCACACAAAAATTAGGAAATCGAAGTGTTAATAATTTTGTACTGACATTCAATGTAGTTGGCTTAATCAAAGAAGTAGTCATGATAACAGATTGCAATATATTGCTTGGAATCGGTCTTAAATTGCACAAGGAGACAATGTATTAATTTCATATTGATGTCCACTATATATATATATATATATATATATATATATATATATATATATATATATATATATATATATATATATAATTCAGTTCAATGTATTCTCGTGGGTCGGTGGTTTTTTCCTGGGTTTTCCAGGGTTCTTCCTCCACCAGTTATACTGGCCGCCATATATGGCCTATCTTGTGCTGAAAAATGGCGTTAAACCCTAGAACAACAACAACAACAACAACAGTTCAATGTATGTTATCTAGCGATTCTTGTTAGAACAAGATAAATCAGTGTTTCAGTTTAAAAGCTTCAAGTGTATGCAATGTAACACGTTATTTTTAATGAGCACACTAATTTAGGCACAGCTGGTCTAGAACCAGTGCAGTTATTTATCAATTTTTGTTTGCAATTTAGATAAATAATTTTTGTCTAGAAATAACTTCTCCGGACCAAGGACACGTACTTTGAAATGGTCGCGCCGATGCGTTGTATCGGCAGATCCGCTTCTAAAACCAACCCTGTGCCATTAGCAGCCTATGTGGGATAAAGCTAATACCAGCTCTAATTCCACCCACGTTCTGCAGGAGACTGCTTTAGACTGGAACTGTGAGTTTGTCCTGCTGCATTGTAATATGGATGTAGATAAAGTTTGTAGTGTTGTATGCATGTATGTTTGAACTCCTCAACAATGTCTTATAGCAGTAATGTGCTCTCCTTGATGTAAATTGTCGGGAAGGTCACCAAGTGTGCATAATTAGAAACGAACCATACCATCTTGTACATAATGGTAACCATTATCTTGTACATAATGGTAATCATCATATTGTACATAATGGTATTCTTCATCTTGTACATAATGATAACCATTATCTTGTACATAATGGTAGTCATCATCTTGTACATAATGGTAATCATCATCTTGTATATATTGGTATTCATCATTTTGTACATATTAGTAATCATCATCTTGTACATAATGGCAATCATCATCTTGTACATAATGGTATTAATCATCTTGTATATAATGGTAATCATTATCATGTATCTAATGGTAATCATCATTTTATACATAATGTTAATCATCATCTAGTACATAATGGTATTCTTCATCTTGTACATAATGGTATTCATGATCTTGTATATAATGGTATTCATCATCTTGTACACAATGGTATTCATGATCTTGTATATAATGGTATTCATCATCTTGTACACAATGGTAATCATCATGCACATAATGGTAGTCATCATCTTGTAAATATTGGTATTCATAATTTTGTACATATTAGTAATCATCATCTTGTACACAATGGTAATCATCATCTTGCACATAATGGTAATCATTATTTTATACATAATGGTAATCATCATTTTGACATAATAGTATTCATCATCTTGTACATAAGTGTGACTATCACCTTGTACATAATGGTATTCATCATCTTGTACATAATGGTATTCATCATTTTGTACATAATGCTAATCATTACCCTGTACATAATGGTGATCATCACCTAGTACATAATGGTGATCTTCAAGTACATAATGGTAACCATCATCTTGTACACAATGGTTATCTTCATCTTGCACATAATGGTAATCATCATTTTGACATAATAGTATTCATCATATTGTACATAATTGTGATTATCACCTTGTACAGAATGGTATTCATCATCTTGTACATAATGGTATTCATCATCTTGTACACAATGGTATTCATCACCTTGTACAGAATGGTATTCATCATCTTGTACATAATGGTATTCATCATCTTGTACACAATGGTATTCATCACCTTGTACAGAATGGTATTCATCATCTTGTACATAATGGTATTCATCACCTTGTATAGAATGGCATTCATCATCTTGTACATAATGGTAATCATTACCCTGTACATAATGGCAATCATTATCATGTACAGAATGGTAATCATTATCCTGTACATAACGGTATTCATCATCTTGTACACAATGTCAATTATCTTGTACATAATGGCAATCATCATCTTCTGTATAATTGTAACCATCATCTTGTACATAATGATAATCATCATCCTGTATATAATGGTAATCATCATCTTGTACATAATGGTAGTCATCATCTTGTACATAATAGCATTCATCATCTTGTACATAATGGTATTCATCATCTTGTACATAATGGTAATCATCATCTTGTACATAATGGTAAGCATCATCTTGTACACAATGGTAATCATCATCTTGCACATAATGTCAATTATCTTGCACATAATGGCAATCATCATCTTCTATATAACTGTAACCATCATCTTGTACATAATGATAATCATCATCCTGTATATAATGGTAATCATCATCTTGCATATAATGGTAATCATCATCTAGTGCATAATGGTTATCATCATCTTGGTCATAATGGTATTCATCATTTTGTATACAATGGTAATCATCATCTTGTATGTTATGGTATTAAGCATCTTGTACGTTATGGTAATCATCATCTTGTATATATTGGTATTCATCATCTTGTACGTTATGGTATTAAGCATCTTGTACGTTATGGTAATCATCATCTTGTATATAATGGTATTCATCATCTTGTACAAAATGGTATTCATCATCTTGTACACAATGGTATTCATCACCTTGTACAGAATGGTATTCATCATCTTGTACACAATGGTATGCATCACCTTGTACAGAATGGCATTCATCATCTTGTACATAATGGTAATCATTACCCTGTACATAATGGCAATCATTATCATGTACAGAATGGTAATCATTATCCTGTACATAACGGTATTCATCATCTTGTACACAATGTCAATTATCTTGTACATAATGGCAATCATCATCTTCTGTATAACTGTAACCATCATCTTGTACATAATGATAATCATCATCCTGTATATAATGGTAATCATCATCTTGTATATAATTGTAATCATCATCTTGTACATAATGGTAACCATCATCTTGTATATAATAGTATTCATCATCTTTTACATAATGGCAACCATCATCTTGTACATAATGGTATCCATCATCTTGTACATAATGGTATTAATCATCTTGTACATAATGGTAATCATCATTTTGTATATAATGGTATTCGTCATCTTGTACATAATGGTAATCATCATCTTGTACATAATGGTAACCATCATCTTGTACGTAATGGTATCCATCATCTTGTACATAATGGTATTAATAATCTTGTACATAATGGTAATCATCATTTTGTATATAATGGTATTCGTCATCTTGTACATAATGGTAATCATCATCTTGTACATAATGGCAACCATCATCTTGAACATAATGGTATTCATCATCTTGTACATAATGGTATTAATCATCTTGTACATAATGGTAATCATCATTTTGTATATAATGGTATTCGTCATCTTGTACATAATGGTAATCATCATCTTGTACATAATGGTAACCATCATCTTGTACGTAATGGTATCCATCATCTTGTACATAATGGTATTAATAATCTTGTACATAATGGCAACCATCATCTTGTACATAATGGTATTCATCATCTTGTACATAATGGCAATCATCATCTTGTATATAATGGTAATCATCATCTTGTACATAATGGTAATCATCATCTTGTATATAATGGTATTTATCATCTTTAATATAATTGTAATAATCATCTTGTACGTTATGGTATTAAGCATCTTGTACGTTATGGTAATCATCATCTTTTATGTTTAAATTAGACTTCAACGCAACATTTCTTTGGGTGGTATATCTGTATCATTGAATCTATTGAAACTATAAGCATCTTCTTGTGGGTATATGTTTCTACTGAAACATGTAGGGTCCATGTCGCCAATATATTTGAGTGTTTACATCTTCCAAATTTTCCGTTAACCGCTCTGGTGACTTACCTGTGAATCGAAATATCTTGAAACTTGTATTTCATGCCGTCGCCTAGTTGTATTAGAAACATCGATTTCCATTGGTTATTTGGCTTGCGCATGAGCAGAAGAGTAAAAGTTGGAGTTCTTTTTTTCTTCTTCTTCTGCTTAATGGAACCATCATTTTCGTATGGAGACCACTCTTTATTCCAACTGCCCACTTATCCTAGTTTTTGCAAAGGTTCATCTGTGTGCAGTTTAGACCGGTCTGCCTTAGATCTGAGGCCAAAAGGTTTAAAATCTGGACACAAAATCGGATTCCGACCACAAGCGAATTTTGGGTGTGAAAAAAACGTGTCCAAAATGTTAGGTTTTTCCTTCTGTATTTTGTAGTGCAACTAGAACGTCCAGATTATTTGGTATCGTTGTAGAGCTATATATGTCTGCTCTTTTGCAATACCACCCACTTTGGTGTATCTTAAATGACCTTGATGCTGCAGAGCTCGGAAGTAGGGTACAGTCTCATCACGCCTACATGCGGGATTGGGTCCGAATGAGTTAAACATGCAGGCAAGGTGCCTGTAAAATGGAATCTGGTTGGGGCAGGGGGTGGGGTTGGCAAAGCCCCTGAAGCTCATAGATTTTACGCGGTTCCATGGCATTATTATAACCATCTAACTGTAAAAGCAAACTTAACCTAAGAAACGTTCCCGTTTATTCACCCTTTGTTTAGGGGTTGTACGCTCTCTCCCCACCTGTACAAGCGACCCTCCCCTTTTTTACCCATTATTCTGTGTTCTGGTCTACCTGAATACACAGACCATTGTTAACAAGCGTCTTGATGAACAGACGACAGTCATAATCGGACAAGTTATGAGTAAATAGTGATATATTATGGGTGTCTGAAAGATTAAACTATAGTGTCACTATCTGAAAGACCTCTGTATTCGCCTGTTAAGTGGTAATGGCTTCTGACATTGTTTTCAAATATGAATTTGACATGTACTTGTCGAGTTAAAATGCTGTTTATCTTCAGTCGTGAATACCAATGATTTTGGACATTTTAGTTCTCCTATATTAGTTTTGCTATCATATTGAACCAGTTATCAAACACCTGAATGCAATCAGTACCTCTGTAAGTCGTAATATTATGAGTTGACTCGATGCACAAATAATCATAAACAACAGACTGAGCTTGTAATTTCTGAATTTCACAACTCATCCCTCAACATACGTTAGAATAAGTTGTCTTAATTCTTCAATCCATCAGAATAGAATTAAAATGTCAACATGCATCTTTTAATTTATGTCATTCGGACTAGTCTACTGTATTTTTCATAAGCTATTTCATACATATTCAGACACATTTATATATGAACTTCCTCAGGGTACGTTATACATATCCGGGAGTAATGCGGGTCACATATATAATGAGCCATTGCAATCAGTAACTAAACTTGAACTGCATGTGTTTCACTCAAATATGGG
>CM068826.1:121765631-122023131 GCA_028554795.2 Sinohyriopsis cumingii | reverse complement strand
GTCCAAATTTGGCAGAAAAATCAAAACCTTTACGTGAGCTTTTGAAAGGTAAAAACTCATGGACTTGGGGTCCAGATCAAGAACAAGCTTTTAGAGATATCAAGCAAGAAATGATATCTTCACCAACGTTAGCACATTATGATCCAAATAGGGAAATAGTTGTATCTGCAGATGCATCTTCATTTGGACTAGGTGCTGGGCTACGGCAGAAGCACGATAGCACTCTGAGACCGGTGGCGTTCGCATCACGAGGTATGTCAGAAACTGAGCAACACTATGCTCAAATAGAAAAAGAGACCCTTGCAATCACTTGGGCTTGTGAATGCTTCAGTAGCTATTTAATTGGGTCACAATTCAAACTTGAAACTGACCATAAGCCATTAGTACCACTAATGAGCACAAAAATCTTGGGAGATTTACACCCCCCCCTCCAGAATTCAACGCTTTAGAATGCGTTTGATGAGATTCAGCTTTTGTATAGTTCATGTTGCTGGCAAAAAATCTATTAACTGCTGATGCTCTATCCAGAGCACCTTTAAGTTATTACTCTGAGAGTGACAGAGAATTTCAGGCTGAAACTAACGCCTACGTTGATTTTGTAGTTAGCAATTTGCCTGCATCAAATACTCGACTTGAACAAATAAAGTCTGAATATCGAAATGATTCGATTTGCAAACAGCTTGTACAATTCTGTGAAACGGGGTGACCAGAGAAATCCGCTATTGACGGAAAACTTCAATCGTACTGGGCAAATAGAGGTGAATTTACAATTCAAAATGGTCTTTTAATGAAAGGTTCACGCCTGGTCGTACCAGAATCACTTCAAAGAGAAATCCTAGAGAGAATTCACGATGGTCACCAAGGCATAGTTAAATGCCGAGAACGCGCCAAAACGTCATTTTGGTGGAAAGGACTAAGTACTCAGCTAGAGCACTTGGTAAAGTCTTGCCAAAATTGCATCGAAAACTCACGAGATCAAGCTGAACCAATGATACCAAATGAATTTCCAAGTCGGCCTTGGCAAAGAGTCGCTTCAGACTTGTTTGAACTAAATGGTCAAACATATCTCTTGGTGATTGATTATTTCTCACGATACATCGAAATAGCAAAATTGCAAGGCACAGGTTCGAAAGCAATTGTCAATCATCTCATCAATCTTTGTGCGATACGGTATACCAGAAGTTTTAGTTTCAGATAATGGTCCGCAATAAACATCCGCAATACTCAAAGATTTTGCGATAAGTTATGGATTCAGGCATATTACAAGTAGTCCAAAATATCCACAGAGCAATGGTCTCGCCGAAAGGGCTGTTCAGACAATTAAAAGAATGCTTAAAAAAGCAAACGATCCTTACATAGCTCTTTTGACATATCGCGCAACACCATTACCAAATGGATACAGCCCTGCTGAATTACTGATGGGAAGAAAATTACAAACTACTTTGCCAATGGCACCAAACAACTTAGAGCCGAAATGGCCAGATTTAATGAAACTGAAAAAATCGGAAAACTATCAAAAGCAAACTCAAAAGAGAAATTATGATCGTCGACATCGCGCCCGAAATATGAAAAAACTTCAGGTACACCTCGTTCATACATGGTAGTAACTGACGAGGGAGAGATACGGCGTAATAGGAGAAATTTAGTTCCCATGCCTACCACATTATCGGAGCCTCTCAAAGTGACTGCTTCAGACCCTGATACTTTGACTGACTCAGATGAAAGCAAAGCAGTGCCAACCAGTCAAAACGGATATTTCACACGTTCGGGAAGATTGTCAAAACCACCTGAGAGACTGAACTTGGTAAAAAAAAAACTAAGCTGATGTAGCTTGGTTAGAAATGCGGTCATCAGATCACGTTTCGTTTTAATGTAAACTCAGGAAGGGAGATGTTGTGTAAGCCTTAATCTAATTAGCTCTGAAATATCACTTGACAGTAAAAGTAATCAGACATTCCACACTGGACTAGAACTGATACACACCAACAGCTGGTTTATGTTATACATTCACTAAGGTTCAAGTTTCATGGGAAATATACGCTCAGGGCAGACTTTACTCCCCTTCCAAGCTGTATTGATGTCTTGTATATAATAAATACTATAGAACGCCCTATGCAGTTATTCTTCAATAACAAATAACATTACAGTTATTGCCGCAGTTTTTCGATACCGAAGATAACCAACATGCCATTCTACCCCATTGGCCCGATACTCACTACTACGACACCGACAACGTGCGCACCGAAGAACAAGAAGCTTTCTACGCTTGGTACCACACTAATGCCTCTGCCCCCTTCGACTTTCTGAAAGAAATGTTAAAGTATTGTCGATCGGACGTGGACATTTTACGTCGTTGCTCTGTACAATTTCCAGAATTAATCATGGAGCACGGAGGGATCGACCCCTTGAAAACAGCCTGCACCATTGCCAAAGCGTGTTCCTTACTGTAACGCAAACGATTCATGCCCGAGAAGACCATGGCTGCCATTCGCCCTCAAATGAACAATTTTGTCAAACGCCAATACTCGGTCAAAGCTCTACGTTGGCTACATTACTTGTTTGATAAGTAAGACAAATGGATCCAACACACCCGAAACGGAGGAGGTGAAAAGACCATTGGAACGTATTCGGTTGATGGTTGGGACTTAAAAAACCCTCTGATTGTGTGCGAGTTTAACGGTTGCTTATTTTACGGATGTCCGATCTGCTACACTTAACGGTACACTAAAAATCAGTTTTTATAACGAACCATAGAAGATTTGTAAAAGGCACTTTTTAGCGACGCTTGAAGTTAGAACAGCAAAAATACAAAGTGGTGGAAATGTGGGAATGCGAGTATGATCACCGTTTGAAAACCGATCCCGAGTTTAAACGCATCGTGGGAAGTTACAAGTTTTGTGGAACCTCTGAAACCGCGGTACAGTTTGTGTGGAGGACGGACGCATGCCACCAGTTTGCTGTACCAAGCCGATAAGGAGAAACGAGAAGAAATCAGTTACCTGTACGTGAGTTCTTTGTATCCTTACGTGTGCAATATTGTCACTTTTCCGAATGGTACCAACAATTGCTGACGGAACACATCGACGTGGACAACATTCGACAATAAGAAGGATTGATTAAATGTAAAGTCTTACCTCCCACGGACTTGTACAATCCCGTTTTACCTCACCATTGCCAAGGAAAACTGATGTTTTCCTTATGCGATACTTGTGCCGAAACGTGCAACCATTACAACCTTGTGAGCACACCCAAGAAGAACACGCATGGATCAGCGTGGAATTGTTCAAAGCTCTGCACCTGGGATGCCAGTTATTAGAAGTGTACGACATTTACAACCTCCCAAAGACAGACAAGTACCACAAGGGTGACGAGACTCAGAAAGGCATTTTCGAGGACAACGTAAAAGCCATTTTTGAAACTGAAACAAGAAACCAGCGGATATCCTTCTTGGTGCCATACTCCCGAAGACCAAGAGAAATTCAAGAGAGGCACTTGGAACAGGAAGGCATCACTTTAAAACAACATATAGAAAAACGAAGGAAGGCGTTCGTTTGCCAAAGTCAACTTGAATCGTTTGTTGGGAAACGACCGTGTTTATCCAAGACGGAGTATTTGACAGAACCTTTCCGCTACTTTCAGATGATTCACGACAAAAACAAATATATGATAAACATAAACTCCTTCGAGAAGACGTGATTCTGGTTAATTGCGAAGAAAAACTGGACTTTGTACAGGCCGACGAGTTATAAAATGTCATCTTTGCGGCCTGCGCGACAGCCCATGCTCGCTTAAAATTGTACGAAGCTTTAGAACTGTTAGAAGATCGTGTACTGTATTTTGGCACGGACAGTTACATCTACATCGATTGCCGTGATCAACGTCACCTGACATCGAAGGAGACCGTTTAAGAGCCTGGACGAACGAGCATCCCGGCGACAAGATTCTAAGTTTTGCTTGTATCCGTCCCAAACATTACGGCTACGAATACCGGGACCGTATAGAAGTGCACACGGAGTGTAAAGTGAAAGGATTGACTCTCAATTATCGCACCAGTCAAGTGGTGAACTTTGGGGTGTTGATAGAATCCTAGCAATCTAGAGAGGATCACCATTTTAAAGTGACCACCTACGAGCCTCACAAGATTGTACGTATAGCCACACATCAAATTTGTCTGTAGAGGAAAATTATCTGCGGTATGTAGTGTGTGAGCTAATGACTAAACAATGTCGACACGCCACTAGAGTGCAATCAGTTGTGTGCAAACATTACACTTATTACCTCCGAAAAGAAAGACATTGGTGTGAATGTCTAGTTTAGAAGTGTACATTAAGAGTCTACCTCTGGAACTGAGAGAATGCATTTACCGAGAGTTGGTTAAAATACATGTCCAACGCAAGTAACAATTGCATCCATTACGTCACCGATGTTAGAATCACTGGTACCTGAATGGCATAAGAGGTCTGATTCATTTCAAAGTGTTCCATTTGTCAGACGTTAGTGAATCACGTGAAATTCATAGTTTTGGATGCCAATCATTCTACTTACAAGTGACACCGAATTTCAATGGAAGAGTTACAGGATTACCAAAATATTTTACACGAACAAATCTTGGTTCCAGAGGAAACTTCTGTGCGACTTGTGGTGTTTGAGTTAGTAACTTAACCATTTTGGCACGGTACTGAAATAAAACCAATTCTGTTCAAAATGTATGTGTATTTCCTCCAACAGAAAAGGGTATAAAAACTTGTCATCATGACGCGACCTTTATCAACAGTGATACAACAATTGCCATGGAAGGAAATCAATGACAGTATTCAGACTGACGGTTTACCAACTCTTTTTAAGAGCACTGATTCCAATAAATTTGGGTCGTCGTGTGGATTGTGTCTTAGTGACTTCCTTTCTAGGATTTTGTTTACCAGCCAATTCCTTGTGGGCTTTGTACGATCTGTACCTCACAGTACCATAAAAACGATGTGGGTGGTACCTTTACCGGTACACGAGAGACTCATTCTGTTAAAAGTCTTGCGGTTTCAGCTCGATACTCCTTGACCTCTACGGGAAAAAAAGATTCGTCAACTTTTAGTCACTGAAGATGTTTACGAAGATGTGTGTGTAGCTTGTGACTTACACCTCCAATGGACAGATGTAGGAGACTGAACTAGTTTTGGTTTCGAGGCTTGCACAAAAGAAGCGGCAAACTATTCCCAAGATTTGTGATCATAAATTGAAACGTTCAGGGAAAAGAGTAAGTTTTAAACCTGTGTTATCCACAGTGTCAGAATAGGAAGACCCTGACATCCAGGAAAATCACCCCATTCAATACAAGACCGTCACTGACATGGACATTTCCGAAAAGCCATTCATAGAGGTCCCCTGTGTGACTATACCATCACATATAACCATCACAGGCAACGAGAAGGCCGATCAAGCAGCAAAGAACGCACTGAGCGAACTTGAACCAACCCACATCGATTACAGCGTCCCAGAATTGTACAGCATGATAACCACAAAAATTGTCTGTAAATGGCAAATACAATGGGATACATGCCTTAAACGACGTACGCTGTACTCGATTAAAAAAAACCAGTGAGTCGCAATAGCAAAGCACCGAAAACCAATATCAGGCATCATCAACGGATCATGAACCGAACCAATACAGCAAAAACCTTACTTGCAAGCAGTATGGGGAAATATGTCCTGGTTATTCGTGGATTTGGAGCAAAGTGCCCCAATTGCGTTGATGATGAAGATCTCCGGCATGTTTTAATATATGTCCGAAATATGACGAACAAAGAAAATATTGGTCAATACACTAAGGACAAAAAATTCGTCATATACTTATCCCGAACTTCTTTACCAAACTAACCCAAACCCCAATCAAACAATTGATGCTATGTTGATTTTCCTTAAGGAAATTGATAAAATCAATAAATTATAAGTCAACCAAATCCATATACTCAGACCGACCGGACACCTAGGGCGATTACATAAGTAATATATTATAAGGCACAAATTTAGAAATAGGACACATTAATAAACATCCATACATCATTAGACTTTGCACTAACGGACATCCCTCTTAGTGCGGCTGATTGGGAAAGTGGGGGCAGGAGTAGCATACGGTTTACAGCCCGAATAGGGGCTAGTACCGCCAGTGCGCGGGCTGATGCTACACTTGCATCTATCACCCACTTCGGCGCCTTGAGCTGTCCAAATGTATAATATATCAAGCAATGCAATAGGTGATCGGTAATTAGATAACTATCATACATACTAACATCTATCTTCTATCATTACTTGAGGCATGATGAATCGACTTAAAATATAATAATTATGACTGGCCAACACAATTAAAAATTATAAGGTAGCTTAAATCCCAGCCATCAGGGACCGCTGCACAATGCGGCAACACAATGACCATAGATTAACTCGAAAACTAGAGTAACAACCCAAAATTGGATCTATAAGGTGGCTAAAATCCCAAAGCCATCCGGACCAGCCACATAAGGTGGCACCAAATTATATAATTAGGAATTATGTCCTTGAAATATTGATCTATAAGGTGACTAAAAATCGAGTCATCAGGCACCCCGAACAAGACGGAAACATTTATTTTTAGAATAGAAACACCAAATATCATTCTCCCTAAAATAGATTAGAGATTGATCTTGTTATCTATGTCTATATCTTTTCTACAAACAGCCCAAATGATTTTCCAGAATTATAAATACGGCAAACGACGCTATTTACTATTCGGAAATTGGGGACAAAAATCGATACCGGATGTAGGGTGAATCCCTTCCACTGAGCCCGATCCTCCTTTGCCGCCTCCAGACATGTACCGTCTAGGTGAGTGCGTGTGGACCATTCCCACTCACCACTAGTACCGTGAGATATAAATGTCTCGAAACCGGACCAATCAAATAGCACTTCTTAAGTGCACTAAGGCGTTGGGGGAAGTGGCACCATTTCTCCCCCCTCGAATCAATCATTCCCAAATGGGAAATAAACCGGTCGTACATGCCCGAAAGGGTGATACACGACCTTAATTCAATCAGTCAGTCAGTCAGTCAGTCTGGTTACCCATCGTTGACTAGTCAACATCAACGACAATGAGTAGACCTACAAAACGTCTTGAACTCCAATTGCACCTGTAGGATGCCAGGTGACTAGATCGTCTCCCTTCACTATTCTGGCAGATTTAGAATGGTAAAAGATATTTCAAAGTTTGAAACTATTAATCTCCTCCACACACACACGCACAAACACACACACACACACACACACACACACACACACACATACATACATACATACATACATGCATACATACATACATACACACATACACGGCAATCATTGGAAAATATTCTGATCATATTTATCTACCTATATCCTTTATGAGTCACAAGCTGTCAATAAGCATTGCAGAATAGCTTCCTTAGACAAAGTTTTATAAAAGCTTTCGTATGTTTGACTACATTTAGCAAGAGTTCATAGTTTAAAATAAATAATATCATAATATCTTTTGAAAAGAGTCTAGGTGCGTCTTCGAATGGATTTTAACGAAATCTGTGGGATATCCATAACTATTAATGAATAAGAAACCCCAAAAACTTAAAATTCTGTTAGTAGTTTTGTCCTCTTATCTAGCATTGTTTCTCTTCGGCAATAATTGCAACATTACCTAATTATCATAAACATTATAATTGAATAATATCAACATTACCTAATTATCATAAAAATTTTAATCGAATAACTCTATTTGTCGAAATGACTTTTTTAAGCATTATAATGAAAACAGGGACTGGCCCTATCACAGAAGTTTCGAAAATGTATTAACTTACACTCGGAGACCTGTAAAATGTAATGTGATGTGATGTGATGTAATTTGGATTTTTAACGTAGCTTTAACAATTTTTCAGTCATATCGCTACGATATCTGCAATGTGGCAGTTTATAGTGATGTCTAGCACTGGGGCATCATGCCGCAGACATGTAGCATGATGTCCCACCCAGTCACATTATCCTGACACCGGGCCTACCAGTCCTAACACTAACCTCTTAATGCTGAGCGCCAAGCGAGGCAGCTGTTAGTACCGTTTTTGTAAGTCTTTGGTATGACTCGGAAGGGTATCGAACCCACGACCTCCCGCATCCGAGGCGGACGCTCTAACCACTAGGCCACCGGAGCGGTCTGTAAAATGTAATGCTAACATATCATCATCTCCACTAACAATAATGTCAGCATTATTTAAGTATCATAATAAAATATGATCTATTCGAGGAGAAAATATAAGCATTAAAACGAAACATACAACTGTCACCATCGTACAGGTTTGAATAATGTTATAAACATTGACCCCATACTCCATACAGTCTAATGATAACATACAGTTGCCCCTTGTGTTCAGTATCGTCAAATACCAAGAATGTCAAGACACTGTTAAAAGGAAAGAATAAAACCATGTATCATTAAAAGCTGTAGATACACATCACGACAACCTCAGAGCGTGCGAATATTTAAATATTGACCTGTAAACACTGATCCAACATTTTGCCACATGCAAATAAACAACATTTACTTGTACGGAACTGTATTTTTAATCTCCCAGCTCTTATTTCAACTCGTCTTAATGTATTGAGACACAAGTGGGAGCAATTTCATTTCTTCAGGATTACTTCAAACAATATATTTCCTGTAAATTACTATCGCAAAATGAGTAATGTTAATTAGTTTTTGCTAAAATCGGGTCTCTCGCTAATTAAAGTTTTACATAGACACCAGGTCATACTGTTATCATAGGTGACCTTTTGCTTTATAAATTTATACTTGAAACAGAAAAGTCAAACTTTATATTGAGAGATACTATATCAACCGAGAATCAAGTGATTTATAATCTAACAAATGAACACACACTATAGTCTTCATCTTGTATTATACAGTGCAATAAAGATTCAGTAATGAGATTAGTGCTTCAATAGCTTAGTATAGACACAGCAGTGACAATAAGGTCGGCTCAGGGTTAGACTTTGACCTACGTGCTTATGACATTCGGACAACAACCTGGAAAGAGAAGACGTAATGGACATGCTATCAAATTATTCTAAAGAGCAGTAAATGTCGATATCAGAACAGAAAATCTGGTATGGTTAGGATTATCAGTTTAGCCGAATATAAAGAGAGGCATAGAATTCCCAATTAAATGGAGGGACGAAAACATTTTTAAAAGTATTAGCAGCAGTAAGGTGTATGAAGCAAACATACGTTCCTATTTTGTGTATCACCATTTTGTGAATGGAGTACGAGAACATAAGCTCAAAAAATTAAACTTAAAAAGTACTAGGCAAGCAAGACATGTTTTCAAAAGTCAGATCTAAAAACACAAGATAGCTGATATGTTCGCGTATTATCATTTCATGTTCGGTATGACAAAACCAAAATTTAAAACATACCGGGTCTGTCAGAGGATGAAAACAATTAGTCACGGACCTGGAGCAATCGATCCAGATTGATCCAGACTAAACCTGACAGTCATTTTTTCGAATATCACGAATGTTAAAAATAAATAATAATAATCTCGGTTATTTAGGAAGGGGTATCGAAATATACATTTAACTATTTAAAATAAATATACCCGGCAACTTTCAATATATATTTAATTTAAACGTGTGTTTAAAATGTTTAACCTTTGGCAATGATCTTACATTTAACATATGGTTTCTCTGCTCTCTCATTTCCCAAGGAAGCCATCTCTGCACAATATCGTGTTAGCATTCGTTGCCTTTGTCTTTCATACGGTGAATTAGGATTGTTCTTGACACAGGGTTCGACAAGAAAACATCCAGGATGTCGCTGAATCACTTCAATTACATATCACGTGAAAATGTTATCTCGGGAGTAAGGGAGCTACTTCGTTTAAGATGATATGCAATCCAATTAGTACGATTTGATGTCATACACCATTGACTAAAGCCGTTCAATCCTATCCCATTCCACTGTCATACTTGAATTAATGAATCTAGAAGAGGAAACTGGTATAATCAATTATTAAAGATTTTATAAATTTTAATTAGTTTAAACATTTTATTTCATAAATTTGTGATAGTCAAAGTGAGGAATATCTTTGTTAAACATTAGCATTTAGCCAAGGTAAATAAATCAGGAAGACGAACAATGAAGAAGTGGGTGAAAGACGAGGATAAAAAAAGAAGTTAAAATGAGAAATTGTAAATAAAATGTGTCAAATATGTAGAAAGTTGAGAAAATATGGAGGAAAAAAGGGGAACATAAATAAATATATGAATTAATAAATTAATCAATTAACTGATTAATTAATTTTAAAGGAACGAGAAAGCAAGATGAAAAATACTTCATTCGAGATGGAATCGTTGTGGAGACGATGGTGAACATTTTGGAAAAACGGAAATGCATGCGTGATAGTAATATGTGTACTGAAGAAAATCGTTTTAACTTTTCAACACATTTGTGAACCGTATTGAAAATACGAACGTCTACTTCATAGATAGGCGTTGTATTACAGCAGAATGTATTTAAATTTAAATTATCATATGGTGTGGGGGATTAAAACAGTCAAATGAGTTGTTAACTTAGGCAAAATAAGAAAGTGTGTTGTGTCATTTCTAGCGATTTGTTCTAAGTTGGGCATGAAGAATATAAAATCTCCTAACCTAATAAATGTGTCAAGTAAGAAAAATTATATATATATATATATATATATATATATATATATATATATATATATATATATATATATATAATTGTAATGATATTCAGTTTCATATATCTTCAAAAGCATCCACGTCAAAAGGGATTCCTTTACACAAAGGAGATATTATTAAATACCATATTTTGCAGATTTTTATATTTTCTCATTCACTTTTTAAATTTGGAGAAGAAAATAAAATCAATTTCCAGTGCAGCGTATCCCAAAATGTTAGTTTGGGATCAGCTACACTTGAAATGGTAATATCTATCCTTCACATGGGAGGAAACTTTAATAGCACACGCAACATAAATATCGATTTATTTCCCTTGGAAATTATCGCTGTTTTGAAAATCCAACTTGGTGTTCTTTAATCATCCTCATAGTTTGGCGGGCTAGCAATTTCGATTTATGTACACTCTGAAGCTAGTCTATGGTCCCGTAATTATTTGAAATAATATTCTTGAGTCTGGCTGGTCTATTAACTGTTACTGAAGGTTTTTATGCTCTCACAACCTACATAAAACAAATATATATGTCTGGTTTAATCTAGTTTACTCTATTTTAAATGGCAAACCCTGCTTTTGAAATATTAATTATCACAATCCGAGGATGTTCCTAATTAGTAAAAAAATTTATTGGTTGCAAGTAATATATTCAAAGGTAAGTTATGGGAGAGAATGGGAAGGAGAGAGACATGCGGTCGCTGGCATGAACAGATATGTGTACAGCATTGATGATCAATACGATGCCATTACGTCAACAAAGCGAGTTACATTTAGGAGTTCTGTGGCATGATTATGTAGAGTCATGACACTGCAAAGAATTTACATACTTAGGTTTAGATATTGAGGCTACATATCAGTAAGACATCGTAGATATACCGATTTGTCTTCATATTGACATTTTAACACATTGCAACTGGTAAATCGACTTGTTGAAACTAAAGAAATATATAATCATGTTGATGGCAGCTTAATGCTTCCGTACGCTTCCGTGTTCAACCCAATATGGATTTAATAGTCTTCTCCGTTGAGGTAATGTTTCCTTATTAGTAAAAAAATCTAGAAAAGTAGGTAAGGTGATACTTTCTTGTCACTCATGTGCATATGTCTCAAATTCTTTTCTTTTCCTAACGATATCTTAGCGCTAGAAACATAGCAGATCCTAGCTAATTTATTTGTTGTGATTTGATCTTTACGATAACTTTGTGTGGATAGGAAAGTCTATCTTGAACTTGAAATCGCATAATTAGACATGCAGTTTTTTTTCCAATTAGTAACCAGCAATAATAGCAAAAGTATGTGGATGAGGAAAACATGTATATACAAAGGTTGGTTTACTCGAATATAGCATGGGTATTATGAATTATATCGTACACCTTACAGTGTATCAGCAATCAGTATGTCAATTGTTATACAATTTTCACAATTTGAACTCGAGACCACTATGTCATGTAGTAAATATATATATATATAGATAGAAAACCGTGTGATCACTCCAACGGCAAGGATTCTTCATACGATAATCCAATAATGCCACAGCTTGTGGTAGACTTTGTCACAAAACCATTTTCTAGATGATGCTGATAGTCCTGTGGAATTTGACAGAAGTAGTTTTTATCTTTGGAATTAAATTTCTAGAGGCTTAAAAGTTCAGTTACTTCTGTACACTTCTGTACACTATCATAAAAACAGAAGAAGAAAAAAGAAAAAAATGTTTGCAACTTAAGTCGTTTGAGCAGTCAGAAATGGATCTCGGATAAAAGACGTTTCTGAGGCAGACATAAACATGAGAAGTGCAATAAATAGTAATAATAAGAATGATGACATACAATAATAAATTATCTTTGTATTATTTAAGTCACAAACCTGCGAATGTCAATTTAAACAGTGAATACATGCTTACCCTGCCACCCATTTATTCAGTCTGTTTTGTCTACGTTTTCATTACTAAATATACTTTTCTGCATCTTCATGAATCAGTTGCCATGTTGATTTTATTCCACTGCTCTCGTTCAAAAGGAAGTCCATATGTCATTATTCGTAAATTATTCGATATTTTAATTAAAAAGTCTTATAAAGCGTGCAGTGTGTTGGAGTAGGCTACGTGCTTTTTTTACACAGTGAGATACGATTGCCTTTGCAGCGACTTTTGAATCGGCATTTTTCTGGAAGAAGCCATCGGAGACTGAATTCACTGTCAGTGCTGTGGCTTTACTAAACTAGCTGATATATTTTAAGAACGTTATTCTTTTTAACTTTTTTATACCTTTGAAAGAACCTTTAAATATTTTACCTTGTATCCTTTACCTTGAAAGAGAAAGAAAATAGTTTATTTGAAAGGTTAATATTTTTCGAAGTGAACTTTGAATCGGCACGAGATAACCAAGGTTGTGATGACATGCCGTATAACCCTATACGTACATACCTAGCTACCTACCCCCCCCCCCACACATACATACATACATACATACATACATACATACTGTTACGTGTATACATTATTTTTGTAATTCTTGGTACACGACTTAATAAAACAATTTGCATTTTTTTCATGGCTGTAAATTGTAATCATTATATGTTGTCAAGATATTAGAAAGCTAATTTTTGTACACGGGAAAAAATTCTATTTTGAGATATTAAGAGCGTAGCTTGTGTAGGATCTATAAATAATAGTGTTCTTAGGTGTTTATGATCATTAATAATAATAATAATAATAATAATAATAGTTTACAAACCTTGCTAGTTTAGCTTCTTTCTGTTCCTTCGTGTATGACCATAGAGTAATACATACATACATACATACATACATATTACCATTTTATAAAATAATTTTAATGCAACTGAGAGTCTATATTCCTAGTTCATCTTCAGATAATAGGCTCAGCACTGTAAATAAATGTGAGGACAAATCATTCCGTCACGACTTAGATTTCGTAAAAATATAATTTCTACTCCGTGGTATGTTGTACACAATGTGCACATTATATTGATCACTCTGACAAAAAACATTTCGAATCTTAACTTTTCTAAGGTCAAATTAACGATTGGCAATGTAACAGTTCCATCAGTTCTTACCCAGTGAATGCATATAACTGTATACTGGTTGTCACCAATACTTGAAACAATATTTTATCGTAAAGAAAAATCATAATTTCCTTTGAAAGAACACTGATATGTATTGCAGTTTAGCGTGTATAGGTTGAATAACATTGGTTTTTAAAATTCAGAAGAAACGTGTGTTCTTTTCAGAGACGCAAAATTGAACTATTTACTCATTTTTCGAGGGTAAAACAAAGAAAGAAAATTGGTTAGTCTTTAGACTTTAAATCATTCACGGTAGAGGTGATTACAATTAAAATTATATCGCGAAAAGTTTGTCTAATAGCTGCTATTATAAAGTAGAAATTACAATGAATACAGTTCATCAAGATTATATTATAGTTGTCTTTATATTCAACTAAAAATGTAAGACAACATTAAAATGAAATGGGGCATTCAATCCACAATGGATCAGTTTAATCCAATAGTTACCAGAGCTGTTTCCTTTGTATGCAACAAATGAACACCAAACTGATCTCGAATTTTCGTATGTGCTTTAAACATGGTGCGCTTATGATCTACAAAAGAAGTGGCAATACTGGAATACAGCCGTATATGCGTTATATTCATAGTAGTGTACTTAACAACTTTCCTTGTAGAAAACGACACGCAGAACTACACACGACGAGCCTTCACTTACGGTACAATGTTCATAACGCCAAGTTGTAATGTGTGTAATTGTTTTTTTTTTTGTTTTTTTCTGGTAAGTTCTTTGATATCTTAATAATTGACTGAAGATCTTAATTGCACATTATCACAGCATTACTATCTATAGTGAATTTCTCTTAAATCAAGACTAATTACAGCGAGTGCGCAGACATCTAAGGGAGGGCATGTGTGACTGATGCTAATTAAACACGATGCAGTTGCGACAGAATGCAGTCTTCAAAAGAATGTCAAAGCGTCATAAAATTTGATTAAGCATGCTTTCTTTGCACACGAATAAAAACAATTTCTTTTTATGTCTCGTCTCAAACATTTTCATTCCCTTCAGTCGACTCGGTGTGAATTTATCCTGAACTCTCACCAAATTCAGTTACTGAAACGATGCAGAAAATTTGAATAAAATAAATGTTACAGAGTGCTCTTGAGAAATGAGGGTGTTTGAATTCTACTCCTAAATGGTGACACGATGCACCTTATATTTCGCACGCGGGAACGATTGAGAAACGCCCATAGCAGACAACACTAGCCATACAAATGATCACTGCAAAGTAATCTTTACAGGCAAAATAAATATAAGCATATCACGCACAATGAACTTTCAAGACAAAAACCACTACAAACAAGATCAAAGCATAACTAGTTGCGATTCCTACAGTCAAGACACATATGCATGGGCAAGCTCGAATCATGCAATTGTAAAATTGCCACCTTGATTCCGAGCTACTCTGACGAGATGATGTATGGCCCTTGTGTGCTCATTGCACCCTGGTTATTAGCTTTGCAAAGACTGAGAAGAATATCTTGCATTGCCACGTTCAGTAGCGATATCGGGTGGAAGTGACTAATATCTCATAGTTCTTTTCGTTTGGTACAAAGTAGCCCTCGGCAAAATGAGAACAAACCGGAATTCTATCTTTTCAACATTTTCGCATTATTCCCCATCATCCCCATCTTTCAGAAGGCTCTGGTGTTGGTCATCATCTTGTTGGGTCGTAGAGGTCTCGCAGGCGCTACCTTACGAGGGCTGTATGAAATATGCCACCCCATTATGCCCCTGAGCTTGTCGTTCCCATCCGTTATCTGTCTCCGATCTATCCTCCATTGTGATCTAGTCTTTCGGGGCAGTCACTGGTTACCAGGAAGAATCAATATTTCCAATTATATTCTGTCTTGCTTTACTGGTATGTAAAATTATTACTAATGTATTGTGCTTAACATTAAAAAGGAATTAATAAATTTATACTTGTGTATTATTATATCAAGTTAAAAGAACGAATAATTAGCAAGACAGTCTTATTAGGGTGGCGTCACATTCACGTTGGCTCTTTTCAATATCGAAATAATTTGATTTTCTTCCGTAAAATGTGTGCGACCTGATGTTGCTGCTGTGTTTTTGTTTTTGAATAATGGCTTTTTGTTTATGTTGTTGGAGATTACGTATGTTTTAGAATGATTTTTCCTTCTCCTCTCTGTTAGGGACAAAACGGTCCATTCTGTCTGAGAATTGTATTCATCAGAATTAGAACAAATTGTTTTTCAGAGCACGTGATTATTAAGTTTCGATAGCAGCTCTGAACAATAAGCAAACATAGTTACTATCTTGTGTTACGACTCTATGGCCTTAAAATAAGTAACAGAAAAGAAGTGAAAAACATCAAGCTTTGTAAAATTCCACAAATAATTGTTTTCTCAAAAAGTAAACATGAAATTTCTTTTAATGTGTTGCGAATTAATTCCAAAATAATCATAGAATTACAGACACAAGTCCTAATAATTTAAAATGTCTGATTTTTTTAAAAGCAGATATCCAAATTACGTCCGACGTTGAGGGTGTTGATGTGTCGATGGAGGCATGTATTGTGTTGTTGTACCAAAGTCTTTTGTTGAAACACGGAGAATAATTTGAAGAAATAAATTTCAGCCCAAATGAACTTCTGTACAAAATAATAATACAAAACTGAGTCTGCTAGATCTTGAATCACGAATAAACAATCTCTCCAGCAACAAGATTATGTCATCTTCTACTTGACCTCAGGTCACAATTAACATTTTCTATAAAAAAAGATATTCATTACTTAATGGAAAATAACCTTTTTTATAACGTTCACAATGTTTACAAAATAAAATCTTAGTTATCAATAGAAGTCTGTTATTAAAATTATAATATATAACCTGGATTATGTCAGATACACCAGGTAAATTGTAAGATAATTATAAAAACGGTGTAATCAAAAGCTCTCTTGCATTAATTATTTTCTGATAAATTGCGCTAACTCTCCAATTATTGATTGTCATTTGGGTTAAAACACACTGGGACAGATTCTCCACAAACGGATGCAAGTGATTTATTATCCACAGATCTTACGTTAAGACGCCCCACTAACAATGAATATAACAGTTGTCTGAACACATAGTTATGCGAGAAGGATATATTAGGCTAAATGAAAAAGTTATCTGCGCTAAAGCTATTTGTTTCTGGCATGTGGCTCCATCAATGAATGGGATCATTATATTTTTCAAGAAGAATATATTTACAATATATTTACAATTTGTTCATGCTATTTTCCTTTAAATGCGTGACTAAAATTTTCATTTTTCTTCTTCCTGTTATCTTAAATTATGCTTCGCTTGGTAATAACAACAAGCATTGTTTGCTTTAACAATTTTCATAAATGAACATAGTTCAACCAAATATCAAATTTAAAAAAATAATCGTTAGAAACCGCAAATGTGACTATAGAAATCACCTCAATGATTTAAGCTCAAATAGTACAGAAAATACATATTTATGCTTGAATTATCTATTGCCAGTGTAGTGAATTATATAAATAATGTGATCAACATCACCATACAGATTTACGTCATCCTAAGGAGAGAACGATTTTTGTAGGCACTTAACACAATTTTATTGAGGCAGATGACTTCATAATAGATCGAATTATATCATGATTTGTGTTTTTGAATGACATTGTCAAAATATTGAAATATTTGTTCATGCACTACAGTCGAATAAATTTTTTATACAATTTTACGAATATAAAACCTTGCCTCATCGCTTGCAACCTGACATTAATATTTATAGCTATATTGTTTCTGTCTTAACTGAATAGATAGAAACCCAAGTAAAGTATCTATTATCAATACTGCTATGATAGATTGAATGAAACAGAATATATGCTTTCATCTACGTGAAATATTGTGGACATCATGTCTGAAATAAGTGTTGCATCTGACTACGTGCAAATAAGAGACCTTTTACAGGCTGAGAAAGTCAGCAAGATTTAGATGGGCAATAATTTGTTTAAGGTACGTTTACATGGGCCTATTTACTTGCTTCTGTCTGAGTCAGTTTTCATCCAGTGATATTGTATCATTAGAGCGTGAGCCGAAGTTTTTAAAATTTTGCTTAGTTACTGGACTTTATATCTCCGTTGTGGAGATTGATAAATCCATTTGTCTGTTGGATCTGAACCTGATTTATTACCATTGCTATTTTATGCGACGATTTTGTTTCATTTGATACCAAAACATTATTACTAGCTTCAATCTGAATTTTGATTTGAAATGAAATCAGCTAATATATGTTCTTGAAGAAATCAAAAGACGCTAGGAACTGACTTATAATCTTGATTGACGATGGTTAGAAAGCAGCTTCGATATTTCAGTCTCAATTGTTGCGATGTTTTGTGACGACATAATTGCAAAGGTGCACAAAGATACGATAACCAACCCACGTTTAATACGTGTAACATACAGGCATGTCACAGTTAACCGCAGCATGAAGAAACTCAATCTAAGATGACTTATTAAAGTGTAATGCAGGAACATTGGTTTGTGATGAGCATGCACAAGAATTTTAACATTCCATAAAAACAGGGTTAGACGACGAGCAATTAAGAAACTTTTTGCACGTTGAGTGTTTAAATGATATGCCCAGCACAATTTGTAAGGTTTAGAAGTTTAGCTAAAATTGTTAGTTTTATCTTTTATTGTTTGCTATTATACGTAGATCTCATATTTCATTCATTATATTACACTCCTAGTTAGTTTCGTTCTGAATAAGATATCAAACTACGACACTCTGTTTTGAGGACGAAGTTTCTCAAAAGACATCAAATGATCCTCAGATATCAAGGTATCGCGCAAATCACACGATGTTATGTCTCTTTCGAAAGTTGCTTATTCCTGGACTCGTTCATCATTATCTACAATTGGGTACTTTATTTATGTTCTCAGTCATGCAACAGTTTGAATTAAGCCTTAAACTAGAGAAAGGAAGGTGTAAAGATCAGAGTTAATAGTTTTGGCCATAAACATTATTTTTCTGCTTTTTGGCTAAAATATGACGAAAATGTAACGTATATGATATCCTTGCTTTGTTACAACGTAGCTAAAGTCTTACTGAATTTACCCGTCAGATACATTAAAACGAGATTTTGAGAATAACTACGATTTGAATATAAATGTACAAACGGCTTGTCCTGTAGCATTAGAGAATGTTAATATTAAATGAGTAAATATAAATTTACTTTCATAGTAGTAGTGAATATTAGTACTATGGTTATTACTAGTTAACAATGCTTACTTATATTCAGCAGATATAAGAAACGTTGATGTATAAAGTTCTGACGCCATGTTCTGTAAGGACCCTCCTTCTGACTGAGATGTCGACTTTGTTACTTTCGGTTTATCAATTGTAGGAAAACGATGATAAATTTGAAAACTAAGACTGTAAAATAGACGCTATAATCTGCCGACACTGGTAATAATGTTCATAAACAGTCAATGCAAACTTAGCCTTCATATGACTGAATGAGCTTATTTAATTGAATGCAAACATGTATTTGAAAATGTCTGTCGTGTTAAGGTTTCTTCAGTACTAATGATCAGCAGGTTATGTCATTGCTTGCGTTGCATTGCCAAAATTGTAAGCAGGTCTCATTACATTTACTGTATTTCAGAAATATAATACCGAGTGTTACAGCATGTGCGAATAAAGGCTGGTTGGGGGGTTAAATACATGATCTATCTCATATTTACTTATGCGCCAATGCAACTACAATTTAACTATAACCGTTTAAATATGAAATTTGAGTGAATTCCACTATTCCTTATTTAGTCGATATCATTTTATTTGCTACAATGTACCTTTATTCAAACTGGAAGTGTTTTCAAATAAGTCACAACGTTTACAAGAAATGAATTTGTTCATTATTTACAAGAGTTGAAGATTCTTATCCAGTCATTAATAGATTGCAAAGGTTATATCTATGCCTTGATTAGAAGACTAGATATTAAGGCATATCTTTATGTATATTCTATTTTAAATTTTATTTTAAGTTGACTTTATTCATTATGTGCTTCATGTTATGTAAAATTGTGTCTTCTAGCTGACCCTGTCCAAAATCAAGTTCATTGTCTACCTAACCAGCATCATTGATTTTTTAAAACACTCTGTAAACAAGTAACACATGACTAATATGAGTGTGGGTTTAATAGTAGGACCATTATCAATAATAATAATAATAATAATAATAATAATGCTTTATTTATAGATGGTGACTCATTAGTCAATGACTATTCTCCCTTGAGGCCCTCTTAATAGAAATAATGAATAGAAATAAACATATTTTAACTGGGTTTAAGGCAAGGCCATTGCGTTAACAGTGCTCTTTGTTATAATTTTAGTATCTCAGTCTTCTTAAACAGAAGCTTCCATGAAGTAAAAGTTTTTGTTTTGATTTAGAAAATACAAATAGTTACCTATATCAAGTAGAGGGCTTTATAATCTTGCATACTGGGAAACTGATTCATTCGTGATGTGAGATAATGAAACAGAATCAGTCTTATTGTCATACCCGATATTTCGTTTGAGCGGGAATTTATTTAATTCAAATTATTCTTACATGGAAATACAACGTGTTCTGCAATATTCTTAGAGACATTAACATGGACTTATTATGAATTCAAAATAAGGAAAGCATGGATTATATTACTGTGATTCAAAAAAAGATTGTTGGCACCTCATTTCAATTGGCCATTGGTGCATTAGTACTTAGAGACTGCATGCCACTGCAGGCACATCAACACCTTCAGAGTTGGAGATTATATGAAATACCACAAACGTTTAATCCGATCTTTATTCAATAGGACAATAGGACTTGTGTAAGAAAATCTTGGACTATTGGGGATTCACTTCGCAATGCCGTAAGTTATTTTGAAATTTTCAATTTGTAATTTAGGGAAATGAATTATTATTTGTTGAATTTTACAAAAGTTGTTGTTTTTTGATCTTTTTTACTACGTATTTTAAGACCATATACTCGTGATAATACTTTAAGTACAGAATACAAATCTTTATGTTTTGTAACAAATTCAGTTGGTTTTATTTGATAATGTGTACTGATTTATTGTTTGCAGAACGAAATGTGTTAATCAAATATTTTAGAATATATTTTTTTCTCTTTCAGAATTTTAATCAAAGAGTTATTTCTTGTCACCTTTCCCATTCACTTTCTTGAATTAAATATCCGGATAAAATTTTTAACAATAACCGATGGGAAATTTTGACTCGGAATAGGATTTGCAGGATTGAACATATCTTATGTCACTCGTCTTTACAAACTGAACCAATATCAGTTTACTTGTATTGCTCTAAATATGAACAGGCATTATTTACCATTTTATTTAAAACACCCGTGAAATACGAGGGAACTGAAACCCGCGAAAGACACATACAAGTGAAAGTAGATGTGCTATATTTAATGCTTTAATTGAAATTGAACATTTATGGGTGTAATCAGTTAAGCAGGTCAGTTTACTTAATCGATTTGTCAATTATATTATAGCATAAAACGGTGATAATTGAATAGGTTATCGTATACATATAGCGCTTCAGGTTACGTGGAGAAGTGCAACAGAGAGATTTGAAATAATAATAATAATAATAATAATAATAACGACAACGATATCGATTATGATTACAAATAAACTCATCAAGAATGTTCTTTTACTGTTTTCAATTGTTTAATAGTCTTTCGTCAAAACTACTATTAAGAGACTACTCATTAAACTATTTTGTGATATACATGTAGAAATATATATATATATATATATATATATATATATATATATATATATATATATATATATATATATATATATATATATATATATATATATATATATATATATATATATATTTTAACGGTTTAACAATCTGTTCAATCCTTTTTCTGAAACGCAAGACAAGACAGAAGTTATATTTGGTTGTTTTCACTAACGTCCGTGCGTCGATATTCTTAGGTGAATCGAATCAAACTAACATAAATCCTTGTTTTTAGCAGCGTTTGTATTTTGTTCAGGTTTGGGAGAAAGAACCCGTTTGATATAACCATACACAATGACAGACATGTTCGTTCCTTCAACTTGGTATACAGACAAAAGGTGGTTACATATAACTCAGGCATGGAGATTATGTAAACCTTTGGGACTGTTTGCAATTCAGATATTTTCTAATATTGTTTCAGACTTTCACCATTAATGACCAGTCAAAACTTTCATCTGAAGATCGAGCCATTTGTACAGTTAAACTACATAAGCTTTCGGAAATAGCGGTGCCTATCGAAGGACGAGATATAAAAGTAGCGACTATTAATAGCCATTGGTAATAGACTAGTGTATACAAAAGAGAGGCGAGTATATACAAAATGTAACCAAGTTGCCTCTACCTTGTCTAACACATATGTCTATGTTGGCAGGTGTGGTCATCCAGCGATTCCTGTTAATTCGCATAATAAAGAGACACATGGTGGGCTTGGAACACAAGCTAAATAAAGCAGAACATTACGAATAGAGCACATGGTATGCAGAAGACTGGCAATTAGAAAAAATATAAGTGTGCCTTAAAAGATTATACGCGGAATAGAATATAAATTGACATAGAATTGATAATATAATTTTTTTTTAGGAATAGCAGTGAATGCAAGGCCGGTACGTGTCAAAAAGTATTAGTATAGAGAGATTGCAACAGTCATGCAGCAGAACCACCTATTGCACGAATTGGATTTATTATTGATTCTCTGCAGCAAATTTGCTAGTTGCACAAAATACGATACATGACTATGTAATGTATTAATTTAATCTTGCATGGTTGATCCGGTATTTGACCACTCCGTTGGCCTAAGTGGTTAGAGCGTCCGCCTCAAATGCGAGAGGTCGCGGGTTTGAACCCAGACCGAGACATACCAAAGACTTAGTAGTATAGTACTAGCAGCTGCCTCGCTTGGCGCTCAGCATTAAGAAGTTAGTATTAGGTCTGGTCGGTCTGGTTTCAAGATAATATGACTAGGTGGGACATTATGCTACTTGTCTGCAGCATGTTGCCCCAGGGCAAGACATCACTATAAACTGCCACACTGCAGACATCGTAGCGATATGGCTGAAACATTGTTAAATCACACACACGCACGCACGCACACACACATATTCAGTCCGTATTTCCGTATCATGCACCCAGATATATAAATATAGAGGGCTTTTCACTGACATCAGCATCGATACACCGAATCAAACATTTAATATATCTCAGTTTGTTATTATGTCTATTTAGAAGTATATCGAAAATGTGACAGATGAGAAAACCGTAGTTGTGTTTTGATCAAAGTCTGGGAAAGAATTAATTTGATATGACGCATGAGTGCGTTTCTGTCTTATGGCCTCGACGTATCTCAAGGCCATAACAAATGAGTTCTTTTCACCGCCTCAGAACTACTGCGTATTATTACTAACACATTTAATCTTACACGACTGATCTGACGTTCGAAACAGCTGTTCATTCTCTACTTCCGTAACAAACACCCAGAATAGAACTACTGACGTATGCGCTTAGATATCTTATACACAGTGAATCGGGCTTTTATAAATTCCCGTTTCTGTTCAATTGTTTTAACGCTAAACTATTAAGAACAAAAAATGCATTCGTGCTTTCATTAAGTAGGAGGAAATAACTTGTTGATATGGCGTGTGAATACGTCTCAGCCTCGACGTATCCGACTCCATATCAAACTCGTTCTTTCTGCAGATTCAGAACAAAACATGTAGCTTTGTTAATTTAACACCCACTGAGCTTCGAAAAACCGTCATATCTTATTTAACACTGCATATGGTTTTAAACATATGACCATTAATTCAATTAATAAAAAGTAATTTGCATTGAAGATGGAAAAAACAAATTAAATCTCATTATATTTAAATTTAAAAGAAGGCACGAAATCCTATGAGATCAGCAGTGAATATATTCGGCTTGAAAATGGAAGAAGCATACATTACTGCCCTTGGTAGATCTTGCAGAGTATCTAACGGTCGTGTTCTGTTTATGTGAATGAAACACATGCAAAAGGCAATCATAAGCTACTTTTCATTGTACGATAAATTATCAAAATGCTTTCTTTTATTGCAAGATCGCCTCCATGGATGTATGATTAGATGGAACACAATATGAAAAGTAAAGTACGTTTTATTGCGGCGTTAAAGTTTGCTTATATACTTTTATCAACCAAATCTGAGGCATAAGAAAGGGGAGTTACATCGTTTTATTTATGAATGCTATTACTAAGTTTATTACTATGTTATGTCAAGTTAGGGAGTAACGACGCTTAGTTATATTCAACTGGTAAAAGAAATTCTAGTGAAGTATTGAAGGCTTAATAAATAAAGGCTTTTTCTAGTACCAGTTTGATTAACTATTTACACCTGTTTGTAATAACAACACTGTTGTTGTTGTTGTTTTTATAGGGTTTAACGCCATTTTCAGCACAAGATAGGCTATACATGGCGGCCAGTATTAATGGTGGAGGAAGAACCCGGGAAAACCCAGGAAAGAACCACCGACCCACGAGAAGCTACCGGCAAGCTTTCTCACATATCCACATTGGCCGAGCCCGAGACTCGAACCCACGCAGACAGAGGTGAGATGGCAGTGATCCGTGACGTAGAGCGCTTTAGAACACTCGGCCACTCGGGGCCCCAATAACAACACTGTAATATCGGCACTCCTATCAGTTAGAATTAATTAAAATGTGTCGTTTCGGCTGTGCTAATGTGAAGTCATTTGGTCGAAATATATAGTGTCATGACCAATAAGGTCAGTGGCGTAGCAACTGCTTAATAGAACACCCCGCCCCACCACCGATGGCTGGGAGTTGGGTGTCTAGGCCCAGGCAAAATTCATATCAAGCAATATTTTGGAGTGGTGGAGAGTTCCTCCATAATTAAGTTTTAGTTAACGGGAGTGGCTTGGAAGAACTTCTTGGTACTCCACTGGACATTTTAAACGTGGGACACTATTATTAAAGCGATGCTTCTCCTAATCTGTATCGGTATATTGTGTCTGTGAAACATGCCACGTTGCTGATGCGAAGTTCTCGTTTAATATGGCCTGCTCCTCACTGAAATTTGATCTAAAGTCTGTATCAAGTAATTCAGTAATTGTGTTATATGCTGCTGCTGTATTGCTGCGATAATTTGATATAAAGTATGTATGAAGTAATTCAATAATTATGTTACATGATGATGCTGTATTGCTGCGATAATTTGATCTAAAGTATGTATGAAGTAATTCAATAATTATGTTATATGATGCTGCTGTATTGCTGTGATAATTTGATAAAGTACAATTATTTATAAAAATGTTGCAGACAAATTTGATTCAGTGTTATCACAAAAATGATCCCTAAAAATATAAGTCTTTACATTTACAATTTGCTGTTTTGATGCAGCCTTACCTATTAGAAGATGAATCCGAGGGTTAAAACATTCAGTATAATTTGTTTCTGAAGAGATCCATTTGTCTTTCAATTAAATCGAGGTAAAAATTACAGTAAAGAACACTTGCCTGTCTTTGTTGGGTCAAGGAAAAAGTCGGACTTGGATTTATTGATGATTATTTACGAATAATATTTACTTCATCCATGATTGTTTTTGCAAGAGTTCAGAATTTTGAAGAGTACTTTCTGTCTAAAACTATGAAAATAATGTTTCAATGAACTTATACCATGCTTCCCTGTATGCTTAAAACGGAATTTCCTTTTAGGATAAAGCAGTACACTTACTACTGTTACAAAGTAATACCGTAAAGAACAGAATTTAAAATAAGTCGTTTATCTTGGATTTCCTAAATAAAATCTATTTCACATTTACAATAAGGACATTTTAAAGATTTAAAAATATGCAGAAGAGTAAAACATTAAGGATAACGCTCGGGTGACCTGAGTAGTTATAGCGTCCACCTCGAATGCGGAAGGTAGCGAGTTCGTATCCCGGCCGAGTCATACCAAATACTTAAAAAAGTGATACTAACAGTGTGGCAGTTTATACTGAGTCACATTATCCTGACACCAGGTCGACCAGTCCTAACACTAACCTCTAAATGCTGAGCACCAAGCGAGGCAGCTGTTAGTACCATTTTTTATGTCTTTGGTATGACTCGGTCGGAGTTCAAACCCGCGACCTCCAAAATCCGAGGCGAATGTTTTAAGGACTGATTTCAACGGAGCGGTAAGCAGGAAAAGTACATTGTTTACCAGTGTAATTTCTTTGCATTGAACTGATTGAAGTCTAATATGAGTTTCCACTAAACGCAGGGCTTTTAATATGAACTAATTGAGGAAGAATTACATACTTCTTTGAACACTGACGTCAATCTAGCAGTAAAATGATGCTGCTTCTGAGAACAAAACTCAAGGAAATGTAAGATCTTATATCATCAACGTCTTGTACTGCTTTCAATGAAATTATCTCAAAACATTCTCACAGAATACCAAATTTAACAACAAGACACTAACACTAACAAGACACTAACAAAGTCTAGAAACAATGCATCAAAATTCCCAGTGAGAATGATATTTGACATACTAACTTTTATTCTGCCCATTTTACTTTAATCATTCAAAATACTTTACTCTGGATGCAATGGTCGATTCGAGAACACTAGTACAAGTATCTGTGCTAGCGTGCAGAAATGATGATTGAGTCAAACTTCCGGTGATCTTAGTGCAATCACATCCTGAGCTGCAAAAAATCAAATGATATTGACTTAAATGGGATTTGATTTGCAGTGTTTCGTCCATGATCTGAAACAGAGTCACTTTTTCTTATAGTCTGGCCTTGACATCATTGCTTTGTATCTGATGCAATTTATAAGCAGGCCTGAATATCATTACTTTGTACCTGATGCAATTATTAATATAACGGCTTTAGGCAGACCTTAACAATATGTCTTTCATCTAATGCCATTATATAAAATTCAGATATATGTAGAAACTAACATTATTACTTTGTCCCTGACGCAATTACTAATACTACAGCGTTATGTATATTTAATAATTCGTAATGTGTGAGTTTGGCCTACGTGTACATTATCATGTAGGGGAAACATATTTACTAAGTGTGAGTTCCGAAGAGAGCCTTGATTCTGAGCTTAGAATGTTCTTGAAACGAATTCTGTTCACAGTTTGATGGGAATTTTCATCAAGATGACAGAATAGTGCGGATCTATACAAGATATTTTATAACTTCGAATTTTGTGGAAATGAACTGTTTGACCCAGATTAAGGTTTTCAAATAGTATCTTAGGTTTTACTATTGAGGTTGAATATATTAGAATTACTCATTCCTATCTTAGTATTCAGGGTGGAATCAGTCTCATTGTTGCATTCAGTTTTTATTTGAGAGAATTTGTTTATTTAAATAATTCAGTGGAATTACCAAGTGCTCTTTGACTTTCGGACTAGATCACGATTTTGTGCTTATTGTGATTTCATTCAATGACATTTTGGATTATAACATTGTTATACATCAAGACAGTTAGCAAATAAACACTATTCCATGTTATTAGCAAATCAGGACATTCAAAATTATAACTCTTTCGGAACACCACTGGAATTTGTTCGGAAATACCCTTTGACTTGTGATACAACCTTTAGAACTGTTCGGGAAATAATTCTCAGTTATGTATTTTTTAAAAATTTCAGTTTGTATTCTATGGAAATAAATTATTTGTTGAATTTACAAAGCATGTTGGTTTTCACTATTTTCTGATACTTTGTTTAAGACCATATTCTTAATATCATTTATAAATATAACATTTATAGGCAGGCTTTAATTTCATTACTATTTACCCCGTGCAATTATAAGTCTCATACTTATGGGTATTTCATTACATCATTACCATGTACCTGATGAAATTATAAATAATATGGCTATATGCATGCTACAACATCATTATTTTGTTCAAAGTAAAAATGTTACAAGCAGATCTTAACATCATTACTTTGTACCCAATAAAGCTATACATATCACTGTTATAGGCAGGCCTTACCGCCATTATTTTGTATCAAATGCAATTGCACATATATAACTGTTAAAGGCAGGTCTTAACCAAGATACTTTGTACCCAATGCAATTATATATATCACTGTTATAGGCAGGCCTTTACTTCATTATTTTGTACCGAATGCAGCTATATATATCACTGTTATTTTTACCTGATACAGTTAAGGTTATACTATAATATGCTTTTTGATTTGTCGTCTGGACCATAAATTAACCGTAGATGCCTGCAAACACATAGGTCTACACAGAATGCTTTTACTGACAATAAAGTAGTTCCCTTCTGTACCATAAAACGTCCGTAGATGCCAGCAAATTGTATTATTCGAGAGCATTTCCCCAAATATAAGGTAAAATGAGTACTAAATGGTGTGGTCTGCCCTGTACGGGGTGTCATACAAATATTTACGTTTAAATATTGTCACATATAAAATATAATCATTCCAGACAGTTTTATAGATGCAAAATACTAAATATCAAGGTAAGAAAAAGAAATTAATTATAACTCAGCCAGTAATGATCGTGAATCATGCACATTCATAAAGGTAAAGAAAGACTAAAATCGAGACTTTTACATAGACTAGACTTAATCAGAGACAAACCTGTGGAAATGTCACGTAGCTGTGAAACTAACTCGATCTATCGATCGCGAGTAATCTCTCATCAATCATACGTCGCACTGAAAGGCGTTATTTAATTAATTATTGTTAACAGTACCCTAATAAATTAATCAACCCTTTTGCGCTTTCTTTCTTTTTCCCATTTTGCGCTTGATGATCACTCTTACATTTGTTGTTTCAAATCGTGTTTCTTCCGGTGGGACTTATTGCCTTCATGGGAAAACGTTAAACGAGACGAGTCATCTCTCATATGGTCATCACCACCGTTAATGAAAATAATACTGGATCTTACAATGCCTTCCCCCAGATAATAAACAGGGTACGCAGTTTCAAACTGCGGAAGAATTAAGAAAGAAATGATCTTTCAGCTTTTGTTGTTTGGGCTAGAAAGAAAGAACCTGCTATCATGGTTTCAAATACAGTAAACCATTCACACTGAAGCCGAAACAGCCAACAAAACTAGAAGATTAGATGTAAACATATGTAATAAAATCAAACGCAACCGGATATCTAGGTTAATGACATAGAAGACGGAAATGAAGAAGAAGAAGAATAAGAAGAACAAGAAGAAAAAGAGATATATGGAACAGAATACCATAGACATGTAAATAAAGCCCCCCCCCCAAAAAAAAAAAAATTGATAGCGGACCAGCAAGATTCTTCTTTGATGATGAACAAATAGATAAAGACCAAATAAAGGAACAATTAAACAAGAAAAGGAACAAGCTAAATAAACCTTAAAAACGCCATTGTTTTAATAACACACACACACACACACACACACACACCAAACTAATCAAAAGCCTGAAATCTTAGCACCAATCAAGGAAAGCATGACAATTCGAAGCCATAAGATCACTAAACATATAAACTCTTACACATCAGCTCAAGCTCTATCTCGATCTAAATCATTTATTAAATCCACAGTTGCACCGGCGTAATCTTTATTAAGGATATTAAGAAGCACCACTCATATAATGGGTTCAAGAGAAATTTGACTCATTACAGAGCTCATCAAGCCTTACTGGCCTCATGCTGTTTCGCAGTGAGTTTAGACGGTAAGAAGAATGATAAGAAAAGGACCAGTGTAAAGTTGAAAACATGGAAAAAACGAAATTTTCCTCAAATAATACAATACATCAGAGGTTGGCAACCTACGGCACGCGTGCCACAAGGTGGCACGTCCAGGTTTTGTGTGGTATGCGAAGTGCAGCAAAAATCTCGATTGTGACAGTGTTACTCTCTCACTGGTGGCACACGCTCGTTTATTTTGTAATTAATACGGAAAAAATTGTCATGCTATGTAAAATAGGTTGCCGACCCCTTAAATACATGGAAAAATCAAAAGGGTGAAAAATAGAGCTAGAGATATAAAAAGGAAATGAATACAGGAAAGATCAAATCCAGTACCTTACCCAACCAGCAAAGGAGAGGGATGAAGTGAAAAGAAATACACTGTTCTGGCAAGCCTATGCAAATGGAGCAAACACACAAATTAAGTTAGAAATGAACGACAATACCTCTGAAAAGAGATAAATAAACAAAAAAGAAAGAAAAGAGAAAACTCCAAACAGATTGTAATTTATATTAAAATTATTGTCATATATAGAAATACCTGTATGAAAGAGTAACACGAATTCGGAATATAATATTCTTTCTTTATAACATAAATAACCTGCGTCAAAAAATAAATCAGCTTCTAAAATGTTATAAGATACAGATGACGATGCTGTAATTTTCGACGAAATTAGAGATGTACTTGTACCTGATAAGAAATCAAACTCGTAGTAAATAGATTAAATCCAATAATAATAAGTTAACCAGATAACAACAGGGAAAATATACTAGCAATAGTAAATCAGATGAGAAGGCAACACGAGTAATACTTAATTATATGATAACCCATTAAATACAATATTAATATATAGAATTTGACTCGGTTTTCAAGGAAGGAATGGTTGATACACATCTTTCCACACATACAATTTTATAAATACGCACGCACTAGTCGTATTTATGGAAATGCAATCATTCAATAAGAATCTATAAAAATACGCAGAAGGATTAGAAACAAAAAGCATATTTATAGATGAGCCATAAATCATGCATTAGTCGATTATGATCATGTTAAATGTTTATTTTAAAATGGAATCATGAAGCGATAAATGATGTCCAGATTTAGAGAACTTGCATTATAGTTATCTGAAGACACTTGCGAACAAGAAGAGTAAAGTCCTAAGGTAAGATTACATTTGTTTTCAAGTCACATGATTATTGTGCTCATTATTCTGATTATATTTCCTACACCTGTTGACCAAAATAATTAGTTCTCTCTTTTCTTATTGACACTGATTGATTGATTTGTTTACTAAATTGTCTTGGCCTCCCTAACATAAATATGTTTCTCTAGGCAGCCTTGAAAGTAATTTATTTTCTTATCGGATACCTGCGAATTTTGTTGTTGCTGTTGAGTTTAATTATAGTGGCGTGCGTACAATTGTGCATGTGCCACTTTTTCTGATTGCACCGCAGCCTGCTAGTTGTTCCTGGGGAAGGGGATGGTGCAACCTGCCCCAGGCTTTTATGGATTCAAGGAACCCTGATAGTTTGGCCTCAATCTGTGGGTCCATAAAGGTCCCTACAGTTGAATGGTTGGCTGTCATTAGTGGGAAGGAAAGCTCGAGAACGATCCTGCTTGCTTTACATCGCTGGTTTCTTGTTGCATTTGCCTGGTGTTTCTTGCAATTTTTTTTTTTTTCGATTTTTTTTCTTTTTTCTCCAAAATGTTCTAAAAGGAGGGGGAATGTTTTATGCTGTTTATAGAGGTTCTTAGTAGAAATCAAGTATGAAGAGAGATTTTCAAGGTTATTATGGTTTTACTAGTCGAGGTGTTTAGGGTGTGTTTCCTACGTTATGTTATTTATAAGTTTTTAGATATTACCTCTTTAAGTTATTTATTAATTAATGTTTTTAGAGATTGAATGTTATTTATACTTTATTTAGCAAGAGACCGGAGTCCTAGCCGATTACACGGTTCGTTAAGGACATCTAGGACCGGAATCCTAGCTGATTACTCGGTTTGTTAAGGACATCTAGGACATCCGATTTTGCGGTTTCCTTAGTTTTTTATAGGTGCTTCGTAAGTGAATTATTTATTAATAATTTTATAAATGATATGTTATGGGTTTTTATGTGGTGGCTTCTAAATTTATTTAGCTAGTTCCTGGGTCTTTTGGTTTTGTGGGGATAGTAATTATATTTTGTTTCTAAGTCCTGCCGAATCTATGAATTGATTTATATTTTTATATGCTGATTGTTTGTTTTTATTAGAGTCCATAAGTAACTCTGGGTATGTGTGTGGTGATCCAATCTCTTTTTGGTTTTTGATAAATATTTTCCGAGCGGGTTGATATTTTGGGCATATATTGAATACGTGGTGCAGATCTTCGGTGGTGTGGCAGTTAAAGCAGTTAATGGTCGCTGGTTTGGGTCCTATAAACCTTCCAAAACTGCTTGCTAGCTTAGTTTTTCCATTTATTATCCTGTTTATGGTTTTCTATTCTAAATAGGTACTCTTAGGTAGCTGTATGTTCCTATCTACGTGTTTTTGGGTTTCATGGTGCTTTTTACCTTTTGTGGAGGAGTTCCAAAAATCTTGCCATGTTTGGTCTATATATGCTTGTGCGAAGCTTATTGCTTCTGTAGAGCTATAGTTAAGCTTGATAGAGTTTTGATCTCCTAGTTTGGTTTTTGCAACTTTGTCTGCTGTTTCGTTGCCAGAGATTCCAATGTGCGACGGTATCCACATGAGCTCGACTAGTTGATGTGCTGTGGTGATATCGTCGATTAATTGGCATGCTCTGTCGAGGAATTGTTCCCTAGAGTGTGGATTGCGATTTTGGATCGATTTGATGACGCTTAGGGAATCGCTTATAATGGCTGCTTTAGATATTTGGTTGTCTTTGATCCATTGTAGTGATTCAAGTATAGCCCAGAATTCAGTGGTGTAAATGGAGCAATAATCAGGTAATCTGGATCCCGTTTGTATATTGAATTCAGGGATGACTATTGCTGCTGCTGTTCTTGGTGGGTTATTTGTTTTTGATCCATCGGTATATATTTTAACATAATCCTGCGAATGCCCTGAGAAATGTTACCGGAATAATAGTTGTGTTCTGTCCTGGTCTGATTTGACATAGGTAATTAGATACAGTCATGAAACTTTACTTATATTTCTGATTACTAGTTTGAAGTAAATTTGAGAAAGGTAATGAATAATTGGGAAATTTCAAATTTACTGGCTTTAGCATGATGTTATAGAACATAATTCATGTAATAGTAATGTGTCCTGAATTTGAAATGTTAACCGACAAAGTTGTAAATAGTTGTGGATTCTCGTCAACAACATTCTGCCCTGCAGAATAAATGTTAGGAGAATTAAATTGGACGCGTTTTACAACTTCCTGTTAACGCAGAGAGATTCCGATAAAATGTCGAGGAAGATATTGCTATATTTCTCAATTTCAGCAAGCAGTTTCATTGAAATACGTTCGAATTATAAACTTGGGAACGATGCATCAGAGATGAAACGGCACAGTACAATTGATGATTTTGATACAAAAGGTAGCAAGGAAAGACTGAGATCTAGATGGAATATTTTTAGCCATGGATGAAAGGACTAGAATAAATTGAATCGAAAAATGACAACTACAAATGGTGTAAAGCGTGTGCAGCTTAAATTGTTTTAGAACATACTACTACAAGCATTTGGACAAGCTGTTCAGAAAGCTAGTCATTGAGTCTGGGCCAAGTGCTATAACAGGAGGATATGGATAGAACATAAAGTAGAAAAAGAACAAAATATCATTGGATACTCTGGAATTCAGGCAACATATTGCAGAACGCAACAGTTATTGAGCTGATTGGGTGATTAGGTATATCCGTATGATTTTGTCTCCCTAGAGTTAATAATCTTACGTTGCTGTAAGGCTTTTGAAAAGATCTGATTTATAAATGATCTGACGGTCAGATGTATATCTGAATTCTCTGACATTGGTCAATTGATCTTTGTAGTAGGTGAATAAGATACTCTCTTGGATCAGTGACATATTTGTCCTCCTAAGAATTTCTTTATTATGTGATCACTCTTCAGGATGGCATATATCTTAGATCTAAGCCCCGCGAATTACAAAATTGGAAAACGATTCATCTCGTTCGTGTTCACCTACAGAATTTGATCAGTATTACTAGTAATAAAGTGGATAAGCACCTATACTGTTTAAGAGCCTGGATTTCTCTAGGATGGCGAGTCCATTGTATATGGGCTTATCAGAAGTAATCTTCTGTTCGCTCATCTCAACTAATACAATGTCATCGTTAACGATGATTCTAGTTTTGTAATTATGCTGGACTTGATACTTGTTCAATCAATCTTTGCCACTAGTTATGTGTGGCGTCCTTCTTCGTCTGTGATTTTTGATCTGATTGCCTAATTCAAAGGCAATCAGTAATATTTAGAAGTAACTCTTGAAATCGTTACTGGCATGAGCTGGTAGTCGAATAGTCAGGCAAATGTAATCTTTATGCCACCTCTTCTTTTCGAATTGGACGGCTCATTGAATTTTTTTTTATTCCACGAGTGATATAGAATTTCAATAGCTTGCAATATTTCTGTTTATCGTATAGGGTACATATGATATTAGGTGACTTAAATATTGAGCCTAACTCTTTGTAGATCAAATCTAGTGGATACGGGATAAAACGATATCAAATCAAGGTTGTTCAGGTATTAGTATATAGTCTCTATAATATTTACGCAGTTCTTTGGGGATTTCAGGATCAAAGCTCTAAGAAGATCCCATAGCTATCATCATCTTACCAATTATGTAGATTGTTGGTAATAAATTCGAATTATTTTCTATTCGCCCATGAAATTGCAATAGTTGGCAAGCTTTGATTCATTGCCCAGCCATACATATTTTGAAACAATATATGTAGTAAGATTTCGGCTTAGTAGTATAAAATTTCCCATCATTCCTAATATGGCCATCTTTATCGACGTATTATTCAGCCTTTGCATAGATCATGGATATCTTAGACTTCCCGGCCATAACCCTACAGAGTGGCACCAACTTAATATATGTGACTGTTAGAGTAGCTTAGTGAACCCATTTAACTATTCTTTACTGAGATTTAGTTGTGCCAGTACTGGAAGGAAATAAAAGCATATAGAATCTAAATTGTAGCTTGAAAGACACAAATGTCTAAAGTATTGAAATATGTTTACCATTTGCAGGATATCCTTGATAACATAGTAGTCATGGAGATCTCCAAGGGACTTAAATTTCGAAGTAGTCCCATATCTTCAGTACCTAACCATAGTCTTCTTGTATTGTATTCGCATCCTTTAATGAACTACATAACGATTCCTACGGGTTCAGCATTCACTAAATCATTCGAATAAATCAAGATACTCAATGAGAAAGATATTCTTGCCTAGACAATAGATACTCTTGCCTAGACAATGTGGTGGTATGTATGTGAAATATGTCCTCGTATGGTCAGATGTTTGTATCGTTTAGGCCCCTATTTGCACATATAGTGACTGAGGCACACAACTGAAAGAAATCTCTGAATCTTACATGATAAATATATATATATATATATATATATATATATATATATATATATATATATATATATATATATATATATATATATATATATATATATATATATATATATATATTCCCCATCCCTTATAAAAAATAAGCCTTTTAGCGTGCCTTGTATGTTTACCTATTCAATGCTTTGACTTTTACTTCTTTTCCTGGATCTTGGTTAACCATCTCCTTCATAATGATGTGTGCTTGTACCCTTTAGAAACGTCCGCGATAACCAGAAAATCTATCATGAATTTTTCATAGCGAACACATTCATATAATATTCTTCATGTCTACGCAGAGTTTTCAAATATAATATTCTCCTCCATACACTTAGGAGGATATGTTTTGCATTTTAAAAAATAGGTGTAGACTGTAGCCAGAAGCAAGGTGCGTGTTGGTTGTTCTTGATTACACTTTCCTGCCTTGGAATAATGGATTCAAGGTCTTTATAGACAAGTAATGTATGTTCAGCCATCTTTGTGTTTCTAAAGTCTATAAAATATGTTATACCATTGTGTTGCAACAACAAGGCATCTCTTGATTTCAATATCTCTTGTGGTTGTTGAATTCGATGCTGAAGTAAAAATGCATTTTACAATTGAGGCAAAGATGGAGCCGGCCTTCGGCAGCATTATATTTTTCGTTCCGATGCAGTGAACATCATGCAATATAATATTGTAGAATATTTGGATATGCCATACTTGATAGGACACCTTTTGTCTGTTTCTTTCTAATACAAAACTAAGGTTTAGTTGAGACCTAAAGGATGATTCAAATACTATTTCTGTATATAGATTTTGAAAATAAGCACTAAAAATAATTTCTTCATCTAAAGTATTGATTGTATTCTAGATAAGTGCTGTTGAAAGCTGATTGTTTTCTTTATTTCAGAATATAGTAACGCAGCAGACAAAAAGTATGAAAAGTGAAGAAAGGTATGCAAAAATTGACGAAAAACGATTTTTGGCCCTAAATTCTGTAAATGTTCTCTTAGAATATCAAAACTAGGTAAAAAGACACACATTAGTCTAGAATATACAAGCACATACTCATCATGTATCCAAACATTATTTTATTGAAGGATATATTCAAACAGTGTTTTATTACATCATGGATCCAAACAATATTTTCTACAAGCTATGCTGCCAGTCCGCTTTGACTTTATACGCATATGGATGTAGAGTTGTTTTTTGTTTCACTCAGAAGAATGACCTCTCTTAAGAAACTAATGTTTGAACACTGTATAATTGAACATCATCGATCCTTAAAACATACCGAGACTTTGAAAATAGTTGACAAATAGTAGCATAGTCCAATAGTTTTAACTGAGTTTATTTCAATGACTTACAGTATCATAAATTTCAATAACACGTTTAAAACTTTACGGTTGAAGCCTGTTTGATTTGTTAATCTCCAGATTTTAATCATCTCATGCTTAAACATTTTTACCCAGATCAATAACCGAGCATAACTGTTTTATTATTTATAAATTCATCCTAAAACCCAGTTCGCGAAAGCGGCTTTAATCTTATAATGAGGAAACTAATCCCTTGTCAAACTATTTAGGTAGTTTATTACAGCATATCAAATTCGCCACATAACTAAGGATATGTTAATCTTGCTAGACCAGAAAGAAAAAAAGGAAGGCGATTGATCAAGGTACCATCTTATTCAACCTATTGGGCACGTATCTATCTACTTATCTAGGTACAGAAAGTACATTGGGAACCAGTGTTTTAGTAGTCATCTATTAAGAAACCGAAAGATTTTAAAGAATTATTTGGATTCAGCGAAATGGTTGGGAATTTACGGTCGTATGTACGGTACTTTTTCATATATTTCCAATGTTTGTGCATAATAATAATTCACACCTCAATACCGGAAACATGAGCCTGCAGGTACAACAACTGAATTTAACTAGCATTTTTTGTATTGAGATATGGTGCGTATATTTACAAATATAGCCAACGTAAAGGGAATGAGTCTCACCTTACTAAAATGACCAAGAAAGGTACGTAGTACAAATATACAGTAAGAAAAGGTAAACCTGGTTATAGAGGCCGATATGATCGGCAGTGCAACAAATGACATAAAATAATCTCGAAATGTTTTAATTTAACAGAACAGGCAAGCCATTAACAGTTATATATGCTTCCCTCCACTAACCCATATTTTTTTAAAATAATTTAACGATGTCGATAGTACGATTGGTTAAATCTATTTATTTTAAGTCTCTAAATTTCTTTACAACTTCACTATAAGAATTCGTTTCATGCATTTTTCTTTCTAGCTATTTCAACTGTCAGTAATTCGTTGAAAGAAAAATTGCTGTACATATGCAACTGCTCAGTTAAGCTTTTGAAATATATTGAAGTTCTTTACAGAGGGAGGAAGTGGCCGAGTGGTCTAAAGTGCTCTCCGTTACGGATCATTGCCATCTCACCTCTGTCTGCGGCGGTTCGAGTCTAGGATTCAGCCAATGTGGGTGTGTGAGAAAGCTTGCCAGTAGCTTCTCGTGGGTCGGTGGTTCTTTCCCGGGTTTTCCCGGGTTCTTCCTCCACCATTAATACTGGCCGCCATGTATAGCCTATCGTGTGCTGAAAAATGGCGTTAAGCCCCAAAACGACAACAACAACAACTACAGAGGGAGGAACACGAGTAGAGGTAAATATAAAACATGTACATAGTTGTTTGAAGGAGTGGACTCGGCAATGATAGGACCGACGAGCTAAACTCAGGATCAGCTGACAAATGTAAATTGTCTATCCTCTAACCTGACGAGTACAATACTACTTGTTAGTTGACAAAGTATTGATTAAAATATTTCGAGAACATTCTGTGAGGATGCGTACTGAATAACTGTAACAAGGTTTAACAAATTATTATTTTGATTTTCTAGATGTGACTTTAACTTTCTTCATTGTCTTGAGAAAATACTGTGCTGGACGTTATCGGCTGTAGTGGACTCTATCGGCTCAGATTCACGAATATAAACGTAATCTCGATAAATAAGAAAAATCCTAAATTGTCAGTCGTCTGCAAATATGTAGCGCTTTAATGATACGCCCTTACACTATTACATTTATATATCAAAGAATCTTCTTTTACCTATTAAAAATATTCCTAATGAAAAACACAAAATCTATTCATATGTCTGCTGAAGTATAAATACCATTTATTCCCATGGTATATTCGCTGTCGCTTTATGATCTATTTGATGCTGAGGGGACTTTACTCATGCAAAGATTTTCTATAGGCGTTTGTGAACAAAATATTGCGTTGAATTCAAGTCTGACGAAGGGGCATTGTCCAAGGCTACAACAAACTTATACGACATTTAGTAGTAAAAACGAAGAATCAATCCGGAAGGTGGGTCATGTTTTTTGCTAATGCAGTATGAAAACAATATAAGTTTACTATATGTAAAAAATAATTTTTTAAAGCTTGCTTGTAAAGCTAATAATTTCACAAAAACGTCCAGATTGAACATAGAGCCACTATACAGACTGTATGAGAACAGGGATGATGTAATTGAAACTGGTTAATAATGACGCTAGAAGTTAAAATTACTTCAAGTTTCTTCTGACCTTTGCCATCTTGTGCAGAGTTGTATTGGTGTGGAAGGACAGTGCGTGTGACCCTATCGAAAACAATTAATTTTTCTGAAAACATTCGATAATACGGAGGGTGATCTTTTAACCAGGGTGTAGCAAAAGTATGTACGTTTGTATCAAGTAGAAGATACAGCTCAATGGTGAGCGTGCTGAACTCACGACCGAAAGGGTATGGGTTCGAATCATCTCAACTGACCAGTGCAGGCAGCAAATGGTGTGCCTTTGGGCGATGCAATTTCATCCTATTGCCTCGGTACTAAATAAGCTACGTTTTATTGTTGTGCTGTAAAACACAAAACCAAATATTGTGTAAGATCCTAGCTGAACGAAATCGATATGAATGATAACTATCTTCTCAGACATAACAACTGAGACATCATTTGTATCTTTAATAAGCCGACACTCGAATCCAGCGATAGGTATGTACGCAACAATTCTACACTTCGCGATGCAGCATTGTTCAATCATAGGATCACCTAATCTAGCGGAATACGTCATCAAACGCCATTGAATTTATCTTCAACCTTTTCCCAACACATATCACGTGATCGCATGACCTTGAAATATGTAGAATCACGCACACAGACACTGTGAGGTAGTAAACACTATATTCCAGGTACTACAACACTGAAAGTTTGACACTTTAAATCTGTTTATTAAAAACAGGAAATCTGTTTTACCTGTTATTAACGAGAAGTTCACTTTCTACATATCAATTTCGTTTCGGGGATTTGTATGCTTAAAATATGATTGGAACAGAGCTTGGGAGCCGCGGTGGCTCACTGTTTAGCGTACCTGATTCGAATCCTACCTTCGGATCAGCCTGTGTCAGATACGGTGGTGCGTCCTTATGCGAGGCACTTTACTCCAATTGCCTCGGATCTAAATAACCTACTTATGTTGCTGTGAGTTTATTTGCGACCTGCTAGAAGGGCCGGGAAATTAAAACCTGGAAACAACATGAAACTTCCATATCTGGTATGCCTGTTTCGTTATCATACGTCAGGAGACCGTTGATCTATATATGGAAAGAAAGAATGATACTATAATAATTTTAAAAAATGCTAATTTTTAAACTTTGTTTCTTTAGAGCTCCTATTTTCTCTTTAGATACTGAAATATATCAAAATACAGTACGACGATTTCAGTCGGGATTTGGATTGAATTTCGGAGAACAAATAGGGCCTAAATCTTAACGTTAAGTAAGCCAACATAAGTTTCCGGAGCTTACGAAACAACTATGAACTGTATCACTCCTTTGGTGTGAACAATACATATTGGTCCAAGAAAATATGGAAACTGTTTTGAAGTTCCTCTACGTTAGAAGCGTGAAGGCAACGATGTTTGGGACCACTCGATATCAATAGTTTTAGATATTATAAATCAAATAATGTAACGAGTAATAATTAAGAATGCCCGTAAATTATAGACTCCCGTAATATGTTCGACTTTTTATTAATGACATACAGGGCATTATCATATTACTATTACTTTTATTAAAAAGTAATGAACTCTACATTTAAGCAAGAAAATGAACCCAATCGAATCGTGCACTGACTTGATCTAATAAATGTTAAAATTAAGAATCGGTACGCCCATTTACATGGAGATGGAAATGTGCTTATACAAAGTTTATATTGACTATAGTGAACAGATAATGGCATTACTTGTGTGTGGAAGTGACACATTTGATTATATAACTTAAACAGTATTGATAGATAGATTTTCCTATCTGGAATGGATTCGACATGGATGCAATGTTAAAGTCATACTGACAAATGAATAGTTTTAGAGCGAATCAAGCCATTGTTATTTTCTTTATCAAACGGCATCCAAAGTCACGTAAAATGAGTTTCGACCTGCAAAACATTACTACTGAACATATCAGTTCTTGCCAAAATAGTTATGCTTGCGGAGACACGAACTTACACAGAGTTAGTAACAGAGCTGCACTGACAAGATTGCGGGGAAAAAAGATACGTCGAATACATGCATTAAAAATTATGAAAGAGTTACCAAAATCCCTACCAATAAACTTTTTCAACTTGTTATCAGGGCAGCCATATATGCTTTGTTCAGAATCAGAATTATTGCCTAAGATGAATTGTACTCCATCCTGTCCCAGTTCATCAGGTCGCCAAGATCTTCTAACAGCAACGTACCTTCTGGCACTAACTTGGATTTAATTGTCATATCAACCATGAAGGCCCTCATAGGAGACTGATGAACTCCAGATGATATAATTTGTCCTTGACTCATCTTCTCTCCTGACTTCGCAAAGAGATTCACTGAGGCTGAAAAGAGCACCACCGAAATGGTACAGTCTGTTATGAGGTCAGCGTTAAATATCTGCTATGCTGTTGAGTACCCTGACAATACAAAGTCTAAAACAAGAAGTCTCATATCGCCACGGTCCGTAAAACATTAAATAGATTTGCTAGATTCATATACGTTGCAATTGCCAATGATCATCTAAATAGATTTTGTCTCATTTCTATCCATTTACCCGACAATAGTGGTGGTGTCGTCATCAAAGTCCTGTACTTATGTCTTTGAAAGTCACATATCTTCTACATCATCTACTGTGTTCAACTGAACGTTATGGACAGCACCTTTATACGTAATGTATGTAGGGCTGCAACGTTCACCAATATTTATAAACGTGTACATGGTATAAAGTAACAAAAGTGATGCCGTTTAATCAAACTAGTTATATGTAAACCTTCGAAGACGTCGTGAACTTCGCTTGGTTTGTTATTGTTTCATTTGCTGCACATCTTTTACCTCTAAATATGAAAACAGCAATCACTTTTAATACATGGTTTTGTTTAATTTATGTGACAATTTTTGTAAGAGATCATTAGAATGGTTGTATTATTGTGTCTTATTGCTACATAATATGTACGTGATTAAAACGTTGGCAATGTCGACGTATGACGTAGTTCATTTTCGTCTGCTCTGTTGACCTTTATTCTTTTTGATGTAAGACAGTTGCTTCTATAAACCCGGTAGTACTCGTAAGAGACCACATGAAATGAACATAAATGATCGTTTCGGTTAATTTTAAATTGATTTGAGCAGGTCCCAAGTTGGCTTACTGATAAGACTGAATTCATTGCCAAAGAAAACTAAAATGGTCAATTTCACTGGCTGATATAATTGTACCACCGATTTTACTTATCTTTGGCGCCAATCAAGAACATAGTCGATGATCATGGCTAGAAAATGTCATAAAGAGAAGATGAAATCTTCAGCAAAAACAACTGCTGGTTGTACTTCCAAAGTAGTTTACAAAATGTAGACTCAACATTAGTAATCCACATCCTGGCATTTAAGGCTCTCTGCAGGGGAGGTTGATCGTCATACATGTTTGAATTGTCTTGATTAGACAATAAATAGGTAAAGATATTCGAACTGCTCGTATTTCCTTAATGATCGTAAGTTTCTATCTAATACGGTTCAAGGCCTCACTTCTTATATTCCTTATCAAACACTACATGCACATGGAATGTGTTTGTCGACCGTACAGTGACTAAGAAAGTGTGTAATGGTTTACACATTTCAAACAGTCACTTAACATAAATGTTAGAATCAAGGGTTCTGTCAACGAATATGTCTATCAAAGGTAAATAAAGTAGATTAATGAAATGATTGCAATGCATAATCAGTAAATTAGTAAATTAACATGACGTGGAAAGTGCTGATCAACTAATTCTCGTCAACGTCGACTATGTCCCGCCGATGCCTCATTCAATGTGAAAAACATTCTTATTTTAAGAACATAATTAACAGAAAAATCCCACTAAACCATGACCTTATGCAGCATTGTGGAAATGTATTATTCAGTTACAACGGGTAGGGACTACATCATTGGCAGCCACGTGCATATTTGTTCACACGGTTACCAATTTCAAATGGATTAAACTATTCACAGGCGCAAACGTAGCGGCCTGAAAGGGGTTTGTTATGCAATGATTCCTGTCTTGCCTGAATCAGCTGAAATGCTGTGGTTTTGGAAGCCACATATCTTGTTTTATTATTAATTTTATAACGACAAGTTGAAATGTATCAGTGGTGAATGTCCTAAAAGTATTGTACAAGTTCCGAGCTTCATTCAATCGATGTCTTCGTCAATCGCACTGACACGTAACTGAGAAGAAATAAAAACAACAAATCCATGCAAATCTACGGATTGTACATCGAAAAACGTATAATTAAAAGAAAATCTAATACTTTGTATTATATGATGACATATCTTCACTATTGAAGTAGAGACATTCTTAAATGTCGTTCGTGGTTACGCCAGTAATCACCATACACTATTCCCATATCATTAGTGAAATATTTCCTTATATCTACCCAATATATGTAGATATCCTCTACCTATTCCAACGTAACTTTAGGATACAATTATTATATTCTGCAAGTAGAAAGTTTGGTCATAATAACGTTAATTTACAGACGGCCCCAGATTTATATTCCTATTGCAATGTATTATCCGCTGAAGTAAATTTCACTAGACCAATAAATCAATCAATAAATGAAGAAGTAAATAACCTTTGTTCTATTTTCTGGGCGGAACTAGTTGCGAAAACGATAATTATAGAACAATAATTTATAAACCTAAACTTATGCAGATGCCCTAGATAGACAAACAATTATAATAATGGCTATATTTTACTATGCCCGACATGAATCATTTACATTGCTTCTTTATATTCCATTGCATTCTCCAGTAGTGTTGACAGTACCATCGCTATATTCAGTATTTCATAAAAATGTAAATGCTACTTAGTCTAATATAATCTCTAAGGTATTGATGCATAGTGTTGTGTTCTTCTTGGAACCATACTTTTACAGATCAATGTATACTTTGTCCACCGCTCTGGACACAGTACATCACATGTAAAAGGTTTCATGCGAATGCGCACTCATAGCTTGTTGATTACAGAGCACTTGCTAAATCTTTGAAATCTGGTCAAGCTCATCAACTAATCGAAATTGTTTATTCCATATATTGAAAGAAAATGTACAAATATTTAATGAAGTGAATGAATCGATATTACAGTAAGACAAATGAATCATCTATCGGAGGTTTCTATTTTAGTGAAGAATAGTTGGAGAGCTGCAACTGTAATTGCTTTGTATTCATATTAGTGTTTACCATTTACATGTTTTTTCACTGTGTCTTCTCGCAGCAAGTAGACACGGGCTGCATTACTGATACAGATTTTGTTTGTAATACCATAGGTCTAGGTATTCTGAAAAACAAATCAGTGTTAGAGCTGCAATTCTGTCTATGTAGGCTTTCATTTTTGCTTGGATTAACTGATTACAGTAAATTAAAATTGCATGTAGACTTTGTTAAGAGAATAGCGACCAAGATAAATGACGATAATGATGATGATGATGATTACTGCGATGATAACGGTTTGGATGATTTATTCTTATAAATTTATAATTGTTACTAGAATATGGAAATGTGTTGAAGAGATTGATGTTTGTTATGCAGACTAGCAGAAATAATCACCGGTATTTCTAAAAACAAATTAAGATAATAAAACTCTGCACACATAATAAAAATATATAGCCACGTTCTATAATTATCAAGATTAGCCAAGACAATTACAAGTTTTATTAATGAATGTCGAATATTTCATTGAATTAAAGATAAAACGATGTTCAATATGTTCAATAAAGTTTTATTTTAGCTGACAATGAGAAAAAATACTCTTCAGATATGATTAAGTGTGAATTATTTAAAATCCATCTTTAACTAAAGAATTTATCCCCCCACTAGTCATAAATAAAACGTAATTTGATATTGTGTTTTAAATTGATCATACTGTACATACAGATTTGAATTACTCTTGTAGAAGAAATTTATGGTCAGCAATTAAGGTTGGAACACTGTTTACGTTGCCCGGTTTACAAGTGATTATTTCCTTTCCTTGGAATATTTATAAGAGGCCGACATAGTTGATTCAAGAAACGCGCTAAGAATGGTCTACAAATAATACTATTTCCAGAATATCAGTTCCTAAATCAGCTCTTGATTGTAGTTATTTACTGATTGTAATCGGACATGCTCGGTAGAACGAGACCTTAAATGGTATTACGAAAATTGCAACATTTGTGTAATTCACTGTGAGGCTTAAATCGGTTACTTTTTCACTGTATTTTAAGATGCTTAAGCTTTGAAACTGGTGCATATTTTTGAAAGATCACGCAATACAAAAATTTAGAACTGTTTTTATTTCTTTTCTTCGGCAACATACTACCCTTACATACAAACAGAAAGAGGAAGTGAAGATGAACGGTAACACTGAATGACACTATAAGTGAAAGTAGTAAATGTAGATATAGATTATGCTGATCATAGAGATCTGAAGGCCGAAGATGAACAGTGTCAATATAACCTTGCATATAACATACGAGTATGTTGATCCGTCTTATCCCTTCACTTTAGTGTCAGAAATTGTCATGCCTCCTTCTGTCCATTCATCCGTCGGTATGTCCACCCATCTCTCTTTTACCACTTCTCTTTATTCGCTGGGGAACAGTTTGCAAAACTTTGCTGTTATGTTGCCTTTGAAGTATCAATTGTATGATAGGATAACTCCTGGGGTCCCATTCCTGAAGGTCTATGCGAAGGGGTCAAGGGTCAGATGTAGACAAATATGTATTTACAGTATTATTTTCTGAACAAAGTTTATATGATGTAATGGCAGAAAAAGGCATCACTATTCACGTAGCATATTTTGGATTGTGACCCAATGATAACTGTTTGGGTGGATGTGAGCACTGGTGGGGCTGCTGAAGGATGTTGGAGGAGGCATTATAAATCTTGTGGGTTTGCATGTTTATAATATTTCCCTTGTTTGATTCGTGAAGTTACTGAAACGTTTTATGCCGTCCATATAAGACTTTCAAACGATGGTAGGCGTAGTGATTCTCGTTTATCCTTTCAAATGGAACCGAACTGTTTACTCTGATGAGTCCAGGCACAATTAGAGTCCAAAGGTGTCAATTCTGATGATCCCAGGCACAGTTAAAGTCTAAATATTTACTCTGATGAACTCAGGCAGATGGAGACGTATTTACTATGCATTTACTTTGCAGTAATGGTGTTTTGATCATGTTATTGACGTGGATGGTGACTGCATTGATGCTTTGAACTAAAGTATTATGTTATCTCTGTATTGACCAATGTAGGTGCGCCTAATTAACGGTGAAATTGACATTTCGCGGCGATTTATCACTATCGGGAGCGGGAAGCTGAGGATAGAGATCGTGGTCTTTTACATAACGTTAATATATATATATATATATATATATATATATATATATATATATATATATATATATATATATATATATATATATATATATATATATATATATATATATATATATATATATATAAGATGGATCGTTGCCACTGTGGCCTATCAATGCAACACTCAGGTCGGTCACAATCGTGTTACAGCAAAAGTTCCATATAATAAATTATTGATTAATAAATAAATCAAATCTGTAAAACTGGTAAAATACTGTTTAGATCGAATTATAACCTACTCACGGCCCTTGTTTTTGGCTAAATCTTTGGAACCGGTACTCAATATTCAAAATGTTACAAATAAATCACCATCATTGATTTAGGTATACCCACATGTATGATCGAGTGCTTAGAGAGGTTTCAGAATTATGCGGAAAAGTTACTTTGGAAAACCGTAACCAATCAATGTGGTCGACCAGCGATAATTGCGCGAGACCTCAGCAGTAACATATAACGTTAATGCATCTTAGTAATGCGATTACGTGTTAAATTCTTGTATATGGATCATATTAAACGACAGCCTGGATAAAAAATGGAATCATGAATTAATGTGTGTCCCGGGAAGACTGTAATAAGTATATTCTCTTGCAAGAACATGTCAGAATGTCTCCTCAACGAACACCCCGATGCAGACTATTCACATGCAATATACACACTCGGGGCATCTCATTTGAAGTTTGTTCCTTTTGTCTCATTTTTGCATTTTTACAATTTTCTATCTCACTTCGTCTTGGAAGATATTGTTTTTTTAAAACACAGTTTCCATCGCCATTGTGTTCATGTTGTAGTAGAGCAATAAACAGGACATATATGCCCTGAAAGACTTATACATTTAGAAAATTAGTCACTCCACAAATTATTATATGTTTTGTGTGTGTCAGGATTTTTAAAGGGGCTTTAACAATTTGAGTCATATTGCTACAATGTCTGCAGTGTGACAGTTAACAGTGATATCTAGCACTGGGGCATCATGCCACAGACATGTGGCATCATGTTCCACACAGTCACATTATCCTGACACCATTCCGACCAATCTAAACGCTAACAATAATGCTGAGCAACAAGCGAGGCAGCTGCAATACCAGTTCTATAAGTCTTTGGTAGGACTTGGCTGGCGTTCGAACCCACGAACCTCCGCGTCCGAGGCGGATGTTCTAACCACTTAGGCCACCAGAGCGGTCCCAAATTATTATGTTATGAAGTTATTTTAAATATGTGTTTCCTAAGGCCATTTATTTATGCCTACACAAATATGTGTGCTGTTCTTTTTAATATTTTATTGTTTTGGATGTTTACTGAGCATTAGGTTGGTTGGTTTGTTGAATTAACGTGATTTTTGCACTATTGTGCATGCATTGCGATTTATGCCAGCAGAGATGACTGTTTAATTACTTCTGGGGGAAGAAATTAGTGCCTCATCCCACAGGCATTTATATGTTCAAGGAACACTAATTAATTTGGCCATCAGGTCGTGGGACTAATTAGTCCCTAACGACCTGAATGTAGGGCCGTCATGAGTGGGAATGAACCCAACACGCACTCATGATAAAAAGTTGGTATTCAGCTGCGACTGAACGCAGCAGGTGTCAACCCATGCAGTATGTAACGTCCGCTACGATTGGTTGGCAGCGATGAAGTCACATTAGGGCACTTGGTGTTTTGACGGGTGGACATGGTTCCACATCTCCGTCAATGTACGATGTCTGAGAGAGGTAAGGAAGGCAAGGAACTCGGCAAGCCGGCCATGGATGTCGTGTACTCCCAAAAAACGCCATCCCGTACTTATTTCAGATCGAGTCTAGTTATGTAAATGGACAATGATATAACAATAATGTGTAAGCCACCTGTGCAATTGTTCAAATTTACTGAGTCAGAAATTTTGAAAAAGGAATCATTCTATAGTTGGAATTTAGTGTACAAAGTGTACATTCGATATGCTAGTAAAATACCTATCAGTAAAGTCAAAATGACTTAAAAACAGTTTGTATCACGCATAAGAAAAAATATGAGAATACAGATTTGATGGTGGTACCAAAACGGTCAAATTAGGATTTAGATATAAAGATATTATCAAAAACGGTTTTCAGCCAAATGAAAACCGTATAAATTCAGGTTATATGGCAGTAAATCAAGCTTTATCTACTACTGATTCTCAAGGCATCTTCCATAATGAGAGGCTGATACAGTTTACAACGTCTACACATATCCGTTTTTCTGGTGACATCTTGCCACAGGCTTGGAATAGCCTCGTGTCCGGTGTCTTTCCATGAACTCCTATGGTGCAATGTTGTTTCGTCAGGCAGCCCAGTTCTTTATCGCTGATTAACTGCCACTCGGTTTCTGGTGGCGCCTCGCACTGGCTACAATTTGGTTACCTCGTGTCCTGGCCGCCCTCCAATTTTCAGGGTCTGTTCAGCGACTTCTTATACCTGAGGCTTATTTCCATGATGGGAGCAGGAGGTTTACCTCGTTATGGCCACGTTATTGTAGTGGTCCTATGTGCAGCACGCTTTGCCCGCTTTTCCCGCCTGCACCCATTCATGAGCCCCAATACTCCGGCCCTGCCTTCTTTGTGTGTACCGTCTGAATGTTCAGCAAGGGCAGCTTTCCAGCAAAGAAATTTCAGCACTACTCTTGGTCGTCCCTGGCAAACATATCATTCCTTGTTTGGCTGGTGGCTAATCATTTCTTCATAATTTCTTCATCATTTCTTCAATCTTCGTGAGTTGTTCCATAGCCGCCGCCACGCGGATGCCAAATCGTAGTGCTCTCCGATGTTGAGTGGTTGACGTTCTCTTGCTGAAAAGTTTTTTTCGGTTGTATAAATGTTTCCTATACAAATAGCAAGATATACTATGATAGGCTTTTTCCTTGAAAAAGAAATATATTCAGCCATTTAAAGTGATAATGGAAAAGGCAAACAAAAATCATTTTAATTTTGAAGAATAGACAGGATTCATCATTCAGCAAGAGGACGTCAACCAGTCAACATCGGAGAGCACTACGACTTGGCGTCCGCTTGGCGGCTATGAAACAACTCACGAAGATTGAAGAAATGAGCATTAGACTAAAAATATACATTTCGCTGTTGTTTATGTTATTCTGAACGTGGATATTTTGTTGTGCATTTGGATAGTTAGGACCACTATCATGCAATATGTTGTCATGGTAACGCATTGATTTAATCCAGATACAATGGCTATTAGTTAACATTCTAAACACTTACGCTATTAATTTGAATGAATGAAATAACTTTTAACTTCTGGACACAATTGTTTCAAATCAAATTAAAACCCAAAGAATATACCAATGGTCACCGAAGCCATCTCTGTTGCTAAGTTACAAAACATTTTGGATCACTTTCTTCACTATTCTTGGAAAGTATTAAAACACCTTTCAAGCTCACTAAAGTTAACGTTGTACTGGCTTGTAGACTGATGATGTTATCTGTCGTGATGTTGAAAAGGAAAACAACACCAATCTCGCGAGTGATTACGAACTAATGGTATCCTACTGGAAAAAAATGTTTTCCGATTACGGATCTTCAGTCTTTTTCTTGAGCGATTTTGTAATTGCTTTTAACGATGATGGTAAGAGTAAGCCCGTTTCTTCAGGCAAAAATTCTAAACATGTTAGTAGTGAAGTGGGGCACTATAGGGTCTATGGGAATTAGCATTACAGACCCCCCCCCGGGCCTGTATAGGGTCTATGTAAATTTAACATGGAGAAAAACCCTGGGCCTGTATAGGGTCTAGGGGAATTAGCATTACAGACCTTCTTGGGCCGGTATAGGGTCTATGTAAATTTAACATTAACCACCATGGGCCTGTATAGGGTCTATGTAAATTTAACATGGACTAAAAACCCCTGGGTCTGTATAGGGTCTATGTAAAATTGAAACAGGGAGGGGTTTCTATTTTTTTTTTTTTAAATAAAAAATAAAAAAAGGGTAGGCAATGGAAAGTCAATCTCTTTTCGAGAAATTGGAGTGGCCCTGAAAAGGGCCTTTGGGTTTCTTCTTCTTCTTCTTCTAACTCCTTAACTTCTTTATCCATCCTCTTATTTTTTCCATCATTCCTTTCTTCTTCTTTTCTGTTTCCGGTATCCAGTCCGGGTGACCCATGGCTCGGAACTTCTGTTGGATTTTCATCCAGTTAGCGTTTAGTTTCTCTAGTTCTTCCTTTTGCTTTCTATTTTCTTCTTCTTTTCTTTCCTTTGACCACTTTTCTTTGATCTTCTTGACCTCTTCGGTCAGCACATTCCTCATTACTTCTTCCGCTTCTTAAGCTTGTCTAAGCCCCACTTCACAAAAGACCAATCTGTCCATTTTACAATGTTTTCTAAAAAACACCTTACACTCGTCACATAAACTATGGCTTCTTTCAATTTGCCCACTTTCACATACGGTGGGTTAATGAAACCTCTGATTCTCTTCTCTTCATCCTCTATCATTTCTTTCACAATATCGATGGCTAAGTGGAGGCTGGTTACTTGTCTTGAGACGAAGTCTTTTGTCACTGCATGCCTCCATTCCTGTTCAAGCCTTTCTGCTACATTCAATCCATCCACCATCCAATACCAACTTCCCATAAGGTTGTTATACAAAGCTGAAGCTGCTGGTATCTTCTTGTTTGCTTATTCCGTGGAATGGGCTCCAATGGCAAACACTGTTAGTTTTATAGTTAAATCGCTGACGTGAAGGAAAACATCCCCCTAAAACATAAATTTGATATTACCTCAATTATCACTTAAAACGCGCAGACGTGAAGGAAAACATCCCCTATTTTTCTCATTTCATATGATCTACTATTCATATACGTGAAGCAGCAATAAACAAACCCCAAATCTACCATCAACACACCCAAATCATTAAAATCAAATCCCAATAATCTACTATCCACATTAACCTATGCTAGCGCTTATTAACAGACAATCATATAGATAAACTCATACACTCACACTAGTAAAAAAGAGTCAGTGTTTATATTCACACTACTCTACATATACACATTGGCAAATCGATTGTTATTTCTTTTCTAGAGTATTGGGTAGCCCTGAAAAGGGCTGTTTGTCTTTTTGAACTCCATGACACCTGGTTAATGATGGCACCTTCCAGGCCTGGCACCACAGACACATCTTTCCCAGTCTCTTTTCACTCTTTTCTGGGGGAGAGCAGAGGCGGGATAAGTGGCTTCAGAATCCCAATTTTCTGTCTCTGGGATTCTGAAATTTTCTTCTTGTGGTTGTGGTACAGCCATTCCTCTCTCTTTTTCCTCCTCTTCTTTTTTTCTTCTCTCCTCCTCTTCTTTGTTTCTTCTCTCCTCCTCTTTCATCCTTCCCTCTTCTACAATGGCTTCCGCGGCCAGTTCATTTAGTATGTGCCTGGCATATTCCAGGTGCACATGAAGTTCCAACAGTTTTGCTAGCCTTCTGCTTATTCTCAAGTGTTGATGAATCAACAAGGGTAGCTAGACTACCGAGCGAGTTTCAATTTATACTAAAAGCGCGGACGTGAAGGAAAACATCCCCCTAAAACAAAAGTTATATTACCTAGATCATGACCAAACAACGCGTGGACCTAAAAGAAATACTCACTCACTTTTTTATACTACCCATTACTAATTTAAAAATTTTCATTGATCACTTCAATGTGCTATTCACATACGCAAAGCAATCAAATCAAACCCCAAATCTACTCTCCCCACACTTCAAACAGCAAAAAACATGATCTTAATCTACTATCCACACAAATGTACGTGAGCACTTACAAACACACAATCATATACACAAACACATACACTCACACTTTAAAAAAGAGTCAGTGTTTATATTCACATTATTCTACATACACACATTGGCAAATCGATTGTTATTTCTTTTCTAGAGTATTGGGAAGCCCTGAAAAGGGCTGTTTTTTTGTTTGCTATGGCAATCTTTTAGTTTCTAAGAATGCGACGTCCTCTGAGGGTAGACTTTCTGACGATAGGTCTGCTTCTTCGAAAAGAGAAGAAGAACTCTTTGGTGTCGATACGACAGTCGACAAAGCCTCTCTCAGGTTCAGGTTGCTGCTGCTGCTGCTGCTGCTGTCTCTGAAGTCTGTAGTTCTCTGTCCATTCTTCTTTCTCCCTGTTCACTTCTTCTCTGAAGAGCTCTTCTATCAGGTCTTCAGTGACTTTTAACATTCTCACATTCTCTATCTCTTCAGGCTTCGGTATCAGACTGTGTCTGACCCTATGCAAATTCACGTAGGCTTCGTTTAGCTTAGCTAGTTTGGAGCACATCTTCGTAGGAGGATGAGTCGACAATGGATGGTTAGACTGGAAACTGCCCCGGTTCTTAAAGTCAAAGCGCGGACGTGACGGAAAACATCCCTCTACGGTTTTCGAGCCGGAACGATCAATGAGTATCATGAGAGAGATAGAGAGAAGTCAAAGAGCATGAATCAACATTCTTATAGCCAAACAAAAGACAAAGGCATTTTTTTCAAAACACAACATTTTTTATTCAAAAATCAGTTAACACTAACAAACAACTCTAACATTTTTAACAATAATCCAACAATATAACATCAAACATTTTGTTTCAAATGACAAACACTTTTTTCCAACTCACACATTATTTTGGACAGGGCTAACAACGTTATGAATGAAATTGTGATTTCCACTGTTGGAAGTCATTAGGTCATTGATGGACACTACGTTTCCTAGCTTGAGACAAAAGATAAGCATAATGGTCACAAAACCATTGATCTACTTTCACATCATTTCTAGAAGAAGAACGAGGATCAAAATGAGTCACTAAATGTTCTAAGGAATAGCCCAGGCTGCGATGATGCAGAAAATACACACAATATTGTCCACACACCAAGGAATCTGTGCCTTGTAATTTCACATTATTGAATCGGGTGGTCTGAGCATTTCTTCTCATAAAGTCAATGATATCGTCTTCCAAAGGGGGCAATCCGTACGAATCGAAATATTCCACACATCCTTCTTGAGGAAAGTAAACGGCTACCCAGTGGGTTCCTGGGAGATGACTGTCGTCCGTGTTGATCGCATAAGCTAGATGGTCTTGAAGTTTGCGATGAGGGAGTTCATCTTTAGCACAGACGACAGGATTCCAAAAAGCCGTATACGAACTGTGGTTCAAAAGGTAATAAAGTTCCCAGGTATCCATGTTTTGTTTTTCTCTTCTTCACAGGTAATAATAAGTGATCAATTCGATCCTGACTTTTTGCTTGAAAATGTCTGACAAATAATCGTTTCTTCGTTTCGTCTCCTCACTCTGATTCAGGAGAGCTTCGATACGATGGATCTCTTGAGTGGTTAATGGTGGACAAGAATGTTCACGCAAGTCTTTATACCACTGGTGCAACACGACTTCGTCCGAGATGAGACTTCAAGCTTCGTCCAGATACTCGTCCAATTTTTCTTCTTGACTCAGCATCAGGCATTTATCGTGTTGAATTTGACTGGGATGATCGTTTTGACATCCATAGCAATCTTTCTTGATCAATTCCGTCATTTTTTCGACCAAGTGTTTGGCAAAACAGGAGGCTAAATGGGCTTCTTGTTCTGGCCATCTTGACTTCATCATGACAACTTCTTCGTCTTTGTCTTTGGAGTCCTCTTCCACGATCTCCTCACATTCCATCTCCAAAGTTTCTCCACTTTGTAAAGAGGGATAACAGTCTTCCATGGCTTCTAATAATCTAGAATGACTTCTCTCAAACTGTTGATTTCTATCGTATTATCGAATTCTGCATATAGGATGAGTTCACCGTTTCATCAGGGTCTCGTTTTGCAAATTGAATTTCCACACGAATCTGGCCGGATTTTATAGGGTGGAAATGTCCCTCGTCGCTGCCTTGGTCAGGAGTGAAATCGAAAGCCCACAAAGCATAGCCTCCTGCATAATCTTCGTACGATATGCCATGAATGGTGTTGGTTCCTAACTGTCCGGTAGCTTCGTACAAGGACAAGTACGACCTCAAGTAATTCTTCTTGTCAAGGTCGGGTTCGAAAGGTCGGGTACACAAGGTTTTGCCATCGCGACTGACTTCGATCTTGGACACGCCAAAGTGTTGAAAGTAGAAAGGATTTTTATCGGCAGCTCCGTTGAAGGCTGTATTCTCGACGATACCAATGATCAAACTTTTGGGTAACTGTCCTTGGAACAGATGATCTTCGATCATGGATCGCTGTCCCTTGGGAATGGTGAAGGTTTTCACTTCCACGCGTCGTATCGGATACTTGGCGGTCGTTCTGCTCAACGTCTGACTGATGTCGTTTCCCACTTTAGGTAACACTTCCACGCGGCGTACGTAGAGTCTGGCTTCTTGGATTTTGGTTTTGTAACTGTCACTATCAGCCATTAAATGGAAAGCGGTACTGCTACGATTCAGTCTCAGGCGGACATCCACCCCATTCAGCAAATACTTTTCTTGCAACCACATGTCCAAATGCAAACGATCCTTCAGTTCTAACCTCTTTCCATCTTTGATTTTGTTTCTTCATTCTACAAATCCCTCATTGTATTCTTTCTTTTTATCAGTTGTATCAGTTTCCAATAATTCAAACTGGTCTGCATCGTCAGCTTCCCATACCACACAGGCATTGAGATGAGTGTTCTTGGCGTCTATTCCGTACGTCAAGAGATTTTCCAGGTAGGCACGATAAGGGTAAGTATCTATGCTGCTACTGACTAGTTTGTTATTCAAGTACAAGTCCACTCCACTAAACAAGGAATGGATGAAATTGTTGACGGGAGCTACTGCTTCAGTGTCTATATCACCTCCTGTCTTATCTAGAACTTTGACTTTCAGGTACAAGTAACTGCTATTCAGATCGATGTAATCTTCGGGCTGTCCTTTGATTTCAAACTCGATGGGAGCTGAATCCGTCAATGAGGAGACGGGATGAAATTCCACCCATTGGGATTCTTGCATGGTCATCGTGGTGGGTGGCATGGCAAACAGATCCAGTTCCGACTTGGAACAGGCGCAAGACTCTCGGTGCATCATTTTTTTTTCTCTTTCTCAATAATCGAAAACGTCTAAGTCTCGAACGGTTCTTCTTTTCTTTGTCTTTCTCGCTTTAGACGTGTGAAGTCTGTTGAAAGGGTGTTTTCTTCGTCGTCTCTTTCTGCCTTGTCCTTGCTGAATGCCTGACTCGGTAGCGTGCAGGGCATTTATAGGTGTTTCTCGTCGGCCTAAAATGTCTTTGCCCGTTTTCAGCAAGACATTTTTGCCTGCCCTCATGAAGGCTTCTTTGGGATTTTGTTTGTCGATGATGACATTTTGGAGAAATTCTTTGCCTTGCGTCAGTGCGGCATCTTTCAAGGCGTGCAATCCGCGTGTCACCATCGGTTTCAAGACTGGGGCCACCGAACGAAAGGCCGATTTTAGCATATCTCCTAAACCGTGTCCTCGCTGTCGAGCAACCCCTCGGTACACTGCATACATGACTTACGAATCGTGAGAGAACCATTTTCGAAAATGGAGTTTCACCGTGACTTTCCCTTTGGTGAATGAAATATTTTGTCCCAGATCTCCTTTTATAGCAATGTTGACACTGTCCAAATACGACTTACTGACGGGCAGATAGTGAGGATGTACAAATTCGCGGTGGACACGATAAGTGTTTCCACCTTCCTGGTCATTGGTCGTGGTACTATCCACTTTAACGGCACGGAGGTGTGTCCCACCACGTTATACTCCACCACATCGGAATACACAAACATCATATTCAGTCCTTGGTTCAGTTCTACAGGGAATCGAAAAAACTTGTAAAATTCCATATTGCTGTTGATCTTCGGTTTAAAATTTGGAGCCATTTTTGTGTCTCCACCTAAAATATCAAACAACTCACGATTAAAACTGATGGACAACGTTTGGGTATCCTGAAATTTCATCAGTAAGCGACGAGCCACTTTATGGTACTCCAGGGTGACACATTTTTTGATTCTGTTCAGGGCTTTGCCAAAGGCTAATTCGAACCTGGAAGCAATGGTATCCACCAAATGTTGGCCACTAAAATAAAACCCTGACGGAATTTTCAAGATGTAGATACTGAAGAGTGGATTGTTGGCTGGTTTTACGTCACCTGAAAACCCAATTTCATTCATGGTTTCTTGCAATTGTTGGTTCAGGATTTCGACCTCAAAAGTGTTTTGCTTTTCAGTGATGTTTTGGATTTGTGTAGGGTGAATCATTTCTACCAAAGCCACTTCCCAATGGGCTTCGTGATCTAATGGGATGGCCTGAGGTAATTTGGCCGTGTAACGGCACAACGTGTTGTTGGGAACCACCTCCATGGAACTGTCACTGGGTAAGGTTAAGTAAAATTGGTTAGTGTGACTCATAATTCCAGAGTTCTGTGGCTGTCCGAGGGGTTACTGGACGTCAGAGGCGTGTCTCCGCCCAAAATGGGGTTCTGATTGTGGTTGTTATTGGAGTGGTGACTGACACTGGCACTGGACACAAGGTTCCCGTTGTTCCCGTTCGAAGAGAATTTCAGGGAGGGATTGGGAAGCAGGTAACCGACGCAACTGCTCAATAAAATGGTCCACAATTGTTTGTCTCCTTGTTGCAAACTCAGATTGGCAATGGCTGCCCCGATGACACAATACACCACGAAGATTTGGCAGAAAAAGACGATTTGCGTTTTAGGCACACGTTCTCCACACCACACCCACAAGGGTTGTTTTTGTAATCTTGCAGAGAAGAACTAGGTGAAGGAGTGGTCGACGTAGCTGCGTCTGTGTGAAAGGGCATGATGGTTACTTCTTTTTATAGTCGATGACTTGCGAAGCGTCGATCCAAGAATCAAAACTGGGTGGATATCCTTTCCAACGTACTTTGACTTCTTTGACACGTCGTTTGCCCACTTTACGGGTTCTGCGTTCAAGAATGCTTTCGATGTCGTACACGTCGTCTTCTTTTTTGGTGACACGTTGTAACTCGGGCAAATAAAACGTTCCTTTGAGCACTTCTTCGTTCATGTCTTCTAATTTATAGACGGCAGGATGACGGCCATACACTCGTCCAGTGACACGAAACAATTCGCTCGTCCAGTTAGGTAAGTAACCTTTGTCGAAAGTGCGTTTGGTTTTGCCAATGCGCACCCAATCTCCTACGTCCAACACTCCACTTTTCTTGGGGACAGCCCTCGTCGGGGACGTACCAAACAGGCGCTCAAACACCATCACTTCGTTGTCGGGAGTCACTTCTTGCGGGGCACGTCCAATGCTTCGATGGTAAGGTTGGTTGTACGCTTGCACCAGGTGCGGTAAGATGTCGATGTACTTCAGAGCGTGGTGATGCGTAAAATATTTCCACATGCGTTCTTTCAAAGTGCGTTGAAAACGTTCCACGATGCTGGCTTTGGTTTCGGGATTCTCACGTTTCTTTAATTCCTCTTGGAAAGCTTGGTTCAGAAATTCGGTACCTTTGTCCGTTTGCCATCGAAGAGGGTGACGACCGCTTTGTTTCAACACTCGTTGCAGGGCTCGCACTAACTCTCCGCTCGATTTGGGAGTCAAGGGTACGACCCAGGCAAATTTGGAAAAGACGTCGATGACACAAAACAAATATTTGTAGCCGCGATTGTAGCTGGCCAAATGAGAGACATCGGCTAAATCGGCTTGCCATTGATGATCGATGCCTTCCACTCGGGTGCGACGTCTGGAAAACTTGCGTCGAATGGGTTTGTGTAAAGCGTAGGTAGCTTGTTCTTGTAACCATCGTTGCACTTGAGGTAAACGGAGACCTTTCAGTCGAATTTTGGCAGCACGATACAATTTTTGAACTCCTGCGTAACCTGCAGGATGGGAGGGATCGTAGTAAATGCTGGCTAACACCTTCTCCATTTTTTTGGTGTGTTAATAAGTCACCCACTCTTCGGTGATGCTACTTTGGGTGGGACGAGAGGGTGGTTTGGAAACGGATTTACGTGTCCGATGGGCTACGGAAGTAGAAGTCGAAGGTAGTGGTGGTGAAGGTGGCAATGGAATGGCTTTGGTCTTCTTTTCTTTTTTCACTTCTGGTTTCCCTTCTTTCTTTTTCACTTCTGTCGAAGGAGGAGTGGACATCATCTTTTTAACCCAAGCTTTCATTTCTTCTCGTTGGGGTGTGGGGGACGGGGTCAACAATGATGCTGCAATCTTACTTGAAATGGGAGCTGCTGACGGTGTTTGAAACACTTCTCGCATCTCTTCGTCCTCAGGTCTTCGTGGGGTAGAATCTCTGGTGACCCCTGGGGATGGTAGTAGTGGTGGTGATGGTGGTGGTAGTGATGATGGTGCTGGACTTTTCATCAAGGTCTTAAAATCTTTCAGAGTGGGTAGAGCTGTTTCGTCTAAAGCTTTCTGGTGAAAGAGTTGCAGTCGTTGCAAGAGTTGACCGTACTTTTGCGATTTTTCTGTTTCGGACAAATCTTGGCGATCCATTAAGGACTGCAATTCGTGTTGTAACTGGGACATCTCGCTCAAATTGGGATTGGGAGGTAAATGCGGGGTGCGTTGTTCTTGCCAACGATGGTATTCCATCCATCGTTTGTAAGGCACTAAAGCTAGTTTTCGTCCTTCCATGGGGTTGTCAGGGGTCGATTCTGAGATCTTCAGAGGGCCTTTTTATCTTGCTCCCACCAGTCCTCCCAACATGGTTCCCAAGACTCCTTTCAGCAATGGGCCTAACAAGAGGGGTAAAATGCCTCCACTTTGGACCAACATCTTCTTCTTTTGACGAATGGGAATTTTCTTTGGAACCATTTGGCGAAGAACGTGACGATGTTTGCCTAAGCATTGTTTCTGGTGTTTGGACAAAGGGATCGTGCCTTTCAACACGTTCAAACAACATTCGCACACGGTATCGATGACCTCTTTGGAGGCCGATTGAATGAGTTTTTTTCGTAGGGGTGGATAAGCTTTGGACAGGACAGATAACATGTCCCCATGTTTGACTAAACGAGGAGGCAGTCCTTTCCTTTTCTTTCCTTGGGGTTGTTTAGAAGAGGGATGTTTTCTGAAGGGTGACATCTTCAGGAACACCAAAAACACTGATACCCTACTTGGTCACACACCTTTTTTTATACTGGAACGCGTCGCCACTGATTGTCTTTAGGTCGTATCAACTTGAGGACAGGCATGACACATCGTGCAGGGGTACGTAACGGACTAAATTGAGCCAGTTCTTGCTTGGACAAATCCAGTAAACTTTGTAACATGCCCGATCTTTCTTGGACTTTGATTTTGGGAGAAGGTACTTTGTCAGCAGCAGCCACTGCCGCTAAATTGGAGGGTCCTGCCCTGGGGAAGATCTTGGGGTTATCAACGGAGACGTTCTTGGTGTAATCACCGTCTCCAAATACTCTTCAGTTCTTGGTGACATCAAAGGGGAAGTGAATGAACCTGAGGCTACCGGAGACGCGGTCACCGCCTTTGCAGGTCGTGGTTTGCGAGTGTAAGGTTGCGTCCTGGCCGAAGTGCCTCTCTTGCGACTAGTTTTCTTCTGTGGGTTTTCTTTTTCTGGGGACTTTTTCTCTGTTTCTTTTTCTGGGGGCTTCTTTTCTTTTTCCGGGGTGGTGACTGGTAAGAGGAGGGTCCCGCCACTGGAAAAGTTCTTGGAGAGACGGGTCTCCTTGGGGACCTGGTCTTTTTTTTCTTCCTGGAACTTCGTTTGACTTTTTTCTTGGGGAGAAATTTTCGGGCATTAGGATGCCATCTTAAGAGAGAGCGAATGATGACCCCTCCTAGAGTACCGCTCCCTCCAGGTTTCAAAATGATTTGTTTTTTGGTTTGAGTGTCGATGCGGGGATCGGCCAGTTGGGTCAAAGGAACTTTGTTTCGATCAAAAAAAGCGTTTGGTTTGATGAGGAATCTGAATGATCCCTTGTAGCAATTGACGTGCTGTCACCGTGAACCATCGTAAGACTTCTTTGAGACTAGCTTCTAAGACACGAGCTCGTGTTTGTGGGTTTTTTTCTCGACTGATGCCATACAAGGCACGAATCAATTTGACGGGAAGATGCGACTGAAGGGACGTCATGTTCAAACTGTGTGAGACAGACGAAAAGGGTCTGAGGTTTTTATAGATTTTTTTTGTGGAGTGAAATTAAGTCGAGGACGGAGACGTGTACAGGAGAGGCCCTCCGTCTTGGCACCAGTGGTGAAACAAGTGGGTACGAAATCGCAAATCATCGGGGGTCGCAGGTTTCAAATCGACGAGTAAATAGGCGTGTGGAGTTTGAGTGGCATCGTCGTACGCCTGAGTCCGCCAATGCGTCCCTAACTGTTTGGCTAAGACTTGCACTTGCGATTTATCTCGAGGGCTTTTAAACAAGACCACGTAATGCGCATTGAGACTGATGGTGCGATGGGCTTTACTTTGTTGAAACAAATTTTGGGTGATGTAAACGACACTGGCATTACGATGATGCCCTTTGCGCGTGAACCACAGTTTAATTTCTTCTTCGTCTTCTCCTAACATGTCGTCGAAAATGACCAAATGGGTTTGACGGGAGTCAGAGACGATGTCGTGGTCTTGTTTAGGAATGCTCTCCACAAACACGATGGAATCGCCTTGACTTTCTCTCAAGAGCCTGTACGCCGCTTGCCACTCTTTGTAACACCACACGATGCGTTGAGGTGGTCGATCGAACAAATGATGTTTATGTTCGATCAAACGTTTGACGAATTCGGTTTTGCCTGAACCGCTAGGTCCAGCAATGAGCATTTTAAAGGGATGGCGAAGATACAAAGCCTCCCAACTGGCACGATCTAAGTGTTCGTCGATGACTTTGACAGTGGAGGAAGAGGGAGCAGAGACAGCAGAGGTAGCCATAGTGTTAGGAATGTCACTTGTGACACGAAAACAAACAAGACAAGAGTTTATATACTTTTTCAGAACACGTTTATTGAATGTTTTAAAGATGAATACGAAAGACTAAAATACATAAAAGCCAAAGGCTTAAGTACAAGGATAAAAGGCACATCAAAATCATTACGTGGAATAAAAACAAGTGTCTGTACAACATGTTTTGGGTAATGTTCTGACCAGTTCTATAGGGGTAAGGTCACACAAGTGTCCTCCCGAAAGGGTCTTTCAGGCATGTCCACGACAGTCCTGTCCTGGGTGACGGCTTCTTCTGGCACCGTCACTAACACAGGTTGAAAAGTGACTTTTTTCCTTGAACAACTCTCGTGCATACTGGGCTACTTCTTGGGTCCAAGCCTCAAAATCCCATTCTTTCCAGGCACGGACATCTGTCCAATGGGGGTGTAAGTCACAAGCTACACACACATCGTCATACACGTCTTCGGTAGCTAAAAGTTGACGAATCTTTTTTTCCCGTAGAGGTCGAGAAGTATCCAGATGAAAACGCAAGGCTTTGAGCAAAAGGAGTCTTTCGTGACCATTTAAGGCCATTGGGATGGTAAGTACTGATCGTAAAGAGCCCACAAAGAATCGGCTGGTAAACGAAATCCCAGAAAACAAGTCACTAAGACACACACCATTTGTCGACCCAAATTGAATGGATACAGTTCTTGTAATAATCGATGGTAATGATCCACGGTTTGAATATGGTCATTGAGTTCCTTCCATGGAATCTGTTCAATTACATGTGACATAAGTCGTGGCAAGGCAGCCTGTTTTTATAGTCTCTTTGTTTCGGAAACAATACACGTACTTTCTAGCCAGAGATCTTCGTTCTCCAGTAGGGAATCTAAATCTTGCATACTGTAACCGAAACGTCAGAGTTTGTTTAGAAGTTTCCTCTTCCACTAAGTAGATTCCACGTAAAATATGTTGGTAATCCTTTAACTTGTCTTCCTGAATGCGTTGCACTAGGTGAATCTCGAAGTAACCAAAATGATGAACACGTGGATCATCGGGGCCCTGGAAGTATTGAACAAGGTCTGACCACTGAAACAATTTTTGACGACTCAATTCTCTTATACCAATCAGGTACCGGTGGTTAAAGATCTGGTGACGTAACGGATGCAACTGTTCTTTAAGTTTGACTTGTATTTTGACCAGCTCTCGGTAAATGCGTTCTCTCAACTCCACAGGCAAAGCACGAATGTTCTCTTGTAAAGTATCCATAAACAGGTCATACTAAATCCTCTTTTTTCTGACAGAAGAAATGTACCATTTGCACAGACATGGTTTTACTTCAGTGCCAAATTTAAATCGTTTAGTCACTAATTTACACATTACAATTCTTTCAGAAGTTTCCTCTTTCACTAAGTTGACATTGTGTAAAAGATGTCGGTAATTCGTTAGCTCTTCCTCTGGAATTCGATGCAGTAAGTTTACAATGTAGTATATAGAATCATCAATAGCAAACCAATCCTTTTTAAAACCAGGGGATCGTTGATCAATGTCTGTCCAATGGAAGACTTTCAACTGAATCAGTCCTTTTATAGCATTCAGGTACCAGTGATTAAACATCTGGCGACGTAACGAATGCAATTGTTCTTTACGTTTGACTTGTATTTTGACCAGCTCTCGGTAAATCCTTTCTCTCAAGTCCACAGGTAAAGTGCGAATGTTCTCTTGTAAAGTATCCATAAACAGATTATGGTAAGTTACTTCAATGTCTCGGTCCCACTAAGGGTAAGTAATGACAATTCGGTGACCATCGAGCATGTTCTGCGTAGGCCGAATCTTGTGGTTCCCAGTGGTGAAGTGACACACCGCAACTGAAGCACTTGACTTTATCTCCTTCGCCCAAGTAGAACAATCCGGCTCTGGCTAATTCTTCCGGGGTCGGTCCTCCCAGATACTTAGGCCATTTTCCTTTGAACGATTGAAGACGATTTTCAAAGTCGCAGTATTCAGACAAACGCACAGGGAATGAATATTCGTCTTTCACAGGTTCGTTTCGATGAGGGTTGGGTGACATGGACAAGAGTTTGCTCAGGGCTGGATGACATCCGTAGGGGGGTAGACGTGAAGGTGAAAATTCACCTTTAAAACGAAACCCAGTAAAGTGTCCAAGAGGACGAGCGGCATCGCTTTCGCATCCCTCAGGTTTGGCACGCACAGCATCACTTTCCATGATAGGGGCAGTGAAAACAAAGTTTCCATGATGCTTTACGGCATCGCTAAGGTCACAGCGTACAGCACCGTTCCCATCGCAAGGCTCACAATCGCATTCTACTTCCGAAGCCCCACACTTGAATTGTGTCTGTCTGAACTTGTTTTGTGTTTCTCTGAAAGTACTCATTTTGTTTTGTCGGTCTTGGTATGTAGTCACAATGAACTATCGATCTTGACCATAGTCCCTTTTTATACTAGTCGCAATGCAGTCTCAAGCTTGTACATCGTTCCTTTCTTATGTTATTTATGTCTAGTTTGGAAGGTACCGTCTCGAAGGTGCCGTCATCATTGTACCGTAGTGTCATGGGTGGAAAGGCCATAGAAAGGTAAGGACAGTGCGGAGACCATCGAGTATGTTCCAGAATAGCTGAATCTTTGTAGATACATAGATCCATTCGTAACTTCAGTCCGCAAGCGAAAGACTGTACTTCGTATCCCAATCCTGACTCAGGTCCCAAGTAGACAAATCCTGTTCTAGCTAAAACATGCTAAGAAGGTAATCCTTCCCTATCCGTAGGCCATTTCTGAAACGTGTCCAATCGACGGGAACAATCACAATAGTCAGGTAAGAAGACTGGAAAAGGGTAGGGTTTGAACTTGGAGTTCTCATCGGGTTTCTCACTCGATTCTTGCTGTGGCGAAGTCATGCTTCTGGTGGGTGACTATCCTCTTACAACCAATGTTTTATACCGACGTGTCCATACGGTAAGGTGAAATGATTGGGAAGTCGCACTCGCTTCTGGTACACGATTTGATAGACTTTTTCCAAGGGTCGACTGACGATGTGGTGAGTGGGTAAACGTACAGTCTTGTTCGGTTGATAGGTGGTCACTTTAAAGTGTTGATCTTTTCCAGACTGCAAGGCTTCTTTCAGTACCCCAAAGTTGACCACTCGACTGATACGATAATTCAGAGTCAATCCTTTCACTTTGCACGCCGTGTGCACTTCTCCTTGTTTGTCCCGGTATTCGTAGCGGTAATTTTTTGGACCGCCACTGGCGAAACTTAGAATCTTGTCGTCGGGATGCTCGTCTGTCCAGGCTCCTAAACGGTCTCCTTCGATGTCAGGTGATGTTGACTCAGGTGATGGATGTAAATGCAACTATCCGTGTCAAAGCACAGGACACGTTCCCCTAACAGTTCTAAAGCTTCGTACAATTTTAAGCGAGCATGGGCTGTCACGTAAGCCGCAATGATGACATTTCCAAAGGGGTCGTCTTGTACAAAAGTCCAGATCTTCTTCGTAATTGACCAAGATCAAATCCTCACGAACGACGTCCACGTGTTTCATGTATTTGGTTTTGTCGTGAATCATCTGGAAGTAGCGGAAAGGTTCTGTCAAATATTCCGTCTTGGGTAAACACGGTCGTTGTGCCATTTTACCCCACAAGCAATTTAACATCACTTTGGCAAACGATCGCCTGCCTTCGTTTTTCTCGATGTGATCTAAAGTGATGCCTTCTTGTTCATAGTATTTCTCTTTGAATGTCTTTTCGTCTTCGGGAGTGTGACACCAGGACGGATAGCCGCTGGCTTCTTGCTTCAGTTTCAAAAAGGCATCCACGTAGTCTGCGAAAATGCCTTTCTGCGTGGGGTCACCCTTGTGGTATTGTTGTGTCTTGGGAAAGTGGCAAATTTCGTACACTTCTAACAGTTGCTATCCCATGTCCAGAGCTTTGAACAATTCCACGCTAACCCATGTCCCCGTCAAGGCCCGTTCTTCTTGGGTGTGCTGACAAGGTTGGTCTTGGTTGCACGTTTCGGCACAAGTACGGCACAAAGGAAACATCAGTTTGCCTTGGCAATGGTGAGGTAACACGGGATGGTACAAGTCCGTGGGAGGCAAAACTTTACACTTGATCAGACCTTCGTATTGTCGAATGTTTTTCAGGTCGATGTGTTCCGTCAACAATTGTGGGTGCCCTACAGGAAAGCGACAATAGTTGCACACGTAGGGATACAGCGAACACACGTCCAAGTATTTCATTTCTTCTCCTTTCTCTTCGTCGGCTTGGTACAGCAAACAGGTGGCATTGGTCCTTCCTCCGTACAAACTATCCCTCGGGTTCAGCGGGTCCATGAGCTGGTAACTTTCCACGAGGCGTTTAAACTCGGGATCGGTTTTCAAACGGTGATCGTACTCGTGTTCCCACATTTCCACCACTTGGTATCCTTCCTGTTCTAACTTTAGGCGTCGCTGACAAGTGGCCTGGTACAAGTCTTCCATGGTTCGTTGTAAAAACTGATTTTTAGTGTCGCGGTCAGGGTAACAGATGGGACATCCGTGAAATAAGCAACCGTTAAACTCGTACACAATCTTGGGGTTTTCTAAGTCCCAGCCATCGACCGAATGCGTTCCGATGGTCTTTTCACCTCCTCCGTTGCGGGCATGCTGAATCCACTTGTCTTCCTTGTCGCATAAGTAATGTAACCAGCGTAGGGCTTTGACCGAGTATTGACGTTTGACATAGTTAGTCGTTTGAAGACTGATGACAGCCACGGTGTTTTCAGGCATGAATCGTTGCCTGTACACCAAGGAACACGCTTTGGCAATGGTGCAAGCTTCTTTCAAAGGATCGACCCCTCCGTGTTCCATGAACAGTTCTCGAAATTTTCCACAGCATCGCCGTAAAATGTCCACGTCGGAACGACAATACTTTAACATTTCTTCCTGAAAGTCGAAAGGGTCGGAGGCGTGAGCCTGGTACCAAGCGTAGAAAGCTTCTCGTTGTTCGGTACGCATGTTGTCGGGGTCGTAATAGTGAGCCTCATGCAAATGGGATAGAACGGCGTGTTGATTGGCTTCCGTATTGAAAAAGTGTGGAAAGTACCCTTTATCCATTTATGTCATTCCAAACGTTTTAGGCTTTCGACTCAAAGGCATAGCTAAGTAACTCATCGAATCTTTAAACTGCACTTGTCCCACTTGCATGAAAATGATTTTGGCTCCGTTCAAAGTGACTTTAGGACATTCGGTGCCATGTTCCGTATAGTACCTCAAAAGAAACTGTCCATCGTATCCGGAGAAATTGTGAGCCATCACTGTGACATGACGATGACAATCTCCGTAACGTTCGATGTCCTCTTGGCTCCACGTCTTGTCGATGGGGTCTAAGACCCATTGGGCGAAATCGGCTAGCGTGTTCGGTCCCCGAAAGATTTTTTCACGCCCTCCGGGAATCTTGCTGAAGTGAGGGCAATGACTGAAGATAGGTTCTTGAATGCACTTCTCGCACGCTCGATGAGCCACGCAGAAATTAAGAATGTGAATACCGGTCTCTTGCATGCATTCGAAATCGAAAAAGATGAAATTGCCTTTCTTCTTGTGTCCATCCTCTTTCTCTGGTGGGGGTTGGTATTTTTGCACGTAGCATTGGTGTTCCAAGTCCACGATGTGGTGACAAATGTGACATTTTTTCTTTCCTGAACATACGTGTGCCTTGGTACTATTGGTACGTATGCCTTGTCCACAGGTAGGGCACAATCTCAGGAGTTGACAAGCACATTTCTGCTGTGAACCTTGCGTCTTCAGATGTTGTTGGTAACAGGCAGGGCTGACAAACGTGCGCAGATAAGCAGGACAGTGCAATGGTTTTTGCCCTTCGCTCAGACAGGGTGGAAAGGCCAAACATCCTGAGCATTTCGATCCGCAATGCTTGTGTTGCTCTCGATTGTTATAACCATAGTCACATTTCTCACAGTAATAACTGTACCCAGGAATGCAGTGATACTGGTAATGGTATCGAAATGGTCATCGTGATAATAGACATGAATGTATTTTCCGTCCTTAAAGTCTTTCCCTCGATACAACAGAGGTCCGCGCATTTCTTGAGGGTGCACTTTCAAGGTGTAGCGTGGAGCTAAAATATCTTGCAATGTTTGCATCTCAGGAATACCACAGGGTGTGTCTTTGGACAGGCCAGCTTGTTGTAACAGGAGTTCTGCTTCACTTCGTTGTTTGGCTCGGTATTATTGTCGAATATTCTCCCAGGTTCTTTTCCATTCTACCGTGTCGTTCTTGTTGGCATAGGTTCGTCCCACCACGATGGCTCGGGCTAAACACATCTGGTCTTGAGAATTGTGAATTTGGACGAGACTCTTTTTGGTGCTGTGAAGGTCGTTCACCAGTAACACCTTATTGCGTCCAGCCCCTTGAGGAGGAGAGACGTGGGTCATGTCGAGTGTGGCTTTTCCATCGGTGATGTCAAACTGGTCATTAGATTGTTGCACGTGTTGAATCTTGTCCATGACTTTGGAAGCGGTCAATTCTGCAGGGGTGCTAAACTCGATCCAAACAGGGGATTTCAAACCGTCGTGTTGTATGGAGAGTCTTCTTTGGGTTGACATTGTCGTTTGAGTGTGGTGAGTAAAGAATCCCACACCCCGGTGATGAACCCTTCTGCTTTCTCCAACGGTACTTCGGACTTGAAATCTTTAAACTTCACCGTGTATTTGTAAGCCGTGGTTCTAAATTTTCTAGAGGAGCGTTTTTCGATCTCTCGAATGGAATAGTATTTTTCAGGGTTGACTAAGGTGTGCGAACTTTGTTTAGAGGGTTTGGATTCTGGTTCACTCATGTCCTCTTCAAAATCACTGGCATGAATTTGTGCCAAGACTTCAGCTCTGGTACGAGGCGATAGATCACGTTTCTGCCTCTTACTTTCTTCTTTCTTCTCAAATGAATTGGATCGTTTCATCTTGAAAGCAAAAAGTCAAATGACTAAAGTTTAAACACCATGGGCTACTTTATAGTCATGGCAGACCAGCGTATATAAAAGAGTATGTGTCTTGTCTTTTCACTATTCATTTCACTCTCTAACCGAGCACAACGATGGAAGAGACTAGCCAAATCGAACGTTTCATGAGAGCTTTGCGAGGGGTCATTAGAAAATTCTCTTCAGACCAGCCGACGGACTACTCTCCTTCCTTTCGAGATAAAAGTCAAGATACTTGCTATATCTGTCAGAAGAAAGGGCATTGGTCTTCAGAGTGTCCAGACCGTCAAAAAAGAAAAACAGGGGTTAAAAGAGACAAAAGTCAAGATACCTGTTATTATTGTCAAGAAAAAGGACATTGGTCTCCAGATTGCCAAAAAAGAAACAAGAGGAGTCAGAAGAAGAGAGGGATTCGTTAGAGAAAGAAGACGAAGAAAAAGAAAGCAGACAGGTAAAGAAAAAGATACAGGAGAAGAAAAGAAGAAGGGAAGAAAGTGAGGAGGAAGAAGAGGAAAAGACTGTGACGGTGAAGAAATTGAAACAACAGAGAGAGTAAACAATGAGATAGAAGAAGTCTATGAACCTTTTAAAGTGCTATGTTGTGAATTGGATTGTAAATATTGATAAAAGAATAAATTAATTATATAACGTAAGTGTCTTTGGGTTTTGATTTTAAAATAAGAACGTACACTCACGCACTCATACACAGACACGTACTATAGGGGTAAAATGGTTCTTTTTCTTTTTTTGAGTTATAGGCAATTGAAAGTCGATCTCTTTTCGAGAGACGTGGGTGGCCCTGAAAAGGGCCTTTTTTGGTGTAGGGGTGAGTTTAAGCAATCAACTTTAACTGCCTTTAGCCTTTGCCACGGCCAAGGCCTACTTCTGGACTGCGTACTGTTGATGATGATGATTTGGTTGAAATCACTAAGGGTGGTACGGTAGGCTTAGTCACAGGGTTAACGTGTTTAGCTCAGGAAGGTCGTATTCTCTTCGGTCGTAATAAAGAAGTCTGATACATTTGTTTCTTACTTCTTAACTCCGCTAAAATGTCCAACAGTACCGTGACCGTTTGATTTTCACCCTCTTGTTTCTTTGCTGCTACTTCTTCTTCTTGTTGTTTTTTTCTTACCTCTTCTTCTTGCTGCTGTTGTTGTAGGAGAAAAGCTTGTTCCGCTTCCTTTTGTCGTTGTATAAATTTGTCCAATTCTTCTTTTTGTCTCTGTCTAAAATTCTCCACTTGCGGTAATGAAGGTGACGAAGGTTCCGGAACAAATTCTTGCGAGGTAAGAAAATCCACAAAATCCCAATTCACCTCTTCTGAAAGTAAGTCCGGGTTCCCTTGGGTGGTCTCCACTGCTGGTGCACCCCAATGGATCGTTTTCTGAGTTTCCGTCATGTTGAATCACTGTCGCATAGATTGACTGCACACAGGCGCTAGCGAATCTATATAGACCACGTGACGTCACAGACTGCTCTCTTCGGATTGGATGCGGGCTGACTGAATTTTGTAACGTGTGTTTGGATTGGTCAACAAACTCAATCCGTTTCAATCCTACCTCTACCTATAAATAAGTGCAGTTCACTGAATTGATTCACCTGTTCTCGGCGGCTCAAGATGTGGACCGATGTGCAATCTTCTACGCTTGTGTCTTCAATGATGTTCCGGACGGACATACCCATGTATGTCCGATCCAAGTGGACAGTTGTCCACAGGACAGACACCAGTCTGTGGATACGTAGGATCTACGTAGAAAGACAAGGATGCCTCAAAAGAGTCCTGATTTACGGTCCTACAGTGAGACGCAGCCTAAGGACATGAAGAAGACCAATGCTGTGCCCTTTATGTTAATGAATACATTAACATAAACCCAAAGGCCCTTTTCAGGGCCACTCATAGGTCTCGAAAAGAGATTGACTTTCCATTGCCTACCCTTTTTTTTATTTTTTATTTTTTTAAAAAAAATAGAAACCCCTCCCTGTTTCAATTTTACATAGACCCTATACAGACCCAGGGGTTTTTTGTCCATGTTAAATTTACATAGACCCTATACAGGCCCAGGGTGGTTAATGTTAAATTTACGTAGACCCTATACCGGCCCAAGAAGGTCTGTAATGCTAATTCCTCTAGACCCTATACAGGCCCAGGATTTTTCTCCATGTTAAATTTACATAGACCCTATACAGGCCCGGGGGGGGGGGGGGTCTGTAATGTTAATTCCCATAGACCCTATAGTGCCCCACTTCACTATTCATGTTGAATAGCTACAATTGAAATAATTTTTAGTGTTACGGATTTGATCAACATGAAAGATAATGTTTCGTCTTCATGGGAACTATTAAACGAAATATATTCTTCAAAATTCAAATGATTTTTTGCCTTTTCCGTTATCATTTTAATTGGCTGAATATATTTCTTTCTCAAGGAGAAAGCTTATCATAGTATATGTTTCCATTTGTATAGGAAAAAAATAAACAACCGAAGAATACTTTTTTATTTTCAATTCGTAACCTTTACTGTAAGCTTTACCAAACTATCCTTTCTTTTTCTTGTGTCTGATAATCGAAATATACTTCATTGACGACTTATTAATCGCTGATCGCTTTCCTTATCATATCGTCAATACTGTACTTTCTATCATTTTTTGAAATTTGTTTTCGATAAACTTTCCTTAAAAGTTCTTGAAACAAATCCTGTCCACGTTGCACCAAATCCACTAACTTCCAAAAGGCCAACTACACTGCTAGATATTCCTGCAATATCTAATCCATTCTCCATAGTGCCGATACTACTTGAATGTGTTGTGATGCTAACATCCACCCAATTCAGAATTTAGTCTGCTAATCTGTATATCCTTCTACCCCTTTACTGTGGTTGAGTTCTTTCTAAAAAAAAATGTTTAATCTCGTCAATATTCGCTGTCAGAAACTGGGGACGCACAGCTCTGTTGTTGGTAATGTCATCACAGTAGGTGATTCAAGACCAATGTCATAAGACGGTGGGCATATGTAATTTTTCCCATTTACATGTAATAGCTAGACTGTGCGGGAAGCAGAAGAAAGTAAACACGATTGTACCTTAGGTAAAAGTTTTGACAGTATCATTTAACTGACCAAGTTGCAATGTTGCATTTTTTTCCCCCTCAGTTTTCTTCTACGCGCTTTTAAAACAGAAAAATATCCTTGTTCTACACATGCAGCAAAGCACAGTTCTTTGGTACAGAATAATTCTTTTTCATAGCGGTAAAGGTTGTGAAACAATAACATACTGGGTAGCAATTTCACCTCATAGTAACAGGTAGATTATACCTGGCTACTCGAAACTGAAATAATCAGCTGAACATCTTCTTCGATATCCGTGCTTGATGGCGGACCTAGTGTAAATTGTATTAGCTTTCTCTAACGCGTACTATAGGCTTCAGGAAGAGTTTGATATCAGATGATCAACAGTGTTGATAATCTACTGTTTCACCCGATGTTTTGCAGTAGATTCAAGAGTTGACTGTTCATTGTTAACACAAGAGGCCAGAAAAAAAAACAACAAAGGTGAAGAAACGCGTTAGCTTTTTAATCAAATGCACAGGATACCTAAACCATCTATACCCTACCTATTAAGTAACAGATTTAACTGAGCGTCGTGTACATGTACCATTTCTGTCTTTTTGTGTTATTTCAGTTTTTTGCCTCGTTCTTTCTTCAGATGTTGACCTTAGTCTTTCTGAATTCCTGTGAAAGTTTTCCAAATTGCCTTCCACTTTAAACTCTACTTTAATATTGTTCATTTGCAAAATTTATTTCTATTGTGAGATTGCCTTTGGTTTACAATGCCTTGGACATATTATATCAGCATTAATTTTATCAGTTGTTTGCTTTGTTCACCTTATATTTATGTCCATGGAAATGTTGAAGGTTCGCTCAGTATCAGTTTTAAAGGGATAAAAGATTAGTTGTAAGTTATAATTCAATTTTGCCTTCAACAGTGACAATTAAATTGAAGTTTAATAGGGTAAATAACGAGATGGATTTCATAGCATGTCCTTTGTGTGGAGAGAAAATACACTACTTAATTCAGTGTGTTTTACTTATCTTCGTTTGTTTGCAACCATGTACAAGAACATATAATTGAAAATAGTCAATGGAGTAATGAAAACACACCGTCCATGAGAAAATGGAAGGATGAAAACTGAGAATACTTCAATAAATAAGTGCATGAAATGATGATGCCACAAAGTTTAGCTTAGTTTAAATAATAAGAAGTAGTTGAAATTTTATCTAAATCAAGAGATAATACCAATTTAGATACGACGTTAACCATATTAAGTATTTCGTGAATTTACATCTATCAAAGATGGCAAGGATTTTACATATCTGCAGGTATGAATGGAGATGATTTAACGCAGCTGATTATATACCATGCTAATCATTTAATCTAATCCTTAATGATCAGGAGAGAAATGGCTTTACTGATCAAGCACGATATACATAAAAGTCTGTCAAAGAGTCAAACGACGATAAAAGATAAATAAAAGCACAAGATAAAAGATGATCCATGGACGATTTCGAACTTTATTATTGAGTAGGTTTTGAACTGTCTTACCTTTTCTCATTGCCAACAATATTGCATCAGTAGAAATACCCATGCACTAATAGCTGTTGTGACAATTTTGGTTAAAAGCACTGGCGCATCAACAGTAAAGGATAGAGCACAAGTACAATTATGATGAATTGTTGATCTTTTCCTTTGTCTCCTTATTTTCGGTTTTTCGTGATCTGAATAACCTTCAACGATGAATGCCCATGCATTTTCTCGTATGTTTCCATCATATTATTTTTTAAAAGTCGCTACGTCAAAATGTATTCAAGACTGTACTGAATGCAGATTGAAGCAACTGAACCTTGAATGCTACATAAATTATTTCGCAGCTCTAACATTTACGAATATTTCATAACTTCTCGATTCGTTATCTTGTCCATGTTATCAAACTCTTTTTCTATAGGGTATTTACCGACTATCTATTTATATGCTTGTTTTAAAATATCAAAGTTCATACCCTGTTTTGTACGCTTCATTTTCTGCATAGTATATTTTTATTCCCAAATCCTAATTCATTTTCAAATGTGCATTGCACATGCCAAGAGGCTGTTTTTTTTAGTCCATATAGCTAACGGTAAAAATTCATACTTTGTATAGCTGATGTATACACTTGACATTCAAGGTGAGAGGACTATTTATATTTAAGCAGCAGGAAAAAGAAATAAGCTACTGAAGGTTTATAAATATTGAAAATTTTGGAAGTCTTGTATAGGAAGATGATGATATGCTCCGACATTAATAACACTTGATCAAACACAAGTCTACCACACCCCACACCATGTCAAATGTTTTGATAAGGCAACACATATACTGTTTGAACAAGCAGAAAACATGAATTCAATTTGGGGAACTATCAACATGTCACATTTATAAAGTATTTTCAAACTTTGTAATAAAATTCATATACAGAAAATGTGATGAGAACATTTAAATCAACACACATATTCTGGAATGCAGTTAATTTTAAGATCAACAAAAATGCTTTTAAAAACTGTAAGCACGTACTTCAATAAACTGAAAAACACAACAGAAACGCAACAACACACACACGCACACACGCAAGCAACTCCCTCCACTCAAACAACAGTCGGAGTTGCTGTTGTTGTTGTTGTTATGGGTTTAACGCCATTTTTCAGTACACGATGGGCTATACATGGCGGCCAGTATTAATGGTGGGAGAAGAACCCGGAAAAAAGCCCGGATAGAACCACCGACCCACGAGAAGCTAAACAGTCGGAGTAAAAGAATAAAAGTCTAAGACTTTTTCAGTTAGACAAAGTATACATAATTTTTCCATCAAGTATACGGAATCTAGGATAAATTAAATGGGTTATAGATACTAGACAAAAGACATAGTCTGGCAAATATCCAAGAGCATAGCGTACGCAAGGTAAATTGACACAACCTGATGTTACGTGTTTAGGTCCAAATAAACAGTAACACAAGAAAGAGTGAAAACAACAAGCTTTGAGAAATTGAACAAATAATTTATTTCCCGGGAAAAGTACTGTAAATTAACTAACAAAATAAGAACTTACGGTTTTAGGAATCAAATCAAAAAAGAATCCAAGAATAATCCACGAATAAAATGTTAGAAGTCCTAATAATGAAATGTTCTAATGAATTCAAGTTCGAGTCCTGACGAAGAAATTAAGATGGAAGGCGATGACGTATGCTGTATCCTGTTCAATGCTGTTGTTTTGGAAATACAAATAAAATTTTAAGAAATGTATTTCTTCAAGAATTCTTTATGAGCACTCAAAATATTTCCAGAGAAACGAATTTATCTTTTAGAATCCAAAATATTTTGAATAAACATTAAGATGCATTTCCCAAAAGGACAAAGCAAACGAAACACCTTTACATCCCAGTGTTTAGAAGCCCAACCAAGATCGCTCCCTCTAAGCAATGGTTTAAAACTTGAATATCGCGCAAAACAGATGCCCGGATAAGGGTCACGTGATCATGTTTACGTCACGTACTCTCAACATGGCCCTGACAAGAACGATTCATTTTACTCAAAGAATAAAATGAAAACGTTTTTACGTCTATGAAGCTATTTACAAGCCTAGGATCACGTATTCAATGTAACCTCGATCTCACTCTTATTATTCCCTCAACAAAAAATCTTGTTACTAATTTTGAATTAAGAACGGGAACAAGGTCAGCCTTATGTGTTTACAAAAATGAATAGTCAAGGTCAAACTATTTTTTGCAAAAAGTACCGAGTTCCTAGTAAACTGAACTACATTTTTTTGACATATAATGAAATTAAAAAAGATTTAAAACTTACAAACAATTAAATCATATATAAATAAAATCAAATATATATAACTCTGAATACCCACTAAAGAATTTTGCTGTAAAAAAGAATACATTTAAAGAACCGCTGGAAAGAGTGAAGAAAGGCTTTGGCTTTGGCTCGTGCAAATCAGCGGTCAAAAAATTAAGACAATTTCAAATAAAATAACTATTCTTTGATGAAATTAAAACGTACAACATTTTCTGCAGATCTAACTGAAAAAAATAATCAGACCGTCATTTTACCCCAAGCGAGAAACAGCGTTTAGATCATGTAAAGACGGTGTTGAAATTGCTGCCTGAAAATATGAATCTTTTGAAATAAAACTCATGCTTTATAACGACAGGTTTGAAAAATTTGAAATAAAACTTAAAGTGAAAATAATAATCGTTAAAATGTATTTTGCAAAATGAACCAGTGTGTTCAAATTAGAACAAGCGGTACATATAAAGAATTAAAAAATTATATTTGAACGTCCTCGTGGAGAAATACTTAAATTATTATTAAGCGAGATAAGTGTGGTAATTGCTGCAGAGCCTGCAGCAATAGCAAAGACAATATGAATAGTTTCAATGCCTAAAGTTTAAGCTGTGAAAAGCTGTGTTTTTCGCACCGTTCCTCTTTCGTCACCTTATTAGCCTACTGACAGCCAATCAACCTTTGACAAGATTTCAATGTTGATAATGGAGTTTAAACCATATCTAGTGGGGATTTTGGTTTTCTTTAAATTGATTTATTCAACAAAAATACACATGTTTAGATCATGTCACACGGTAACACACACAAAAATACCCCCATCCCCAACCCCAGCATAGTCGAGCATCACTCTTGAAGCTTTTATATAGTTTTAAAATCTTGAAACAATGAAGAAATTCAAACAATTGAACATTTCTCAAAGTATAATTCACTGCTCCTCAACGGAAACTACTTCCTCGTCGATCTGCATGTAATCGGTGTATCAATTGCCGATAAGCCTGACAATCAAGACAACTTGAAAAAGACGTCAAAGGAATGTAATGCATGCCATCGATTAAGTGTGGAGAAGCTGAAAACGCATATGGTAATCTACTTACGATCATTTGTCTTAAATTTATCTATAGAATTACCGGCTATTGACTGTAACTTTTGCCAGCACAATACGATTAACAATGCAAATCAACGTAAACTGACACTTCTCTCAGTTACCCTGTCCTTACATATTTTCTTCTTCACATTTTATACACGCCAAAACGTACTTTATAACAAAGTAGATTATACAGTAATTATGATATCACTTTTAAGATATTCCTATTTTTCTAATGCTTGTTGATTTATCTTCTAATTCTCATGGAATTGTCAAATATGCTTTACAATACACTAATGCCCAGCTTTAGAGAACTGCGGTGTTCTCAATGGATTTACCGCACGTCATACAGATTAATAAATGTAATAAAAATATAAATCTTTTGAAATAAAACTTACAATATTACTTAAGATATGGAATTAGAATTACAAGTTTGTGAGATTTTTTATGAGCCATATATAATACAGTGATTGCTTAGAATAAGATTTTAATTTCACCGTTACTATCCTTATACCTTCACATTAATTTTCCTCTTTGCTAAATATATGTCAGTCCCTGATATCCTGTCTAGCCCGCTCACAAATAAAAGAATGCGACCTTGAACATAAACAGATCTCTTCATGCAGTAATTCTAAAGGGGACTCTGTCGTGAATATATTAAAAATCCTAAATGTGGATCACTTGTGATATTAAAATGGAAAGGATATGATGATTCTTTTAAGAGTTGGGAATCCAGGACTATCGTGTCACTAAACTATTCATTTGCAATATTGATATGCCAAACATTTGATGGCATCAATGGTGACAAATATATGTTACAGATGGGCTTGACCGTCTAGGAAAGAAAAAACATTTTACGAATGACATAAAGAATGAGCTATTTCTATGAAATCGAACTGGTATCATAACGAAGAACTAAATGAAAAATAATTGCTAGCGAACGCGGGATAATTGAACTGTAAAAAAGGGGATCAATGTTCAATCATGAGGGAAGTAAATTACCACTGATTTATTTTACTGAAACAATTAGTACTGCAATAATTGACTATAAATATAGATAGCAATAGAAGTGGATGATATACATAGAATGGGTTCAAATGTAAACAATACAATTTCTGTGAACGTGAATTCAAATACGAACGACTTGTTTCTTGACGCTGTAGATAGAACCAAGTTTAAATCCACTAAACCAAATATCTCAAAATCAAACCACCCTGAGGGCCGCATGATGTTATTTTCGATGGCCCAAGGGCCGCACCATCTTTATTATTTCTCATGACACCTTGTAACGTTAATCATTTTGCGGGCCGCAGGACACGGCTTGCCCGCGGGAGGCGTGTTTGAGACACCTGCACTAAACGATCATCAGTGTATATAATTCAGACTTTCGGATGCTAGCAGGTTTATAGTTACACGTCGTCATGTACACTGTGTAAATATTTCCACAGAGAGAGAGACAGACAGAGAGAGATAAGGATAGAAGACAAGACTTTAAAAACTTTCAGTCATATCGCTACGATGTCTGCAGTGTGTTAATTTATAATAACGTGTACCAAGGGGCATCATTCTATTACGTTGCAGACATATAATATCATGTTCCACCCAGTCACATTATCCAGGCCTACCAGTCTTAACACTAACCTTTTAATGCTGAACGCCTAGCGAGGCATCTGCTAGTACCATATTTTAAAGTCATTGGTATGATTCGGCTTGTTTTCGAACCCACCACCTCCTGATGTTATGTATATTTGATTTAATTTATATCTGTTTTAATTGTTTGTAAGTTTTAAAATATTTTTATTTGTTAATTTCATTATATGTCAAAAATTTAGTTTTGTTTACTAGGAACTCGATCCTTTCCAGAAAATAGTTTGACCTTGACTATTCATTTTGTAAACACATAAGGCTGACCTGGTTCCCGACCTTAATTCAAAATTAGTAACAGTCAGGTAAAGATGTTTTTTTTTTAGTTTATATTTTATTGTGGGAATAAAAAGGTTGAGATCGAGGATGTGTTGGATACATCACCCTCGACTTGTAAACAGATTTTAGTGAAGTTAAATTTTTTAATTCTTTGAGTAAAATGATTGGTTCTTGTCAGGGCCATGCTGAGAGTATGTGATGTAAACATGATCACGTGACCCTTATCTGGGCATTTGTAATGCGCAATATTCACGTTTTCAACCATTGCTTAGAGAGAGAATTCTCTCAGATGGGCTTCTAAACACTGGGACGTAAAGGTGTTTCTTTTGTTGTGTCGTTTTGAGAATTACATCTTAATATTTATTCGAATTATTTGGATTCTTAAAGATTAATTCGTTTCTCCTCAAATATATTGAGTGCTCACGCAGAGTTCTTGAACAAAGAAATTTCATTAATTCAAACACCAGATTATTTCTTGTGTTTCTACAATGAACTGTAGACACCAACATTGAACAGGATAAAGCATCGCCTTCCAACTTGGATTCTTCATCGGGACTAGAACTTGAAATCATTAAAACATTTTATTATTAAAACTTCTAAATTTTTATTCGTGGATTATTCTTGGATTCTGTTTGGATTTGATTCTTAAAACCGTAGGTTCTTATTTGTTTATATTATTTTCAGTACCTTTCCAGGGAAATGTATAATTTGTTTAATTTTTCAAAGATTGTTGTTTTCACTCTATCTTTTGTTACTGTTTATTCGAGCCTAACCACATAACACCGTATCCGAGGCGGATTCTCTGACCATTTAGGCCAACGGAGTGGTGAAAACACAATCTAAAAAACTGCAAATATTTTTATAGTCGTTAGTTATCTATATTCTTCAATTGATTATATTTGTAAAGGTTAGTTCTAGAAGAGCAAAAACGAGGTAAATATGTTTTGTCTTTCATCGTGAAAATAAGAACATAACACAAGGTAGTTATACTCATCCCCTATTTCCTGAGACTGACAGTGCGCAATATCTTCGTTTATAGTGAACATTAGCTACCAGTTTCAATGGAAAATTATGATTTGCAGTTCTAAACTTCATAAAAGTTTTATATGTGGGTTTTGGTAATGAGAAATTGATCTTTTCTAAATTCAAATTAATTTTAAATAACCCGCAATCTAGTCAATTAGATGTTTGCTGCCCAAGAGTCTATGTATTGATTTTTAAGTCGTTGTTCAACCTAATTTATTAGCTTTGTTTTCCATATTTTTTATTTTAATTCCTTTGATACTTGGATTTTTCCGAATCATAAGGACTTTTATTTCTTCATATAAAAGCAAAATGTATGGGGACAGATCACATTGTCTTGACTTCAAACCATGGCGAAACTTGTCCATATACAGACACAAGATTTGATATCGAAGTGAAGAAGATTTTTTATAGAAGTGATGAACCTAGTCTTGAAAATCCTTGCTAGAAGTTACAAAAGTTAGAATTTGTCAATAAAAGCTTTCTCAATTTCAATTAAAAACGAAAGTCCAGGTAGCTTGTTTTTTATAAATACTTTATAACCATTGACATTGATTTCATCTATGTTATGAAGCTAAGTGTCAGCAATTGTAAGAAAATCATAAGAAGGAATACATTTAGAAAATTCAGGTAACTAGAGCCTTTGTCGTAAGCCACAGACATTTACAAACATTTGAATTTTAAATAGCTAGCTTGTACAGAAACATATTGAACAGGGTTCATACTCGTGATAACTACTCCTTCAACACCGTTAAGAATTTGCTAGGACAAATTCTCTGTGAACATTTACTAAGACATTACAACGATTGTCCACATTCAGGTTCAGGCTAATCTTTTACAGGCTAGCTGTCTGGTTAATTTGTTTACTTCGTTTGTGCATTGTTGACGATCGTGCAGGGGCCTCAAATGGGATATTAGAGCCTGTAGTAGAAACGCGACAGGTGTTTCATCTACCATCAGACGGTTCAGGTTTTGACATAGTAGACCACTTTGTCCATTCACATATGGTGCTTGCTGTTCGTTTATTAATTTACCATTAATATAAAGCATGCCCGCGAGAAGTTTAATTCTCAAGTTTCTATCTCTCTTAGCTTTTTTGAAAGCTGGCAAACATTGTGCGCCTTTCCTTAATATCTTTTGGATATTGTCGATTTAATACATAAGCTTTTCCTTGAAGATGTGCTAGTACTGCATGTCTTAGGGTTTCACGATCCTTGTAGCGAGAGCAATTAGCAAGATTTCGTCGAAATGTGGGGCCCTTGTTTCACTGGGTATTTCAAATGTCCCCTATTTCGATAATAGATAGTATGTACTCTTTCGAATCAAATGTTTGTGGGGTGAATTTGCAACTTTTACTCTATGCAATCTTTTAATGTTTCCTCACTACTGCGATTATCGTTTTCGGTTTCATCTATCCCTGTAACTACCAAATTGTCTCTCATACATGGGAGTTGCATATTGCCGTTTCTTTAAATTTCGATTTTCCAGTTGTAGAGCAGATAGTGTTGTGTCTATACTATCAGTTGCTTGTTCGTCCTTGTTTGTTCATCCTGCCTTTTGATCAAGAACTGCAGGGATGTTTTCAAAGATTTCATATTTACTTCTCATACCCTGAATTTCCTTTTGTTGCCCTTTGAACTGCATATTCAGGTCATATATTTTGGTCAATTGTTGCATAATACAATGAGCTTTTTATCTATCTCCGCCAAATCTTGTCTGACATCAAGGTTCTTTCCGGGAATCCTGCATGCGATGCAGATTTGGAGGCCATATAAGGCTCTGTAGATTAATCATTAGAACTCATTATCGATATTTTCTTCAATATCTTTATTTTCAAAAGCTAGATAAATGAAAGTTAGTGATACCTTACCTTAAAATGATCAAATTCATCCTGCAGATAAATACTAGAAAACAATAAAAACGTTGAAACTTTTAAAACCACCAACTTTATCTTTGATGAGAAATTGAATCACATTGAATTATCTTTATTCTTTGTTGAAGTAACTCCTCTATTTTTTTTTGGTAAAGTATTTGAGTACGCAACAAGCAGAGACTCAAATAAAAGAGAACATTTGTTACAATCTTGTTCAATAAAAAAGGCATAGTTTATAATGCAGCCATTAAACATCATGATGTGCAGGCAAAGCCTATTTATTAAATATTGATTTCAGTGTAGTGTCTTACACAGTTCCAGACATTTTTATTTTTATTTTTCGGGTATCTTCTTCCTTTGATATCAATAGGTTTTCAAGTTCGCACTCAATGCAGACATAGGTAATTCCAGCTTAAAGCAATAGCAAACCAGTAATGTTTCCAATTCTGTTTGCTATTACGTAATCTTTTTTGTTCTAATTATCAACTTGTCAATGTTTGTTCATCATATTTGTTACCTCCGGTAAGTTATCAATCATTTTGATATTATTGCTGATTTTGCATTACCAAATGTTTCATGTTTTCTTAATTTGTTTTCTGTCTAATTATTAAAACTCCTTACCAGTTAAAGTTCACCATGCATTCTCTTGTATGACCCATTCGCTATATTAAAATTTCTGATTTTGTTTCTGTTTTTATTCTTTATCGCTTCTCTCAAGGTCATTATTATCTGCTACAAAACAAGATTCATTTTAATGTTTATTTTTTAATTGTTTCTTATCATGTAAATGTCGTAAATTAGCAGAAGATATTGGAAGGGTATTTGAAGATTTAAACGATCTTTATTGTTCAAGAGTTTATTTAATCAAAAGAAAATATCAAAACATATTTAGAGATTTATAATCTGTCATCAGTAGACTTTATAAATGCAGCTACAATACAAACAGCTTTAGCCGATGTATACGAAAACCCCAGAGAGTCTGCTTTATTCAAAGATAAAGATTAATATCAAACAAATAAGTCTCATTTAGAATTACTGGCCAGCATTCCATTATTATGAATCAGACTTGCGGATAGCATTCGATAATCAATAAAGGTTATAATTAGGCATATTTTGAATAGTTTGTTGCTGATACAAAGTCCCATTCATAACGATTTAGAAATGGAGATAATATATTCTTGAATGAAATCTAAAAAACAAAACTTCTTTTCACATGGGTTATCAAGAATAAGGTAATTTTAATAGAGTATTGCCTCTGGAAGGTGAAAGAGAATTAAGTGGCTAAGCACATATTGTTAATGTGGTAATTTGACTAATAATTTCAATGAAACTCCTGACGTTCAAAACGCATGACAAATATAGAGAGAAAATTTAAAATTATCATCAAAGTAAAAGATAATAAAAGAGCTAAGACATGTGTCAATCGTCTGAAAGTAAAGTAATGGTGGTATTTAATAAATTTGTTGACTATGTTTAGAAAACTATTAAAAACATTAAGTGAAATGTTAGGAAGAATTTTACCATTAGGTTAAAACAAATGTTTAAAAACAGACAAACAGCGTTGTAACAATTGTTACAAAAATTATGGTTAAATACATGATAGCCGTGTAAAAGGGTTAACAGAATGTAGTGGGGCATTAGTGGTGTTTGCAATTGCCGCGACAAGGGCAGCACATAGTCATTTATTGACAAAGTCGAACGAAGTGTGAAAAATACTGCTAACTATTCGCTTGGGTAAGGTTCAGAAGCATCAGAAGACGTGCTTTACATAATCGGAAAGCTATTAAGCTGGAGAAGTTTTTTTATTTTGGGTTGATAATTTCATTTAGGCCCTGCGTGACCGAGTTGTCTAAACCGTTCGCCTTTCCCGTTCACTGTCATCTCACCTCTGTCCGCTTAGGTCGAGAAAGTTTGCTGCTAGCATCTTCCCCTGGGTCGCTGGTTGTTACTGGGGGTTTCCCGTGTTCTTCCACCACCAGTCATACTGTCCGCCATGTATAGCCTTTCCTGCGCTGAGAAAAGGAATTAAACGCCAAAACAACAACAACAATAAGTTCATTTTGCTTTTCTAGCAATATCAGCTTCTTCACAGCAATTCTAATTAAAGGCTAATATTTGGCAAAATAACACGATTGTAAAGGACCAAGAAGAGTGAAACAATAGCCTCTTTACAATCAAATTATCTGGCTTCTTAGACCATATTCATAGCTATAAATGTTTGATCATTTTTTTCATGATCTACATCTTTCTTAAGTTATGTCCTGGTTCAATTATAGGCTGTGTGGTTGTGATTACAAACCTATTTTCTACTTTTACTACTACTGCTACTATTATTATTACTACTACTGCTACTACTACTACTGACTTAATTCAGTCTGAATATATAGAAGCTCTAGGGGATCTACAATATTAGGTACCACGTTTGTTGCCAAAAATACTCCTGGAATTAAAAACAAATGCAGGCTAAAACTAATTTAGGGTTAGGGAACAATGTTAAGTCTTAAGTCTGTTCTTGCAATCTAAATAGGTGCGTGTTTCGAGCACTCTTGAATGATATATAGGTTTCATTGCGACGAATTCAAAGTAGCTTTGTCCTGGTACTCAAGAGAACGTTGTCAGTAGGTCTTTGTCGCTATAGTTGCAATAATGAGAATACGTATGACAGAAGGGCGAGTATCTAGAAGGGATCTACATTAAGATAAATATTTTGCATTGGAGGCAGTAAACGAAATTTTAGATGGAGATCATACATTTTGTTTGACTCTGGAACGAACGGCTAGCCAGTTGAGTGGATAAAGGTAGGGGGAAAGAATACTCAGTTCTTAGTATTCTAATGATGATCCTAACAGTTTTGAACTTGTCTAAATGTCCGACTTAGTTATTGAGATAGTTGTAAAGTCTAGAAAGTACCAAGTAACAAGTTTTAGTGGCATCGACATAACTAAAATTGCGAATTGAGATATGTGTCTAAGTTCTAGGTATGACACTTGAGAAGGGCTGATTATAAAAATTGAAGAGAATGGGTCCAAGAACTTAACCATGAGGAACACCAAAACAAGGATGAACTGGGCTGGAACTTTTGCCATATACGGACACAATATATTTCCGTTCGATGGCCAAATACATGTTGGAGACGGTGAAGTAATATGTTATGGTCTATTGTGACAAATGCTGCAGATAGTTCAATTAGGGTGATAGAAGGGCAGTATTGGTACAGTAACGACGTCAATGTACCGATTCTAAATTGCTAAAAAGGACTTTAGGGGCAAGCGTTGGTATTTTGAACAGCGGATTTACAATGGCAGCTTTCAAACATTAAGTGAACAAACTGGATCAAAGAGTAGTATTAATAACACATAGCAATATATAATCTCAAAATACCATGTTTATGGGTTACCTTAGGTTAAATGTTTGAGACTGAAACGTAAATGGAATCAACGAATTTTGATGTGTATGGATTTCCACGAAATCTGAGATTTCCAAGAATAATCAGACTGCCACCCATTTGAATGTCGATATTCCACAAGCTTAGGAAACTGCTCCAAAACAGCGACTCGTCCAGCTTGTTGTTTCGAATAGTAGAAAGAGGTTGAACGACGCAGAAGAAATGGACTGATATTTGTTCCATTCTAGGGGTGGCATGGTCTAGTTCAAATTATGCGTAGTTAAAATTGAAGGTTGTAGTGTAGTTAATACCGTTGAGTAAGAGGGCTTTTTCAGAAGACAGCGATTACATTCCCACCATAGTGACGGGGTTATGATTTGATGAAGTAACCAGAGGTGATTTAATCCATAGACTTTTGTTCATCGCCTGATTTTTGAGCCATGTTCATGTCATGAAACAGTTTTCAATTTCCTAACCATTGATAAAGTTTACTATTTCTGTGGTCCAGTCGATTAGGCCTTGAACAACACTATGTGGAGTATCTACTCAGACTTATAGTCTGACAACAAGGAGACGAATTCGAATGTTAATGCGCAAATTGGCGGTCGAGGAAATGTGAGAAAGTGAGTCAAATGGAATTTTTCTTTGAGTTCTTTGCTGGCCGGCTTTGAAACAGCGTTACTATTCTTTGCTACTATGAATATGAATATTGTCCATTGTCATTTAATCCAGTGCACTATGTAGTTTCGGGCGCCGAAGAGTAGTTATTTAAAGCTATTAATGAGGTTCTATTGCAGCATAAACAGGTAGACTGGTCAGTATCACCTGAAGAAGGTATGTTCAACTTTACTGTGGTAGTTGTAGCAAAGGGGACAGGCGACTGAAAAAATCTAACAGATCTCGTTTCGAAACGAAGTAGATAAGGAAACACGTTCCAACAGAACAGCGAATGTGTACATAAAGGCTGTATCTGAGATGATGACTGTCAATAAACACATATTTATTGAAATACAGTGAAAAAAACAGTTAAACCAAGCCTTTTAACCTTCGGAGGCCATTACTTACTAGATAAATCGTTTTTGTCTACTTAACTCTTTCTGACGTTCTGTCTTATTCCGTTGTCATTCATTAACGTTTTTCGTCATAAAGCATGTTCTTCAGTATAATATCCATTGTAAGCATATTTTAAAACCCTGACATATAGCTTAAACTCTTTACTACTCGCACGATTACTTCCAAACTGTTAAGTATTTTGAGAACTTTAGAATTTGCCTCAGGAATCCACCCCACAAAAGATCAATATTATGACCCCAAGAGTTGCATTTCACAATGTTCATTTTTATAAGTGCTCAACTATGGTCTTTACCATTTACGACAATTAAATAAAACTTTCAACTCAGCTAGCACAACGAGGTCTATAAAAGCAGAAACAACGACCTAACGCATTGTAATTAGAAGATATTTAACGAATTGTGAAGAACATTAAATCTCAGAACAGACAACATTTGATGAGCTCGATGACAAAACACAAAATGATTGCGAAATTGTTAGACTTTTTCGCTAGGAACATATGTAGAGAAGACATTAATGAAACATTCAGTAGAGACAATGATACCAGCCTTAGATGGTACAATATGAAAGTTATTGATATTGAAACAAAAAGGTTGGGATAAAAAGAAAATAAACAACATATATGTTAAAGCTGCAGGTGAGTCACACGCCACGATGGTACGAGTATAACATAGAAAGAAAAGAAACGGCAAGGTGAAGGGGGTCTCATTCCGTGTGCTTGGTCCACGGCGAAGGGCTAAAATTACAGAATATGGCTGATTTTAAAAGACGGCTACGTTGTATGCAATTAAAACCATAATTAAGCTGCCGAAAGATCTAACGTTACCTTTATTGCCACAACATTTCAAATACGATTACGTCATGTGCAACTAAAACCATGAATTAATCTACCAAAAGTGCAAATATTTGTTTTAATTTCTTTTTGTTGACAATATCACAAGCGTCATATTGTACAGATTCAATGTAGCAAGGCCTGATTTTGTTTTGGATGTTACACATAATTCTGGAAATGTTCTGTCTCCTAGTTTACACAGTGAATATTAATAAATATAAATAAAATTTATAGTTCTGTCTGTGTGTGTCTCTCTCTAACACACATATTATTGAAGGGCAAACAGTACCTTTATTGGCAATAAATTTAAAAATGAGTGAATGTTTGATGTAATATGCCGTACACAAAAGGTTAAACGTACTATTGATATACTTTTTAAAAAAAAAACTGTAAACGACCTTTTCAACGATAGAGAAGCTTATAGTCATAATAACACTTTCATGATATCAAAACTATTTTTTAAGATATAAACATCCCACAAGATGATTTATTTCTTTCCTATAAAAAAATGAAACAATTTTAAATGGCCATACGTGATGAAAAAGTTATGAAAAAGTTGATAATATTCATTTGATTCTTTTCTTCTTCTTCATATCTTCTTCTCTTCTTCATACATTTGTGACTTTACAAATAGAAAGATTTATTATATTTAATAAAGCTATAATATATGTCCTAAATTATCGAAAGAAGATATGTCAAACCAGGACCATTATATTTTGCACCTTTGAGCTGAGACTTTTGTGTAATTTAGACAGTACATCAGTTAATATTATTTTCCTTTGTATAAAATATATCTAGCACGATAATATTATTTCTACAAAGAATAATCTTCATCCAGGTATTAAGTGCAGTGAAATGGAAAGATAATTTTAAAACGAGCAAGATAAAATCTAGCAAACTGACATAATGAGCGACATTTATGATTGACAAGAAGACTTACAAGGCGAAAGTGGAGGGAAAAGACGGAAATTATTATCGCAATCATGAAAAAATGATTGAGATGCAACGGAAGTTGACTCGATTTTGTAGATTATCACAAAAGTTATTGGGATGGGAGGGAAGTTATTTGATTTGGCAGATTTGCACTAAATTTCAAAGAGTGTCCTCCGTCAAAAAAAGTAATTTTCTATGAACATGATTGAACTGAATTCAGTTAAAATGTCTGCCAAGATGTGTCATGTCATTGTAGTAAGCTAAATGTACACATGTCACAATTAAAATATATTATTCACTAGAGAATTTAACTAGACGTCTTATACCAATAGAGTAAATAAACTTTCAAGTTTTCCAATTTTGTAAAGAAAAGTCATTTTATTGTTATAAAAATATTACATTAATATAAAGCTGACAATTTACCCGAAAAGTACCACATGAAATTATTTCTTTTTCTAAAGGAAGTGTTATTAGTTTAAAAGCTTGAATTAGTTACAGGGACTCAAGAAAATGGACCTGCCATTTAAATAATTATCTTTGTTTAATATCATTTAAAATAACTAGTTAATTTCAGCTTGGTTTGGTAAAAATAATAACGTGCTAGTTCAAAGTCCAATTATAAATGTGTAGATCTTTAAAACAAAGGATGATAATCCTCGCCACAACAATCACCACCAAAACATCAAGTATTAAATATCGTTCAAAAAACGGATACGTAACACTGCAGACCAAAGATTGTATATTGGCCTACGATACTTGTCTTGATATGGCACGAATGTGCTGAATGGCTTTACAGTGATAATATTGTTTGCGTATCAGGTTGCACTTATAATGAAATAATGAAAACGTCCTTTTTTGTGACCCACTAGGGACAAAAATCCTGAATAATTTATAGTTAGATGCCATCTGTCGTGATGAATTGGCGTTCATGTTACACAAAAACGGGAAACGGCATACGTTTCAATGCTAACTAATGTTTGAAAATACACATATTTGTGTATGATACGACCTAAAACGACACTAAAGATTAGCTGAATTATGAAAATGTTGTTCATGTTTTTGTGTCTGCTTTTAGTATTTATAGTTTGTGTTTTTTCTTGTTGTGATAAGTAACGATATTCCAAAAGTTGTGCGGAAAAAGAAAGTTGTGACATACATAACGTGCGGATAGCAAACACGGATTCACTTGTCCTCATAAGGAAAACTATTACCCTTACCAATCTATTTATTTACAAGCAAATCCAAAATTATGTTAAATATTTTTAGTTATTTTGTGTGCTTTACCTTTGTAAAATAATGATGTAGTGATCAAGGTACTGTTACGGAAAACGAACATACAGTATTGTGAAATAATTCCCAAATGATCCTAAACTTTCTTTCACAAGTCATTAAGTATTGAATTCTAATATTGAATGTACTAATGTGCCAATTGTCTTGGATGCGTTGATGTACCAACAGTCTTGATGTATCCACTAATTTAATCCTGAATGTCCTTGAATGAATTAACAAAAATAAAAAAAAAAATAAAAAAAAAAGATTTAGTCAAAACATTAATATGGACTTTTTAATTCCAAAGAATAATTTATAAATAAATGATTCCTTTCAAATTATATCTGAGCACAACTAAAAATGATTTTAGAGCTGAACCTAAAGTATGAATGAAGACTTTTGTTTACTTCATAACCTTATATTCAAACTTAACATACAATAAAATGACCAGGATATGGGTTATAAGTTTGCTTCTAGAACTTTCTACGGTCAAAAGACCCTATAAACGTGTTTACGCATATTACCTTAAAATACAACCTCCAATCGTTGATAAAAGATAGTTATGTAACATATTGTTTACAAAAAGACCGTTACAATCTATAATTATGGACAAAAGTTAAACACACTATATAGACTTAAATAACAGTACATATAGCACGTATCAAACAATCTTAATGCAAGTATGGTATGTTCAAATATTATCAGTTTAATCTATATAAAGCAATATTATAGGCTTCATAGTTTCAGTAAAGGCAGCCGACGGAAAGTTATTATAAAATCACAATCCCCAAGGAACATTTATATCACAAGTAATATCAATTTGAGTACTGTTGAAGTGGTTGTGAATGATACTATCAATATCAATTAAAATTAAGAAAGAATAAGTTTATTGATATCCATATCATACAAGTGTGTCAGGAGAAACGTCTTATTGGTATTTTCCTTTATATTATTATCGGCATTTCAACTGGATTTCCCCGTGCAATGGATCTTGTTACAGCATTAAAGTTTTAACAAGTAGCAGTGTAATTAGCCATCAAAGGAAATGAAAACATGAAATGAAGAAGAACGAAAGTTAACTTAGGAGAAGGATGGTAGGTAGTTCAGATATATGATTTGTTATGCCAATTAAAAAAAAAACAACCACCTAACGACAATCGACGTTATTTCAAGAATCTTTAAATATTTAATTATCCTATTTTCATAAACGATATTTTAGTCTTAAATTAATCGCAAAAGGTATATTGTTTACGTCTGAAGACTTTGAAAAGTATCATCCTATATACCAGAGAAAATCAATTGGTTTTTAACAGAGACATTTACTCATGTAAGAATATATTCTAGATAACAATTACCTCATTAGGAAATGTTGGTAAATATATTCCGGTCACTATTTAAGTCTCTCCTTAGAAGACAATAATAACATATACATATATTTTGTTTACAAGAAGAAGAAAAAACTCTGGGATGCCTTAGTTATAGTTTATTTTTTTGTCTCTGCATACCATTTGTTTTCAATCTTTTCTGCTGAGTTCGGCAAAACACTGAATCGTTGAGTCATCTACATAGATTGTAATTGTTGTCAGGCATCATTATTTAAATTTTCATTTTCATGAATAGTGAATCAAATGCAAGCTGACGTATAGTTTCTCAGTAGGAAACAACTCGCATCATATTTATTGAAATCACGTGGCCCCAGAGGAGTTCCGACCGAAATTATAACTGAGTATGCTTACTTGTCCAAAACCGATGATACCCATTTGTAGCAAGATTGTGAATCTGGTACATTACATCGATTGACTAATGCGATTACCTTAATTCAGGAACTTTTGATTAACAACAAAGCATGATTATAGGATGAATTACTTCCCTATCTCAGGCTATACTTACACATATACTTTTAGGCACGATATTAATTGACATTTTGATTTGAACATTTTAACCCAGAAAACTCGTAAATTACAAAAACTACGAATTCACTTGCTGACTGAAGAAACGAAAATATGCATTAGTCAATAATATGGTTGAAGGTAATCGGAGAATGGACTACAGACAAAGCACTTGCAAATAAAGCGACAAATTTGTATTTAAGAGACACTAAACAAAACAGCGCAGGACGCAGATGATAATGGATATCGATCAGGTAGCTAATCTTATAGCGGTTTTGAATAAGGCTCACATTTTCAGATACGTATTGCCATGTCGAAGTATTAATAAGAAAAATACCACAGAAACGGTGTTTTAAGACTAAAGTAGATATGGTAAGCTTGATTCCAAAAGTAATCTCTTTGGATAGGGTGCACACATAAAACAAAACCGTGTCTGTTCATATATGCATCATATGCATAGACTCTGTAAAAGAATATATCAAACGTTTCTCTTTTGAAGCCAGAAATTAGATATTGTGTCTAAAATGACGGAAAAAGTTCTTTTAATTTTGGTTTCTAAGGTTATTTTCATTTTCAGTCAGAATTAAATTTTGAGGCTTCGTGATGAACAATGTAATTAAGATTTTGAAATTTTCTGTCTTGCGTGGATTAATTGAATTTAAATGTATCAGAAACCAAACAGTTCTGAATGATTGTTTGTATTATCTGGATGTTTACGTCCAAATAGGTTTCTTTTAACTAGTACAAAAACTAAAGTCTCTTAAAGCATTCTAAATACGCTGTGGACATGAATTTATTTCCAGTAAAAAAACTTCTTTTATATATTGTACTTTATCCTAATATATTTGTGTATCTAAATCGACAGGTCTAGTGTGTATTTTATAGCAAACTATTGTCACGCATACCCCAATTCATAGCTTCTCGCATCTGTAACTATAGCTAGAATTTAAATGTTAAAGTAATATTTTCATTTCAATGAATCTGTTTTAACTCGAGTAAATATTCATCAAATGTTATATTGATCGAAAGTTTGCTCACTCTCATGAGTTGGTAAGAAATACACTGCATATATTCCATCAGAAGGAAATATCTTAAAGAGAATATATTTACACGCAATGACATTGTAGAATACTACAAGCTACGAGAGCTAATAAAAGTACGTGTAGATGTCTATGGTTAATGCGACTTATGCATATTTTATATGACTCTTGAGAGGCGCAAAAATTTAGGTTGGGATGTTACAGTATGTTAACAAATTGACAATATTTGTTCTTCAGTATATATCCATCGATCGCTACCTGCAATGAACATCAAGTGCTAGTTCTAAAAGTTATTGTTGACAAATTTTGTATTGACTTTCCGTTTAAACATTCGTAAAGGAATCGGCTGCTTAATCTGTCATTGATAAGTATATGATTAGAATCTGTGTTGACGATTTGACAACACCTAAGAACCATATAGAAATCTAAAATACTATGCAATTAGCATAGTCGTTTGACAATCTGTTATACAATCAAGTTGTACAACTGACTTTCTATTCAAAATACTGTTATGTACTTACCTTCCAATGTAGGCATATATACCTTCCTAGGTCCCATGGTATAATCCGTGTGTTACATCGTCAAGACTGACAGACGTTTAGCATCAAATAGACAGAGTAGCACATCGCACATCTCTCTATTCCGTTAACATAATATAAATTTTACTGACTCTGAAACCTTCTGTGCGTGTTTGTTCGGGAAATTGAAGACCGATCCTGTTTTATTGATCTTTGTATACCGTATTTACTTAAACGTTTTGTCAGAATCATTAGGGAGGGACAAACATTAATTACTTGGCGTGATGAAAGATTTTCAGTTGAAATGAGATGGTTATGGAATCATATGCTAAAGGATAATGTGCTTCATGCATGGCAGCTTTGAGTTGAGATTGGGGTATGCGAACCTTTACATCCCATTTTGTGAATTTGAGCTGATGTATGTGTTCAAAATGATGTACCTGCACAATTTAGACACTATAATATTTTTTTCAACTGTGTATAATCACTGTTTTACCGCCTACTATTGTGCATTTATTTTGCATTGCTGACTTTCATATCAATGCTTCTCTTGACGGTGTACATTTTCTGTTCAGAGGGATACCAGCTCTAAAGTATGTTGTTGCATCAATAATTTGCTATAGACTGCATATTTGAAAACTATTTTGTGTGCAGAATTATCAGTATTAAGAAAGATTAAGCGTCAATATGCTTGATCAACCCAATGATTTTAACTTTGTTTTAGAAAAAAAAATAATTGGGTTGATCAGTCCAAATTATTCCCTATAGTTTGCTGATTTGTATCAAAACGTTTTTTAGATTGATAGAATTGGACGAAATATAAAGCAAAAATGTGGTTTAGTATAGCCATTCTAAATTTTATCATATTTTCCTGCATTGAAATACTTAATTTTTTCGAATATTTCAGATAAAATAAAATTAATTGGAAGAATGACAGCTAAACGGGATACCTGAAAATAGAATTCACGATTCTTGAGAGGTTGCGATACGCGAGCTACCATGTGACAAACGAATGAATAAAGCTCACCCTGACTGCAATAAATATGATTACCTACTGATAATATTATTAGAAGCCATTTTTTAAATATTATCTCCACTCCTTGTGGTGCAGTGAATAAGAGTGAAAACTACAGCAGATAGTTGTTATACATTTTTTTCAACAAGCGTCCATACTTTAAGGAAGGATTACAGTCATGATATAATAGAATGCTTTGGTTTAAGGGCTACTTTATTGCAGAAAGTGTATATTCATGGTAAGCGTTAGTATTTAACTACATCCCTATGGGCAGAGGAAAACACAATCACCAGTCCATCTTGAGAGCAATATATGCAGGTTGAAATGGAAATGTTTGTAGAGATTTGTGATTTAATCATTAAGACAATACAAGCTTTTCGCGACTTAAAAAATATCGCTTATTCGCCATTCTGCCATTGGTGTGGTATTCATTTTCTCATGAAAATCTAAATTTAGTATAATCATGTTGTCAAATGTCTTTAAATAAAAAACAACAGAAAACATTACTGATAAAACGAAATAGCATGGTGTTGTCATACACGTATATCAAGGTTCCGTATTCGTATAAAGTTAAAAACATGCTAGTGCGTTTAACGGAGGTAAACTTTAAGCTGAAAAGAAGACTAGTTAAATGAGACACTGTGTGGATGAGAGAGGTAATCAATGATAGGAGGCAGCAGTTGTGGTTGAATCAGACACTGTTTGGATGAGAGAGGTAATCAGTGATTGGAAGCGGCCGATGTGGTCAAGTCACTGTTTAGACGAGAGAGTCATTAATAATAGGAGGCGATCGTAAAGGTAATCAAAAACTAGGTGGCGACTGAGTCATACATTTCGGATTAGAAAAGTGATCAATGACAGGAGGCGACCGTTGTAGTTGAATTAGACACCGTATGGATGAGAGAGCTAATCAATGACAGGAGGTGATCGTTTGTGAACGTATGTAGTGTTGCTGTTCCTGGAAGACTTTAAATATCAAGCGTATTTGTTTTGTTGGTGAAACCTTAATACATGATCTGTATCCTTTTAATCACTTGCTATATCCATGATTAAGAGCCTTGTTATTTCATAAGGGCATTTAATGTGCATTCCATCGATGGCAAAATAAAATAATATGACATTTTAATTTATCTATTCCATATCACAAATTCATTCATGCGTGTATTTTCCAATCATTTCATATGGATATCGAATTGTATCGTTGTATACTGGACATTCGAATGTCCAATATTAATGATCCCTCTAACGTTATATTGCTCTACATCGATTTAGTTATAACTATGCTATGAGTATTCACTGATATAAAGCGCAATAGTTTTCTGTAAATATAGTGAAACAAAGAAACCGTAGTGTTACCATGTACCAATTATAAATGACACACTAATTTCATTTTAGACAGATGTTAAGAAACAATATATAATATTTTTGATTGCCTGAAAATAGCTTTATACTGTTTTATGATTTTCGGTTGCTGACTGAGAAGTAACTAACACAATGCTTAAAAATCAATCCAGAAAGGTGACAAAGTTCTCATAAATAGATGATGAGAAAATCTGGCCTCATGAAAAGATATCTGAATGCCAAATCAAAACAAACTACATAAACAGCAATATTCCTGCGGATAGAAATATGCTTGTTTGTTTGAAATTGTATTTATCTTTAGTTTTTTGTGACTAAAGTCCTTCAATAAAAGAACAGATGTTCATGTTTATCATAAAAACATTTCTGTGTGAGGTATTAGTCACTTAATTGTTCTATGTTATTAAGCATGAATATATTATAGTACCTATTTCTTCATCTCATCTTGACGATATGATTATGTGTTTACCGCTATCAATATTTCGCTAATTTGAGTTTCTATAATTTCAAAAAGCAAGATAAAGGTAAGATATGCAAGAGACCTTCGTTCAGGATCCTGGGTCGTTTTACTCCTGTTAACCGTTCGGAAAGTAGAATTTTGCAATTTTGTGACGTTCAATGATAAATACATAGTACCGTTTGTTTAAACGTAATCAATTTCAGAGCACTGTAGGGGTACGTTCACAATTTGATTCAAAGAATTTTCAAATTTACGCAGTATTATCATCTTGTATTCAACCTGAAAGACACGAAAGCTACAAAAAGATATAAAACGCTCTAACGGCAGCTACTACGGACCTTTCATACCTGTAAATCATAGAAGACGCTGTGGAAAAAATGAAATGCATTTGCATTCAACATGTTACAAGTCGTCCATAATGCAACGTATTCATATGTGAATTCTGAATAAGAAAACCAAAACATCCCTAGTACCTCTGGAAAACATCTATACATTACATTAATTATCTAGACAGTGATTCTTTATAATTGTTTTTCTGGTTACCTATTTCACAAGTTTCACTCATAAGCAATGCCTTTAGAAAAGAAGAAACAGTCACAGTGTGCAGGCAAATTATGCAGTTGAATATAGTATCTGGACACGCTCCAAAAAACCAGCAACCCATCCCACAAAAGAATCTCAGAACAAAACAGGAGTTAAGGCCTACAAACAAAACTGTACTTGATAGCCGGCTTAATGTTAAATACAATCACTTTAATCATTTGATCATATATTGTTGCTACTGATTTTGTTTCAATAGAAAACTAGTTAGTTTGAAAATCCATGCGTACGACAGGTCTACGGACAGCTTTTGCAGATGTTGTGCTGTTCCTCTTTCCTGGACGAGACTTTCAACCGATTATCTGCATAATATAGGACCATGCAAACGTTATGGACTGGACATAACACTAGCCACAATCAAACTGTAATGATATTTTAAAAAGTGAACTTGAGATATGGTACAAGATTAAATTAAAGCCATCTCATTATACGCTCGCGATCAAGTATTTCAAGTTCTCAAAGTCAGCCATGTGCCTTAATTTAAATGAAAACCGCAAAAGAGACGATAATGATGCACGAAACATTCATTAAGTCAGTCCGTGTCAGTGAAACGATTTGATTTTATTGAACATTTTCTTTCCTTCTAGCTTGATTTATCAAATTAGCGCATTAGTCACGACTATCGATACAGTTCACGTAATTGTTTCTTAAAGGAGAATTGACATCGTGTACGTGCTTGCCTTTTTTTCTCATTCGTTTTGCATTCTCTCATAGTTTGTGACAAGTGCAAAACATAAATACCACCTATATATTTAAAAGTTGAAGGTTAGTGTTTATCATTTTGTTCTCTTGGTTTTTCTGCATTTTCTTTCTGATTCTCACTCAAATTAGTTCTTCGTAAACATTTTGTTTTTATTATATAGTCATGGATTCCCTCGTATTTTCTGTGCAATACGTTCTCAGTAATTGATTGTTTGACTTGTCTGGTATTCCGATCATATTCTTTGAAGGGCAATGAATGAGTAGAAAAATAGCTGCAAACTTAGCTGACTGTGACGATTCTTTTGATCGATGTCAATATTTAAAAGCGAATTTAATGAACAACAGTAAAAGATTCTAGTGAAATAAGTGAAATCAAAATAAGATCACAAAACAAAATTACATTTATTAGTTTCAAAAAGGAGATCTTTTTATATCATATTTTGCTGACCATTCACATTTGTTGAACCTTCAATTATCCATGGCTATAACTTATGAATATCCTTTCATGACATAACACAATTGAAAGTTCAAATCGTATTTTCATTTTAAATCAATGAGTTCTCTCGCACTGAATTTGGCAGTTTAGTTAAAGGTCATATATATTTGTTTTTTTTCCGTCGTTAGTCAGCTATATCAGTATCTGAAACGGCAAATCTTCTATATTTGATTTTTCACTTGAGCAGGTGTTAGTGATTTCTCTAAAATTTGCTACCTGAACAATGATGTGAGAGAATGTAGAGGACGCATTTTACCTAGTTCTAACTGGAGCAAAAATGAGTATTCCTGTTTTGATCAAGGCAAGAGAGTTGCATATGTTTAGCGCATGATCATGACATGGAACTAGGTTTTGCAAGTATGACAAACGCTATATTAACATTTGTGACATACGTTCAAGATATTGAAATATCATATCGCATATACAAGTATTCAAATATTAACCAGCTGTTTCTAAATTAAATCTGAGTTAAATCATGAACTTTTTTCTTGATTCCACAATCATTGTTAGTATCAGTTCAATTAATATAAAAACTGGAATTTTGCTTTCTTATTGCTTGTAATAACTGTCTTTTATTATCTGTAAAAGCTGTCTTTTCCTACCTGTACTAGCTGTGTCTTTTATTATTTTTTGTCGGCTGTTTCACATTTAAAGTATAAAACTAAAGTAGAGTTAGAGCTAACTGAATTTAAATGTCAACGTCTTTATGTTGACGTCATGTCAAACGTTTGTAAAAAATATTTACACTTCAACTTAACAATGCGTCGGCGATGATCAGTATCAAAATCCCCGATATTAGAACAAGTGTAAAGGTCAGAAGATGAGGAAATAAATATTTACGGTCACAGGTTGAAAGTAGGTTAAAATTTCAAGAGTCATGAAAATGGCTAATAATTACAAAACACTTTAATATGACTTTTTAACTTTTAAATGTGATCATGCATTTAAAATAAATAAAAAAGTCTATTTGAAAGGTTTATTTTACAGAACCGAAAGTCCACTTGCTTAGACAAATATCACGCTTTTAGTTAGTAGTACGTATTCAACTAGACAAAAATGACAATATACTAAATTCAAACAAGTCTTGATTAAGCAACCTGTCTACACACTAGGAAAACAAAATAAAACATATTTTCCTAATTAAATGGGTTCACGTAAGTTATATTGATTATCAGTGGCAAGCAGACGTTGTTATCATGCGTGCGTATACATTTCTATATTAATGTATATTTCCTGGGAGAATTGTGGGCTGAACAATTAAGCATTAAAATAACTATGCAAAAATCTTAAAGAACAAGAACCACACAAAGTATAATATGCTACCATGAACATGTGTTGCTATCATAAGGTAAAGAAAGTATTCGGAAAAGAAAACATCAAACATTTCTGAACTCACCCACACAAAATAACTTCTATTCTTAAGAAATATAACATTCTAAACACTAGAATGTGAAAATGTTTTATTCAGAATGAAACAACAAGATAGATGTACTACTAAAGTAATTAATATATATAATAACACTCAACATACAATGACAGATTTTGACTCTGAACGAAACTAATGAAGAGGAAAATACACATAAAGTAACGATTAATTTATTTCACATAGGACCTCTGATACCCCGTATAACCTAATTAAATAATATATCAGACGGTTAGGATTTCTTAATAAAAGAACATAGTTTCAAAAGGTTAATGATCTAATTTTAGGGATGAAATATTTAATAAAGACAAGTTATAACAGATTATATAGTTATGTATAAATTAGAACAGTTAATAGGAATGCGTTTCTGCTTATTTTAAGTCTAGCATTGATTCGAATAAAAGATTTTAAAAATAATACCTGTTTGTCTCATAAACCAGTGGTGGTCAGCAAGATAAGAAAGAGAGATACCCGATAAATTTGCACGAGGATAACAGTTTATGGAACGTTTGTCTATCTGTCAATGTATGCCAACCAGTTTCTTCATATTATATTGCGACACGAAGCACTTCATGTACGACCAGACATAATTATCTTGGCTTCTAATTACATTTTTGTGTCTAGTGTAAGACAGTCTTCGGACAAACACCCATCCCATAGACACTAACATATACTAGCAAGTGTCAAGTTATTTAAAATATATCCTTTCAAACTTTCAGTGGTAAAACATTTTCTTTCTAACGCATAATGGTTGAATTTATATTCAAGTATTTTCAAAACCATTATAATTTTTAAGTCGAAGGAATATGTTATCAATACGCTTGATCAAGTTTTCTCGACAATGAAAGTTACGCAAAGATGTTTATAGAAGTCAACAAAATAAAAAATTTCGTTTGATTTTAAATTTTAGTTCAGAAAAGCAGATGAAATTAACTCTAGTTTATGCACAAAAAAATCACCTAATGGTGTTGTTCTGTTGAAATCAAGCAACAATTGCCTTAATTAATCATTAAACGTTACTAAGTCTGTGTCCTTTGCATGCTGAATTTCGAAAGCATCATTTTGATGAATAAGTTAGTTCGAAAAGTATCTTTTTCAAGTATAGACTATCTCGTTCATATGCGCTATAAATAATAAGAGACCTAAAACAGAGCTCTGTCGTACGACAGCTCCAACGTATTGGTTCGGCAGTATTTTTTAAAAAACTGTTTGGAGTCAATAAGAGAGCTATCAATGATATTGCATTAGACCATCATGTCAAACACGATTACCTGATTCTGAGATACATCTTAAAATAAAACAAACAGGTCATCCTTTTTATCATATGGAACACATAATCTATGGTATAAATCCAGGTTAGTATACATTGCATGTCACTAGCATCATCGCCTGGCACTTTTAAATTCAGCATTGAGCAAGCCTTAGTTTCAATCTCTCACTAATTATAATACTATCACAGACACTGGAACCCCACTCACTGTTGATATTAAATAACCTCCCAAGTGTGATGATACAGATAAAGAACGGTAGATTACAAGTAACACTTATTTAATACTTTTTAGACATAGTTCCATCCATATCCCAACAGACATGTACATGATTTTTAAACTGATATTTTCTGAAATATGGACCATTACTCGGTCCCCGTGATTGGCCTCGATTCAGATAATTGTTTCCAGAAAGAGCTTTTAACGATCGGATGGGACAGCTCGCCAATCATAAAGTTACCTAACTTCAATAAATCATTCGTTTTGACAACGGATACCTCCGACACAGGATTAGGAGAAGTTTGGTTACAGTAGCAAGAGGGGGCAGAGGAACAAGTCGCTTGTGCAAGTATAAAAATTTGATGACTCAAGAGCAAGCCTACTCCGTTCTGGAAAGCTAAATAATTTGGCAGTTGTGAGGTGAATATTAAGATTCTGTACGTGCCATTCCGGAAGGAGTTTGTCCTTAAACAGATTCCCAGATCCCTAGGAATTTAAGCAAAGCGAAAATTGCCAACGCTAGATTGATACACCAGGTGCTAAATTTGCAGCTTTATCACTTCCGACTCGAGGTAATTAGGGTGTCGGAAAATGAAGGGCCGATTGCTAGAGCGCAGTTTGATTTGCAAGGAATCGTAGCTGATGTCCCATTTAATATCATGTTCAGGTGATGTGTATTAATAGCAGTTGAAGCAGTAATCTCCTCTGTTTCGTGGCAGTATTTTTGAGACGTCTGTCCCTGGGGCATCATGCCACAGACGTCTAGCATCATGTATCAATTAGTCACAATATCCTGACACCTGGCCGACCAATCCTAACACAAACATTTTAATGCCGAGTACCTAGCGAGCCAATTAATATACTGAATGTTTTGCAATGTATTCTGAATCACTCCTAGGTCACATAACACCTTGCTATCGGAGAGGTTATAGTCTGTTCCAAGTCAAACAATTTATAGTTAAACAGACAGGTCAGATTCAATTAATTGTTATACTTATTAAATGATAAGAAACGTCTGAGCTTTTATAATCTGGATGCGATTATCCTATATTACACCCCCCTATATATATATATATATATATATATATATATATATATATATATATATATATATATATATATATATATATATATATATATATATATATATATATATATATATATATATATAGTTGTTGTTGTTGTAGGGCTTAACGCCATTTTTCAGCACAAGATAGGCCATACATGGCGGCCAGTATTAATGGTGGAGGAAGAACCCGGAAAACCCCCGGAAAGAACCACCGACCCACGAGAAGCGAGAGAGAGAGAGAGAGAGAGAGAGAGAGAGAGAGAGAGAGTAGAATCGGACTCCGGTTAGTATGTTTTAGTTCGTGAGAGGAACCGGCCCAATCTGGTTTCATCCTGTTACACAGATACAAGTCTTTGTATCTGAAACTAATCACAAAGTCTGTAAATGAATTTGCCTAATACATGTATCATTTGGTCTGATAAATGTCAATATTAGTAATACACAGATAGCTGTTGCTATTCATACTACCGGTCTTAATTTGATATCTGACTGGGCTTTGTTTCTGTATATATTAACAGGGTCATCTATATTAAATTTTGTAGTGTAATTATGAAAAATTGTAATGACTTGTAAGTAAAATAATTGTTTTCTCAATAGTGTATGCTTTCATCATCTCATTAAATGTTTGTAAAATAATCAGAATTTAATGGTGCGTTAAACTGACCCCCAAAGACAGATACGGTGCTATAATAATAATAATAATAATAATAATAATATTATTATTATTATTGATAACAACATGACATTATACTGAAAACGAATGCTTCATCTCGCACACTCACTAAAGGATGTATGTGTACCTTTATTTAATTGTTGTGAACCTCTGGTAGAAAGAGATACTGGTGGTTGATGACGGTTGGAAGCTTATTCGAGGAATAAATTAGAGTGATTTTTATATGATTTTCAAGTTATCAATTCTACATTCTTGTCGTAGTAATATTTTGTGATTGTAGGTTGTTTTTTTTTTGCAGTCTTTGGTGAAATCCTCGATGTTTATCCACTCACCTCAAAAGATGTTATCCCCGAAGTATGATTATCTTCTGTATTCCACCGAAAATATGTTAAGCTTGTTCATCGGGCAAAGGGCGGTAAATTTTGTTTGTTGCTGTTGTTGATATATATTATATATGGAAGAAAGGAAGAATCGAAGACGGTTTGATGAGAGACTTGTGTGATTCATGTAAGTGAACCAATATGGTTAGTAAAACTGTCATCAACCCCCGGTGTTGTTCAATGTTGTGTAGCTATGTACGGCCAGCGTCAAGAATGTGCAGCGGCATACAATATATATTGGAATTGTGTATTTAAAATTCCTCCCGTACAATTTCACTAGCTTTGCGCATCATTGTCTCTTTTCCATGTAACGGACTCAGATATTTTTGCACCTTGAGTTTCCCGTACAAAACCGTTCGCCAGAAGGCAGTTATCTGGTATACCATATAATACTGCCTTCTGGTTGCAGTGCTAAGGAATGGTAAGTTGAAGCACTCTTCTCAAATAAATTTAGACCATTCTGAAACAAATTCATGAAAAGGTATTCTTTCTAGAAACAGGGTCGTAGCTACCATATAGCGAAAGTATGCGAAGTATAGGGGCCCACGAAGACAAGAGGCCCACGAGCACATCCAAACTGAATACTTTTTTCCATAATAGCAAGAAAATATGAACAGGAAATATAGCACCCATCAATTACGTTAAGTCTGGTCCAGCAAACGTGCTATTAACATTGCAAGGGCCCATCCGTAAGCTTTGCATACGTACCCCAAATCCCCGAGCTAGTAACATTGCATGGGCCCATCACGAAATTGTGCATAATGGCACCAGTAACATAGCTATGAAACTGAATAGAAATATCTACAAGTTTGATCCTATAAGCGAGATCAATTAACGTTTTTCAAATATTCATCACTTTTATTAAAATTGATAGATAACCGGACTATATGACTTTTTTTGCAAATCGGAAACAGCCTTAAATCTATTTTTCACAAAATGCTATTGAAACCTTAACTTTTTAAGAAATTTCTTTCTTATTTTTGTAAGGCCATTCCAAAACCTTGCACTTTTGCTTGATTATGCAGCACATGTGGTATTTAACATTAACATCGTCCCGTTAGACACACTGTTTGCTGCAGAAACGTGTCCATCAATTTGCCATTCCATTATATTTAAAAGTAACTATAGTATATGACGTTGCCTGCTTTGCAATTACGTGCACAGGGTTACTTACTGTGTATAATGCGGTTTTTGTTACTATCATGACGAGTATTTATTCATTATCTCACTTGACTGAACTACTGCGGTACGTGCGACTTGTCAGGATTATGATCTCACTGACGTTACTTGTTCGTGCCATTTATAAATAAATAAAACTGACTTTCCTGTACAGGGTAATAACATGAAAGATAAATTAAAAGTTGTTGTTTTGCCCTTGGCCGACCAACCTGACTAAATCCCCGCGACCCCAAATTGTGTAATGTGGTCTGGGATCAGGATGATTAATTCCAAAGGTGTATTTCGTGTGCAAAAGCCACGCCGACAAGTAATGGAAACTATTGATCCGCGATGTGTTATGGCGGAGAATTGACTCGGTAACGATGTACACAAGGTCTAGTTTTAAAGAACTGACCATTCATCACAACGTGAATCCGGGGTGGGGATGAGGATGGGGGAGGGGACGGGGCTCACGTTTTGGGATGGATACTCTTAGGAAGAGAAAAATTGTAAAATTATACAAAAGTGACAGTAAATTTATCAAATTCCATAAAGGTATGTTATTTGCTATGAGAAAAATTATTGACATTGACTTGCTGTTAGACTGTCTGAAAGCAAGAAATCAAATTAAACAATTCAGCAATTGTAAGAAGGTATTAACCTTAACAGACACGAATGAAATACTTTGCTTACTATGGACGACTGTAGTAATCTTAGACGACGTAGAACATGAAGAACCAAACCTTATTTGACTGTAGGCCAAGTAATGGTATTTATTAGCCAGAACGGTTAGGACATTTTCCCTTTATCTTTAAATTTTTAACAAATATGTATGGAAAAAGTCCACGTGATATCAGTTAGATGCTATTTGGCTAGATGAAACCATAATAACTAGTTTCAAAACGTTTTCATTATCCAAGTCTGATAGTGGATTTTATTGTCATCGATACGATGTTGTCAAAAGCATGCCGTAGGTAATTGTGAGACAACAGGTAACTGCTAGATGGTAAGCATAATTAATGTTTGGTATTTTGTTATAGCTTATGTGGGAATATATTAATTGATAAACACAATGCTAATTAATATCTATAACTTTTTATACTTTTGGTTCCAAAAGTCAGAGATTAGGTTGAACGAAGTCCAGACCTAATCGATGTATGAGGGAAAATTCTTGCAATATTATTTTTCGTGTTCACTAATATTATGTTTATAAAGATTTTGCCAGAATCAATTTAAAAAACAGAAACAGCTTTGCATTTAGACGAGATGAACTAGATACCTAAACAGTTACACTGCGGTCGATCAGACAGTCATGTATTTTTTCAGCTTGTATCATTTGACAGAGTGTGATGGCAGCATCTTATTATTATTTAGGCCCATCCCATCTGGGTTTTTTTCATTAAACGTTTAGTTTAGATTTTGTAAAATTCATGCCGAAGTTTTCCAAATTTCATGCGATATTTAACTCTGTGTGGTTTTTTGGCTTTTGTAAAGTTGCTTTTCATGTCCTTTGTTAATGTTTGATTGGTCTTCGTCTTCACTTATTCACCTTTAATTTTTGTAATGAACGTAGAAGGTTTTATATGAATACAAATTGCAACTGTAATGAAGGTTACCTTTACATTGACTTACAAGGTTACTGCAAATAGTGAAATATAATTTAAAATTGAATTTTTTAAATGACAGATTGATTACAAGACGTATTCCAAATGATAAGAGCAATACGAAATTGAGTTTTATAAAACTAGCAACTACTACAAACCTTATCATGCAAATTGCGGTACAACATAAAAGAAACTAATATAAATGGAGACTCAGAAATAGAGAATATACTAAAGAGTACTTGACAAACTGAAAAGCAATGCACAGGATAATAAGAACGGATATTTTGGGCAATATTACCACAACGATTAAATCTTTGGATTAATTCAATAAACAGAGTTGTCTTAGCACTAAACCAGCACTTAAAGCCAAGCAGGATGTTGAAAGGACTTGGCGTTTTATTTACTGATTTCTACCGTCGATAACTAGACCTTACGAAAACCTGAAGGTGTCCGTATAGATAATATGGACATACATCATTTCCTTGCATGTGCCTCTTTTGACCTTTCTGACAATTAACGTCAGATAACATGTATTTATTGTTTGAACACTGTGTATATGGTGGCCTGAGGAAAAGGATCAAAGAATTATACAATTTGCGATTAGTATTAATCACTTATTCGCATAACCATGTACATACTCATACAGCACATACGCAATATATTACTTGGTTATCAAATACTATTTATTTGTCTAATATTTATTTTTCTAATTGCTATTAGAGATTCCAACAATTAGACTTGTCCTGGAATGAAAAGTGGGCAGTGTTATCACGAAAGTATTAAATAATCTTGTAGGGAATGCGTGGATAAATGAAAATGACGGGGACATAAAGATAATCTTACTTTTGGTCAAAAAGCATCTATATGACCAGCTTATTAGAAAACTGGTAATATAGAATCAGAGACTCTTCTTGAGCTCGATTGTACAGAAATTTTGTCGTCAGGGTTTGGTATTAAGGATTTAGAAAATCCCTTTAAAATTAATTGAGGTATATCTATGATGTATATATTGAAGGAGGAACATCGAAAAGACTATAATATATCCTACTATATCAAAGACATGGTACTTTGTTCAATGTGTTGGAAGATAATAATAACTTTGTGTTAAAATGCCAATGTATTCTACAGAAGTATTATAAAGTCTTATTTTTTAGAAAATCCCGAATATCATGAAATTTTTAGATTACTAAATTCCACGAGATCTGTCGAGATTAGAAATATGAGAACTTACACCCACGGAACACTAAGTGAATATAATCCTGTCATAAATGATGCTTCACAATATATATAAATAACACGATTTATTGAATATTATTGTTATTCTTATTATCATTGCATTACTTCATTTACTGCAGTTTTCATCTCATCTACATATTATTATTAAATACATGTATCACTATGTATCATATTTCATGTATAATGTTCTTATGATACTAGAGAAACGCATTTTGAATAATGTTTTTATAATGATTATACTTTCTGTGCCTTCTCCATGCATTGTGGATTTAATAGTACACACATAAACGTGAAGTTTATACCTATGTTGAATAATACTCTCTCTCTCTCTCTCTCTCTCTCTCTCTCTCTCTATATATATATATATATATATATATATATATATATATATATATATATATATATATATATATATATATATGTGTGTGTGTGTGTGTGTGTGTGTGTATGTGTGTGTGTGTCTGTGTGTCTTTGTCTGTGTGTGTATGTGTATTGTGTATGCGTATAATAGTATACATGTGTACTGTGAGTGCACATATGCATGTATGAATATATGTGCATGTACATACACAGATATTTATTGCATTGATTGAATATTTGTGCATGCGATATATTTGTTTACTGCATGCATCCCACCATAAAGTTTTATAACAAGTCTAAGTGTATATGCTTATACTGGCAAATGTCAAATTTGTTAAATGCAAATGACGACCCGTTATAATCATTATGCTGTACCAGCGTCCACATGTTTCAACGGTTTCGGTTTCCTATTTTTTCTTTGATATTAACATGACAGTGTGCCGTCAAACAATCACTCAGATCAAAGGTAGGAGATCCCAATTGGAATGATAAAGTTCGGTGACGTATACAATTCGACTTGAAGTCATGCAATCACCTTCGATTCATTTTGTAAACTGCGAAGGTTGTAGATAATAACACAGTTGAATTTATAACATCTGAAATTGATCCGAAACTTTAAGCGGCTCACCACAAGCAAAACATTAATGTATTTTATATTTTATTTTCATTCTATTCAGTTACTGTAGAAAATGGGTAGTTGCAAGCTTTCTCTGCAATGGCCTTCCTGGACGCCGATATCACTTGAGGCGGAATTACTATGCTTCCGTGACAATCTCCTCAGATGTAAGGTAGCATTATTTGTTTAACAATTAGTATGTATATACTTTCTAAATGGTGCCGCCTATTTTGTTTACATTGCAGTCGTTAATTGGGGTCATTTAAAATAAAGGCGCCATAATCGCTCTCCTCCTAAAGAGATAAGTGCTAGCGTAATTCCGTCAAATGAAATATGTAGAATATAATTTCGCCTATCCACTTTATGATGAATCACTCATGTGAGGAAAACACCACTGATATTAATTAATGATACTACCGATATTTTCTAAACAAATACAAAGGATTACTAAATAATGTCAGCAAGATAAGCTAACAGAAATGAGGCATTTCAGAAAAGACGACGATGTATACAGAAAATGTATGAAAATCTCAGCTTGATATGAAACAAAGTGAAATCTCCAGATTCCCTGCGTTGACTTGTTTGATATATTGCATATTAAATTTATTGACCTCTGGCTTTTAATATTTCTTTCAATTTTAATCGTACTTATGGTTGGGTGTCACTTAAAATGCGCATTATCAACGGACGTGTATGCCACCATGTTTATAATATATTGCCCATTCTGGATTCTCTATCCTATCAAACACTGCTCTAGAGATTACTGGTTTGCCAATGTTCTACATGGACTAGGAAACTATAAAGAAGAGCTATCTTACTAATCAGCTTCATCAACATTTAAAAAAAAAACGAATCAAAGACTATATTTTATAAAACTAAATGGAAATACAATCCAAGTCTAAAGGAAACATGACCTTAGACCTAAGCAAGAATCTGGAATCAAAGCAGGCTCGACTGGAAAAGAGTTGTTGGTCACAAGATGGTTGAAACGAGGTCACTAATGTGTATTACCTACTGCGGAAACTGAATCCAATTTTCTGTTTGAGCCCTCTGATGCTTGGTGACGTTCGTATTCTTCTGACCAAAACAAATTAAGGCACCGAGAATATACAAATAATAGACACAAACGAGTCTTTTGGTCAATACGTAACAGAGACAGAGACTGTAATAGACGATTACAAAGGAAGAATTCTAAAGAAGAACATGTATCTTCAGTGAAAACGTTATTTACTACAAGAAACAAAGAAAACTAAGTGTTATGTAAATTTTGTATTAATTATCAGATCAAGAATGGAACGAATGAAATCTGACCATGAAATGAATGGAAGTTAGATGACCAAAGACATCATCAAAGCAACAGACCCACAATAGAAACGCATTAAAGTAAGAACAGTTTCGAAGTGTTGAAATAAAACAAGCGTTATTAGTTGGACATTTAACACAATCAAAGAGAGTTGTAAGAGAAAATATTGACAAAATCCTTTCAGAAATCATAGGAAAATTATCAGGAGAAAGGCTAAAATAGACGTTTCAAATAAATGAGTATTACAATAGCTACTTTGGCTACTGCTGATTGGATGACAATATAAATTGTTGCCTGTTTGTAGTAAACTAGGCTAATTATTTAGGAGGTTGTGGAGGGACAACAGGCAATCGGTCATAATTAGGAGGCAGAGGTTGTTCATCTTTTCATATAATTATAAACGGCTTCACACATATTGTCAAGTTTTGTTTGAAAATAAACAAAGCAGCAGCATTGCCTTGAATTACTGCAAGTGTATAAAGCTTGTTTTTAAGACTAGGTGCACAGGTCATTTCCTTCTTGTCGAGCGTGTCATTTTAATTGTTCTGTTATTTGCATTTTTGATCCGAGGAGTAAATGAAGCATCTGACACATTCATAGGTTCATACGTTATTTCAAATGGCAAACAATAGCAGTTAGTGTAACCATAATAATTATTTAAAACGATTACCTATTAGATTATAAATATGCTTTTTAAACGGACATGTGTCATACCAGAAGTGACTTACACTGGCCGGGGCCCCGAGTGGCCGAGTGGTCTAAAGCGCTCTCCGTTACGGACCACTGCCATCTCACCTCTGTCTGCGTAGGTTCGAGTCTCGGATTCAGCCAGTGTGGGTATGTGAGAAAGCTTCTCGAGGGTCGGCGGTTCTTTTCAGGGTTTTCCCGGGTTCTTCCTCCACCATTAATACTGGCCGCCATGTATAGCCTATCGTGTGCTGAAAAATGGCGTTAAACCCTACAACAACAACAACGACTTACACTGGAGGCGCAATCTGAATGTAGGAATAATCGTAATGGACAAGGTGAATCGGATTCACCAACGCATTTGCAGACATGACAGGTGGAACATCACTTCTGCATCGTCATAATCCTTCATCAGAAGATAATATTTAAGAGCATTGTTTTCATTTTCGTCCTCTACAATTTTTTCCTCTAGTCTCATATTATTTTCTAGCTTTTAGAATATAATCCTTTCTTATGTTCTTAGTTGTAGAGACATTTGTAAGAACCTAATACAACTGGAAGCATCGTACTTGTGAAACTTCAGTGTACAGTTCATGTTATTCTGGTCCAGTATTTGTTGTGTTTTCCTTGCACTGTTATGATGTTGTGTTCTAAGATTGTTATATATCAAATTCAGTTATTTTATATCTACACTAGTTTTATTTGATGTGAATGCATCGTCATCGAGTAAGAGCATTTTACATTAAGGAAACATATTGTGCAACTTTCAAGAAGCATCAAATTGGTAGAGTTTTCTTTTTTAATTTCGAAAGCAAATTACTCTATCCACATTGCCCAGTTTAGTTGATTCTTCTTACAAACTATCATGCCGCTCTGTGTTTTATTTGTCATCATTTTAAATATTGAAAATAGTATTCACACAAATGTCACATGCAATGCAAGTGTCAAAACATTCAGAATAGTACATTAAATCTCGTTGAATGCATTTGCTATTTAAACGTGGTTAATGTTGGTTAACCAATGTATTGTGAAAAATGAATCGCATAACAAGGGAAATATCCTACATTATTATGAATCTGGATGAACTTCACATGAGAAGTATTCCATATCACTTTAGAAATTGAGACGTTAATTGTGTCTGTGACCATGAATGAACTTTATCGTGCAAATACAATGAGCCCCTACTTTTTATTTCCTGTTTACCCACATTGGCAAGCAACTTTTTGTTAATTTCTCTCTATTATTCTTTTAATTTCCGCCACTAAATGCCAGTCTGGTAATGTTTCTTTTACACAACAATTGCATTACAGCATTTGTTTTTTGTTTTTCATCATCCTTTATTAATTTGTATATTATACATTTTCAATATTTTTCTTTAATTTCAGATACTGATAGTGCCATTTATTTATATGTTTAATTTCAATCACGAATACATGTCAAGTGCAAGTTGTGCAAAACTGCACCTTTAAAATCCCTGTATCATAGCATTGTGACAGTTGCTCTGATTTTCCTTCATTCGTGTACTACAAAAATCCTCCTAAAACAAACTGATTTGGGCAAATTTGAATTAAATCTTTGCCATTAAAAAGCTTATCATTGAATTAGGTCCTTATGATTGAAGAGCTTATACATTGATTAAAATTACAAATGTTAAAGTTTGCCCCTGAAGAATGCATACTCGATGGTATAGCAGCTATCCTTCTAATATATTTTCTTTTATTGAGTAAGATCAACATATGTCTTGGACGCATCATTTGTTTAATTGTGTAATGCCTTCGTCTGGTTCCTAATGTTAAATGATCCTCTTCATTCGTGTGATCTTTAGGATCTTATTTTCAGCTTTGCATATGACATTTTTCTTATTAAATGGAGGCAACCCTTGTTAATTAAACAGTCTCTCTATAGTGTCTGTCTTCGAGTCCTACATTTAGTCAACGTCTTGTTCACTAAAATTACTTGCCTCATTTAAAATGATTCCACTGTCAAATTAGGAAGGTAACCCTTTATAAAGATCGTTTTGTATATCGGACTGATTCATTGGTTTTCTGAGTTTTATTAATAGAAATATATAGTACAAATCGATTACTATAACTTTATAGTTCATATTCGTTTTCATCTGGATTTCTTTGTCCGTAAATAATAGAATTTATTCCAATGGTGTATAAGTTTATCAGTAACAAACAAAATAAACTCGCATTCTCACTAACTCATTAAGATAATCAATCAATCAAACAGTCAGTCAATTTGCTGAGAGATAATTCATCTATGAAATAAAACAAATTTATTCCTGTTTTTATAAGCTATTTAGCAGACAAATCACAGAGTGTTTCATTTTAAACATCGGGCATAGTCTTCGGAAATGTCAGTAGTGTGGTTAGAAAGAAAAATCATAAGTATATTCTACCTTGCCTCTTGAATGAAATTGACATTTTGTTTGAGACAGAGGTGATTCGTCCCTAAATTTAATTTCTTTCTCTGCAACAAATATAAATCGATGTTATATGAATACCGTGTTGCGTATTATTTCCTTATAAATTCTTCAAATACTTCAATATAAGGTTTCCACTATTAAAAATGAAATATTAAAAAGAACAAAAGTGACACCAATGTTCAGGATTGTCACCTTTTAATGTGAAAGGTAGTAATCTTATGTCCAATATGTTTGGATGGCTAATTATCCCAATAACATCCTACTGGCATCGTAGAATGCAAACGGAAAGAGGGATGAACTGAGAGTATTGAACTTCACAATTTATATCGGTACATTAACTAACGGATCCCTCTAACTCTGTTATGATTAAGACTGGGTCGGTATTTAAGAGGCTTTGTAAACTATGCTTTCTTTTAAGTCGGAGATGTACGGCTAGGCTTCGTTTATTTTTGGTGTATTACGGCATAGCAATACTTTGAACACTGTATCATAGTACGGTAAATATAAGAGTATATTCTTTCTTAGGACAGGCATACAAATGCAACCATTCTTGGCTAATGCTGTAGACGTGTGATCACGAGCTCAAATCCTTAACAGACGAATCACAGTGGCTTTGATGAAGATTCAGCTTTCAATCGCCTTCGACCCCTCGCTTTCAGAAAATGAACTCCACAATACAATTTGTTTGCTTGGGGCCCCGCTCATCGCTTGCCGTACTGGGGCCCCGCATGTTGCCTTGGGCCCGCGCATGCTAGGGCCAGGCCTGTTGATTATTATGGGATTAAAGGTTTATTATTCTAGATGAGATTTATCGAAAAATTCTTGTTTGTTTTGCAGTCACAATAGTGTGTATAGATGTGACAAATCAAGACAGTAAGCAGAAATGTATGTTATAAGTGGTCTAAGATCTGATACAGACCGTTTTTTTTTATCTAAACACCAACCGTTATAATTATGACCCAAAAAAAACTGGATGATTATATAATCTGTAATAGAATCCAAAGTAGGTTTATTTTTACGACTCTATATTCATTAACTAAATAGCTGAAAGAAGCAGAACCAACAAGTTTTGTAAAACTTAACAAATAAAATTTAATCATCAAAATTATCAGTGAAACTCTGAAAGGAGCTTACAGTATTATGAAGTGCTTCCAAAATAATCCCGAAATTTTTTATTAAATTCTTAAAGGATGAAAAGTTCCGTGAAAATCTCAGAACCTGAAATGAAATGGTCCGCTAAGAATCGTGACTTTGCAAAATTGCATTGTCCAGAACTCTTTTGAAATAATTCATAACAGTTCCAAAATAATACTATATTCCAATAAACACTTTCTGTTTTCAATGAACAGTCAAAACAATTGTTTTTCTTTTCAAGAATATATAAATACAACATAAAACACACACGTCTGCAGGTTTGTCACAACAGGAACACAATAAATAAGAACGGTTTCCAATTAGGTGTGAATCTGATTGCTCAGTTCTCTTCTTATATACACATTCAAGAGTGTATTATGACTATATGTCGCAAAATACCCCACGTGACAGATGTTATTAATCAATCTAATATTTCGTAATGCATATTCATATGACAGAACCTCTCCAATAGAAAGTAACTTAATTCTTCTAAGATACCACCTGATCATTCTGTCCAATGGGATAAAGGCCACATCTTGTGTACAGACATGAATTAAAATTACAAATTAGACAAATCATGTGCTAGGAGTTACAAAAAAATATAGATATACATAACAAGATAAAGTATGCTTACCAAATAATTTATAAGCCTTTTTGAACTAATTATACATTTTAGTACATCATTAAATGAAAATCTAAGAAGAACAATATTTGTACTAAAGATTAACAAAGTTATGAGTAATACATTTCTCATTCTAGTCACGATACTTAGTAAGCATATGAAGTAATAAATGATTCCATAATATATTTGTGCATAAACTCCTGTTATCAACGTGAATTTGGAGTCTCTCTTTATAAGGTGTGCTATCAGATTTAAAACTTCAAGATCTTGTTTATAATTGAATAGCCTGATAACATAGGCAAGTGAAATGTTCCCGAGAGAGATGTAATCTATAATTAGTCTACGAAGATATTGTTGTGTCCCTAATATGACTACGATCTGTATATTAGTTATCTATGTATCGGCATCAATGTATTCTTGAAATCAAATTCATTATTTGTAATATATTAGTCAAAACCTTATTGATATCATAAATGTATTGATGTAATCGTTGGCTAAACAATTACCTTGTTTACCAGTCAACGGTTGCCTTCAACAGAACATTTTCTGTTTTCATAGATTGGACCCACTGAAAAATATTATTTCGTTTATATGATTTGTTGTCATTTTGATATCTATTATTTGCTTACTAAAATTTTGTCGATTTTTGTTATTTTGCTTTCTTTTATAAGTAATTAATATCGGAATTCAGATACATAAAAGAAAAAAATATAACAAAGAAACATGTAAAAAAAATATTTCTAGTTCTCTTTCCCCTTCATTCAATGTTAGTATAGCCTTTCTTCTTGTCAACCAAGCGTTCCGTGAAGGGCGAGGGGCAAAGTCCTTCACATTGTGTGGCCCGCGGCTATGTAGGCAGTCCTTTAAAAAATATGCATTATAAGAGACAACGAATTGGTCTTGCTCATGCGACCCGCAACCTTAAGTATTTTATCCGCTTCGGCCCCAAACTAAAATTGGGTTGGACGCCCATGCTTTAGAGCAAGAAAAGTTTGGCATAATGTGAAGCAATATACTAGGTTCGAACACGTTATTAGAACATGACCGTGCTAAAAGAGACACCATAGCCTTTACAATGGACTTCAGGAGTAGTGTTGATATAATCTGTACCATTACAATACATCGTTTGTGTAATGGTTTAGGATATAAATGGTTGCTAGCATTTAACTGTGAATATTAAATGTAGACGATACGTTTTCTGTTTTCATCATAAAGGTTAAGTGAAGAAACAAGTATTGGTTGATTGTGTGTTGCAAGTAGTAAAACGCTAGTTGACTTATCGACAACTCGGCCACAATCCTCAAGTTGACACATGAAATCAACTGATGCGCGCGCACATTCGCCAAACAGATAACTCCAAAAAGCTAGACATGGCTACACATCGTAATGTTCTTGAACGGTTTCATATAATTTAATACGAACTATAGACTAGATTTTTTGTAAATTAATGTAAAAACGAATCTAATTTCTGTCAGATGCAAGCAAAGTCAAATTACTTGAAACTTAAGTCGCTCATAGAAAAGCGTAGATATAATCTTTGTGGAACATATAAGATGAGACAAGACTGAGATATTGTGATTGTATCGTTCCTTCTGCATGTCATAGTGGGCACGTGTATAGGTACCTAGACAGAAGGTCCTCCACGCTACGGCACGTTGATACTGATGAGCGATCAGATGTGTTTGAGGTTCAAATGTCAGACAACAGGCAATCACCCAACGATGCCAAACTATCCAATTGTAACACTGCTAACGATGATATAGATCAAATCTATTGATTTTAAAGTGATGTGGAATCCTTAAAACGATACACAGAGTCGACAAAGTTGGCATTGTAAAATAGTGTGGGAAGATTGGTTTGAGAAATATTCCAACATCACTATAAATAACATTTCAATATTATGACGCCTACAGTTTTATTCGTAGATTAATCTTGGATTATTTTTGGATTTGATTCTGGAAACCGTAATTTCTTATTTTTTCCCATTTTTTCAGAAATTTTCCAAGGAAATAAATTATTATATTTTTCAAAGCTTGCTGTTTTCAGTCTTTCTAGTGTTACTGTTTATTCGAGCCTAAAAACGTGGCATAAGAAATAATTATTGCCTTTTTCGGATATAGGTGAGACACAAGTATATATTGCACAATAATCAAACAAGCGGATTTAAGGGTATTACTAAATATTATTATATATGATATGCCTAAGTTTAGAATGACTACTACCCAAAAGCAGCATCTCCAATGAAGAGTCAACTCGTAGCAAACATAATTTGAGAGTTTTATAATAAACTTAACGAAGACCATTCCAATAATGTAATTCTCAGTACGAGCTGTGTTGCACAAAATCAGTACGAGTATTGTGCGATTTCAGTGGAATATGTGATCATCACGAATGTAATATACTCTCTGAGAAATCATCTGAAAGCGATTAGATATAATGTTAAACCTATATATTACTGATCGTTGAAATATATATTTCAAGAAAATAATAGCTTAAAATTCTTTTCAATGAAAATAGTGAGACAGTAACTATGCAACATTGAATGTCGTCAATATCATGGAGATGTCTTTGTCTAACAAGGAACTTGTAAATCTTTCCAGCAATATTCATTAGATTTCGAAGCATAGATTACTTTTCTAACAGTCTGTTACTTTCTCTCAGTGTAAATATATAATAGATTTGTAGCTGTCAATGAAATCACGATCAGAGTGGTGGATTGTATCGAGAAATAAAAATGGAAATTGGCGATATACATGGTATATCATATTCGATGAAGATAAATGCAAGAAAATGGATGACGGAAATGACTGTTACCGCATTCGATCATCTTAACAGATTATACTGTGTCGATGCAACTTTTAGGCAAAACAATATTTTAGAGTGTCCAATTTTAAATAGAGGTGAATATAAATACCCCCAAGATAAACCGTTCCCTATGAAATGCCATAGAATCAACGCCACTGAGTTGCAAATAAAATAAATACCTCCAAAAGCTATTTATTTCCGATAACTATATATAATAAATGACATATTTTCCATCTGTAGTGCTAACAATAAATAGCCTTAATAAAAATAGTTTTGTCATTTGCGTTAAGTGATATGTTTTGATGTTCTTGTCTCTAACACGAGCAAGTGAACAATGATAATTTTATGACTTCATGTGGCTTTGACTACCATTATTCAGCCAACAATGTCGAGAAAAATGAAAGTTAACTTGTGTATATGTAACGTAGATTACGTTACACTAGAGTTTTAAGATAAATCCATGGCAAATCAAGTTCTTTAGCTATCTTGATGACTTTATATTTGAAGCCCGATCGGGCATACTCGGATTGTATACTTCACATCCATAGATCAAATTTGATTTGTCTCTGCTAAGTATAAAAGAATCCGTTATCAACGAAGTAAGAATATGTTTAATTTATATTCATGATACAGCCTTACTGTGGTTCAAGTCCTACTTGGTCAACAGGACACAAATTGTGTCCGCAAATGGAATACACTCCAGCCCAGTTAATCTATGTTGTGGTGTTCCACAGGGGTCTCTTATTGGACCTGTTCTCTTCATTCTATACACTCAGCCACTCTCAAGTGTCATAGATCATCATCCAGTGTCTCACCAATTGTACGCTGATGACACCCAAATATACAAATCTAGCCACCCAACTGAAGTTGATGCTACCATCCAAGGTGTAGAGAGGTGCATTTCTGATGTGAAATAATGGATTACATGTAACAAGCTGCAGATGAATGATGATAAAACTGAGGCCATTCTGATCACAACACAAAGACATTCTCATTCACATCCTTTACCTCAAACAATAAATATCAGCAACACCAACATTAAATTTACACAATCAGTACGAAACCTAGGTGTTACTCTGGACAGTACTCTCACATTGTACCAACATGTCATGAACATATGCAATGCTGCATATCTTGAGCTGAGACGCATCAGCTCCATTCGCAAATATCTTTCCGTTGATACCACTAAAACTCTTGTGTGTTCATTAGTACTTTCAAGACTGGACTATTGTAACTCAGTTCTGTCTGGTTCATCTCAATATCTACTCCAGAAACTTCAAAAAGTTCATAACACAGCTGCTTGGATCATACTTAGAGTACCACGATCAGAGCACACCTCCCCGCTGCTCTGTACCATACACTGGCTATCCATTCGATTCAGAATAAAAAACAAAATGTGTTCTCTGTGCTACATTTCAGTGACGGACTCCAGTCCAACATACGTATCCGATCTCACTCATGTGTACACACCAGCAAGATACTTACGCTCCTCTTCTGACAATCGTATACTCATTATTCCCACTATGAAAACAAAGTCATATGGGCAGCATTCTTTTGCATACCAGGGCCCAGCAACATGGAATGAATTTCCCACTGAACTTAGACACAAAGACACAGTGATCCCATTATAGGGTGCTCTTAAAACTCACTTATTTCGACTGCAAGAACAAACTTAAAGACCTAATAATGTTTCCTCCCTTAAATATTTTCAGCATGTTTTTTATGTTTTCTAATTGCATGGTGTTTGTTTTTGTAATCATATCATTATATATGTTTGTTATGTTATAGGTGTTGCCTAATGTTGTAAAGCGCTTAGAGCGTCTAAAGATTAGGCGCTATTCAAATTTCTCATTATTATTATTATTATTGTTTCCTTAGCAAATTATCTTTTACTCGTTATTTTGTCAAAGAGGAGCATACGATCATTGCAATAAAGTTATCAACTGTTATGAAAACATAGATATAGACAATATTCTGTTACGAAAACGTATGTCTATTCAATATTCTGTTATGAAAGCGTATGTCTAGAAAATATTGTTATGAAAACGTAAGTAGTAAATGGGGGCACCCTAGCGTCAAGGGGAATTAGCATTACAAGACCCCTTGGGCAACTCTAGCGTCAAGGGAAAATTAACATGGAGAAAAATCGTGGGTCAGATTAGCGTCAAGGGAAATTAACATGGAGAAAAATCGTGGGTCACTCTAGCGACAAGGGGAATTTAACATGGAACTATAGTGTGGGTCTGTCTAGCGACAAGGGGAAATTAACATGGGAATAGAGTTTGGGTTTGTCTAGGGACAAGGGGAATTGAATATGGGATTATTTTTTTTTAAATTTAAATTTAAATTTAAATTTAAAAAAAGGGGTAGGCAATGGAAAGGCTATCTCTTTTCGAGAAATATGGCTGGCCCTGAAAAGGGCCTTTGGGTTTTCTTCTTCTTCTGCTTCTAATTTCTTCTTTTTCTCCACCAAGTTCATATTTTATCTCCAACACTCTTTCTCTTCTTCTCTTTGTTTTTCTCCTGCTCTTCTTTCTTCTTCTCTTCCTCCTCTTCTTTCTTCCTCTTCTCATTTTCTTCTTCTTTTTCAATCTTTTCGTTCCATTTGCTTATTCTTATTCTTTCCTCTTTATCCTCCTTCTCCTCCTTTATCTCTTTCATGACACCACTAATCTTGTCCTTTACCTTTTTTAAGTTATTAATTTCCATCTTTACACGATGGGGACTATAGGAATAATGGTCTTCAACCAGTCTTATTAACATCTGCTCCATCATTCCTAAGTTGTCTAAAACGTCTTGTAATGTTTGTATTTTGTCCATTTGGTTAGAAGCCATCTTCTTTTTTTATTCTTTGCAGAATGGTTTGAACGACGAATACTATGGGTTCTTATACTTAAAGCGCGTACGTGAAGGAAAACATCCCCCTAAAACGTAAAATTGATCTTACCTAGATCATGACCAAACAACGCGCGAACGTGAAGGAAAACATCCCCCTACTTTTTCATTTCATATAATAAAACCCAAACTATACTTTCTCATTTCATATAATAAAAACCCAAACTATACTCTCCACATACGCTAAGAAACAATAAACAAAATCCATAATCTACTATCCACACAATCTTACGTGAGCGCTTACAAAACCCAAACTATACACTCCACATACGCTAAGAAACAATAAACAAATCCATAATCTACTATTCACACAATCGTACGTGAGCGGGTACAAACACAAACACAAACACACAAACACAAACACACAAACACAAACACACAAACACATACGCTAAGAACAATAAACTAATCCATAATCTACTATCCACACAATCGTACGTGAGTGCTTACAGAACCCTAACTATACTCTTCACCTACGCTAAGAAACAATAAAGAAACCCATAATCTACTATTCCCACAAACATACCTGAGCTCTTACAAGCACCAACACACAAACACATACCGTCACACTATCTTAAAAAAGAGTTAGTGTTTATAATCACACTACTCTACCTACACACATTGGCAAATCGATCGTTATTTCTTTTCTAGAGTATTGGGTAGCCCTGAAAAGGGCTGTTTTTGTTTTTTCTTGGAACTTCATGGACACCTGGTTAATGGTGGCACCTTCCAAGCCTAGCGCCACATACACATCTTGTCCCCCAGTTACTTTTTACCTTTTTGGGGGAGAGAGCAGAGGCAGGATATGTCGCTTCAGAATCCCAATTTTCGCTCTCTGGGATTCTGAAATTTCTTCTTCTTCTCTCCTTTTCCTCCTCCTCCTCTTCTTTGTATCTTCTCTCCTCCTCTTTGTATCTTCTTTCCTCTTCTTCCTTATATCTTCTCTCCTCCTCTTCTTTGTTTCTTCTTTCCTCCTCCTCTCTTATCCTTCCCTCCTCCACAATGGCTTCCGCCGCCAGTTCATTTAATATGCGCCTGGCATATTCCAGATGCACATGAAGTTTCAACAGTTTCTCCAGTCTCGTGTTCATTTTTGGTGTTGATCAATCAACAAGGGTAGCTGGACTGCCGAACGAGTTTCAATTTATAGTGAAAGCGCGGACGTGAAGGAAAACATCCCCTAAAAACATAAAATTGATCTTACCTACATCATGACCAAAAAACAACAACGCGCGGACCTAAAAGAAACACTCACTCACTTTTTATGCTACCCATCACTATTTTAAAATTTTTTATAAATCAATTCAATAGACTATCCACATACGCAAAGCAATCCAATCTAACCCCAAATTTACACCTCAAACACCAAAAAAAAGACATCATTTTAATCTACTATCCATACCAACTTACTTAACCACTTACAAACACAAACACACAAACACATACCCTCACATTTTTTTTAAAAAAGAGTTAGTGTTTCTTTTCACACTACTCTACCTACACACATTGGCAAATCGATTGTTATTTCTTTTCTAGAGTATTGGATAGCCCTGAAAAGGGCTGTTTTTTTGTTTGCTATGGCATTCTTTTTAGTTTCTAAGAATGCGATGTCCTCTGAGGATAGACTTTCTGGCGATAGGTCTGCTTCTTCGGAAAGAGAAGAAGAACTCTTTGGTGTCGATACGACAATCGACAAAGCCTCTGTCAGCTTCAGGTTGCTGCTGCTGCTCTTGTTGTTGTTGTTGCTGCTGTCTCTGAAGTCTGTACTTCTCTGTCCATTCTTCTTTTTCCCTGTTCATTTCTTCTCTGCAGAGCTCTTCTATCAGGTCTTCAGTGATTTTTAACATTCTCACATTCTCTATTTCTTCTGACTTCGGTATCAGACTGTGTCTGACCCTATGCAAATTCACGTAGGCTTCGTTAAGTTTAGCCAGTTTGGAGCACATCTTCTTAGGAGGATGAGTCGACAATGGATGGTTAGACTGGAAACAACCCGGTTCTTAAAGTCAAAGCGCGGACGTGAAGGAAAACATCCCCCACACGGTTTTTGAGTCGCAACGTTCAGTGACTGTCATGAGAGGGATAGTGAGAAATGAAAGAGCATCAATCCAACATTCTTATAGCTAAACAAAAGACAAAGGCATTTTTTTCAAAACACAACATTTTTTTTTCAAAAATCACTTAACACTAAACAACAACTCTAACATTTTTAACAATAATCCAACAATATAACATCAAACAATTTTTTCAAAACACAACATTTTTTATTCAAAAATCACTTAACACTAAACAGCAACAACTCTAACATTTTTTAACAACAATGCAACACTAAAAGTTTCTCCACTAGGTAAAGAGGGATAACAGTCTTCCATGGTTTCTAGTAATCTAGGATGACTTCTCTCAAACTGTTGATTTCTATGGTATTATCGAATTCTGCATACAGGATGACGTTCACCGTTTCATCAGGGTCTCGGTCTTTAAACTGAATTTCCACACGAATCTGGCCGGATTTTATAGGGTGGAAATGTCCCTCGTCGCTGCCTTGGTCTGGAGTGAAATCAAAAGCCCACAAAGCGTAGCCTCCTGCATAATCCTCGTACGTAATACCGTGACTGGTATTGGTTCCTAACTGTCCGGTGGCTTCGTACAAGGACAAGTACGATCTCAAGTAATTCTTCTTTTTAAAGTCAGGTTCGAAAGGTCGGGTACACAAGGTCTTGCCATCGCGACTGACTTCGATTTTGGACACGCCAAAGTGTTGAAAGTAGAAAGGATTTTTTTCGGCAGCTCCGTTGAAGGCTGTATTCTCGACGATACCAACGATCAAACGTTTGGGTAACTGTCCTTGGAACAGATGATCTTCGATCATGGATCGCTGTCCCTTGGGAATGGTGAAGGTTTTCACTTCCACGCGTCGTATCGGATACTTGGCGGTCGTTCTGCTCAACGTCTGACTGATGTCGTTTCCCACTTTAGGTAACACTTCCACACGGCGTACGTAGAGTCTGGCTTCTAGGATTTTGGTTTTGTAACCGTCACTATCAGCCATCAAATGGAAAGCGGCACTGCTACGATTCAGTCTCAGGCGGACATCCACCCCGTTCAGCAAATACTTTTCTTGCAACCACATGTCCAAATGCAAACGATCCATCAGTTCTAAACTTGTGTCGGCTCCCGTGATTCTCTTTCTTCGTTCTACAAATCCATCATTGTTGTCTTTCTTTTCATCAGTTTCCAATATTTCAAACTTGGTAGGTTCGTCAGCTTCCCATACCACACAGGCATTGCGATGAGTGTTCTTGGCATCTATTCCGTACGTCAAGAAATTTTCCAGGTAGGCACGATAAGGGTAAGTATCCATGCTGCTACTGACCAGTTTGTTATTCAAGTACAAGTCCACTCCACTGAACAAGGAATGCATGAAATTGTTGACGGGAGCTACTGCTTCATCGTCTATAGCACCTCCAGTCTTATCTAGAATTTTGACTTTCAGGTACAAGTAACTGCTATTCAGATCGATGTAATCTTCGGGCTGTCCTTTGATTTCAAACTCGATGGGAGCGGAATCGGTCAGTGAGGAGACGGGGTGAAATTCCACCCACTGGGATTCTTGCATCGTCATCATCGTGGGGGGCATGGCAAACAGATCCAGTTCCGTCTTGGAACAGGCGCATGATTCTCGGTGCATCATTTTTTTTGTCTCTTTTCTCAATAATCGAAAACGTCTAAGTCTCGAACGGTTCTTCTTTTCTTGGCCTTTCTCGCTTGAAGTCTGGTGAAAGGGTGTTTTCTTCGTCGTCTCTTTCTGCCTTGTCCTTGCTGAATGCCCGACTCGGTAGCGTGCAGGGCATTTATAGGTGTTTCTCGTTGGCCTAAAATGTCTTTGCCCGTTTGCAGCAAGACATTTTTGCCTGCCCTCATGAAGGCTTCTTTAGGGTTTTGTTTGTCGATGATGACATTTTGGAGAAATTCTTTGCCTTGCGTCAGTGCCGCATCTTTCAAGGCGTGCAATCCGCGTGTCACCATCGGTTTCAACACCGGGGCCACCGAACGAAAGGCCGATTTTAACATATCTCCTAAGCCGTGTCCTCGCTGTCGAGCAACCCCTCGGTACACTGGATACATGACTTAAGAGTCGTGAGAGAACCGTTTTCGAAAATGGAGTTTCACCGTGACTTTTCCTTTGGTGAATGGAATATTTTGTCCCAGATCTCCTTTTATAGCAATGTTGACCGTGTCCAAATACGACTTACTGACCGGCAAATAGTGAGGATGGACAAATTCGCGGTTGACGTGGTAAGTGTTTCCACCTTCCTCGTCAGTGTTCGTGGCAGAATCCACTTTGAAAGGAATGACACGCAGTAACGGTACGGAGGTGTGTCCCACCACGTTGTACTCCACCACATCGGAATACACGAACATCAAATTCAGTCCTTGGTTCAGTTCTACCGGGGCACGAAATAACTTGCTAAAAGACTCGTTGTCGTAAACGATGGGTAATTCGTTTTTCTTCATCATGGTCTTTCTCATGTCCATGTCTCCGCCCAACATGTCATACAATTCAGGACAAAATAAAATGGACAGGATTTTACTCCGTTCAAATTTCATCAAGAAGCGACGAGCTGCTTTGTGGTACTCCATGGTGACATTTTTGTTGACATGCTCCAAAGCTTTCAGAAACACGACATTAAACCTGGAGGTTATGGTGCTGACCAAATGTTGACCACTAAAATAATAGCCTGGGGGAATGAACAAGTGATAGGTGGTGTACTTTTGTGTACGGGTTTTCTTGTCATATTTGACATTGCTATCCATCCACTGTTGCATTTGCTCGTCATGAACTTCCACATCAAAAAAATTTTGATTGGGAAGGACATTGAGGACTTGGGTCGGGTGAATCATTTCTACTAAAGCCACTTCCCAATGGGCTTCGTGATCTAACTGGATGGCCTGAGGTAATTTGGCCGTGTAACAGCACAACGTGTTCTTGGGAAACACCTCCATGGAACTGTCACTGGGTAAAGTTAAGTAAAATTGGTTTTGGTGACTCATAATTCCAGAGTTCTGTGGCTGTCCGAGGGGTTACTGGACGTCAGAGGCGTGTCTCCGTCTAAAATGGGGTTCTGGTTGTGATTGAAGTGGTGACTGGCACTGGCACTGGACACAAGGTTCCCGGGGTTCCCGTTCGAGGTGAATTTCAGGGAGGGATTAGGAAGCAGGTAACCGATGCAACTGCTCAATAAAATAGTCCACAATTGTTTGTCTCCTTGTTGCAAACTCAAATTGGCGATGGCTGCCCCGATGACACAATACACCACGAAGATTTGGCAGAAAAAGACGATTTGCGTTTTAGGCACACGTTCTCCACACCACACCCACAAGGGTTGTTTTTGTAAATCTTTCACAGAAGAACTAGGTGAAGGAGGAGTGGTCGACGTAGCTGCGTCTGCTGTGTGAAAGGGCATGATGGTCACTTCTTTTTATAGTCGATGACTTGCGAAGCGTCGATCCAAGAATCAAAACTGGGTGGATATCCTTTCCAACGTACTTTCACTTCTTTGACACGTCGTTTGCCTACTTTACGGGTTCTGCGTTCGAGAATGCTTTCGATGTCGTACACGTCGTCTTCTTTTTTGGTGACACGTTGTAACTCGGGCAAATAAAACGTTCCTTTGAGCACTTCTCCGTTCATGTCTTCCAATTTATAGACGGCAGGATGACGGCCATGCACTCGTCCAGTGACGCGAAACAATTCGGTCGTCCAGTCAGGTAAGTAACCTTTGTCTAAAGTGCGTTTGGTTTTGCCAATGCGCACCCAATCTCCTACGGCCAACACTCCACTTTTCTTGGGGACAGTCCTCGTCGGGGACGTACCAAACAGGCGCTCAAACACCATCACTTCGTTGTCGGGAGTCACGTCTTGCGGGGCACGTCCGATGCTTCGATGGTAAGATTGGTTGTACGCTTGCACCAGGTGCGGTAAGATGTCGATGTACTTCAGAGTGTGGTGATGCGTAAAATATTTCCACATGCGTTCTTTCAAAGTGCGTTGAAAACGTTCCACGATGCTGGCTTTGGTTTCGGGATTCTCGGTGGTAAAAAAATGAATGTCACGTTTCTTTAATTCTTTTTGGAAAGCTTGGTTCAGAAATTCGGTGCCTTTGTCCGTTTGCCATCGAAGAGGGTGACGACCGCTTTGTTTCAACACCCGTTGCAGGGCTCGCACTAACTCGCTGCTCGATTTGGAAGTCAAGGGCACGACCCAGGCAAATTTGGAAAAGACGTCGATGACACAAAACAAATATTTGTAGCCACGATTGTAGCTGGCCAAATGAGAGACATCGGCTAAATCGGCTTGCCATTGATGGTCGATGCCTTCCACTCGGGTGCGACTTCTGGAAAACTTGCGTCGAATGGGTTTGTGTAAAGTGTAAGTAGCTTGTTCTTGTAACCATCGTTGCACTTGAGGTAAACGGAGACTTTTCAGTCGAGTTTTGGCAGCACGATACAATTTTTGAACTCCTGCGTAACCTGCAGGATGGGAGGGATCGTAGTAAATGCTGGCTAAGACTTTTTCCATTTTTTTGTGTTGGTTGGTGTGTTAATAAGACACCCACTCTTGGAGGATGCCACTCTTTTTCTCTTGGGGTATTTTCTTGGATTGCAATGCTTTGCGTGTGCGGCCAGCAATAGGTGTCGAAGAGGAGAAGGATGTCTGAGCGGGGGATATTGGTTCTTGTTTCACTTCTGTCTTCACTTCTGTCTTCACTTTCTTTTTCTCTTGTGAGGAAGAAGGGGTGGCCATCATCTTTTTAATCCATCCAATTCTGGAGGTAGGTGGTGTTGTTAACTTGCGTACTTTTTCTGGTGGAGTTTGAAACCCTTCCTCTTCTTCTCCTTTTTCTGTCTTGGTCACGGGTACTGGTGGTACTGGTACTGGTACTGGTGATGGTGCTGGACTTTTCATCAAGGTCTTAAAATCTTTCAGAGTGGGTAGAGCTGTTTCGTCTAAAGCTTTCTGGTGAAAGAGTTGCAGTCGTTGCAAGAGTTGACCGTACTTTTGCGATTTTTCTGTTTCGGACAAATCTTGGCGATCCATCAAGGACTGCAATTCGTGTTGTAACTGGGACATCTCGCTGAAATGGGGATTGGGACGTAAATGCGGGGTGTGTTGTTCTTGCCACCGATGGTATTCCATCCATCGTTTGTAAGGCACTAAAGCTAGTTTTCGTCCTTCCATGGGGTTGTCAGGGGTCGATTCTGAGATCTTGGAACTTCCGAGGCCTTTTTATCTTGCTCCCACCAGTCCTCCCAACATGGTTCCCAAGACTCCTTTCAGTATGGGGCCTAACAAGAGAGGTAAAATACCTCCACGTTGCACTAACATCTTCTTTTTTTGACGAATGGGAATTTTCTTTTGAACCATTTGGCGAAGAACGTGACGATGTTTGCCTAAGCATTGTTTCTGGTGTTTGGACAAAGGGATCGTGCCTTTCAAAACGTTCAAACAACATTCGCACACGGTATCGATGACCTCTTTGGAGGCTGTTTGAATGAGTTTTTTTCGTAGGGGTGGAGAAGCTTTGGACAGGACAGATAACATATCCCCATGTTTGGCTAAACGTGGTGGCAGTCCTTTCCTTTTCTTTCCTTGGGGTTTTCTGGAGGGTGACATCTTTGAGTCTTCAGGAGCACCAAAAAACACTGATACCCGACTTGGTCACAGGCCTTTTTTATACTGGAACGTGTCGCCACTGATTGTCTTTACGTCGTATTAGTTTGAGGACAGGCATGACACGTCGTGCAGGGGTACGTAACGGACTAAATCGAGCCAGTTCTTGCTTGGACAAATCCAGTAAACTTTGTAACATGCCCGATCTGTCCTGAACTTTGATTTTGGGAGAAGGTACTTTGTGAGCAGCAGCCACTGCCACTAAATTGGAAGGTCCTGCCACTGGGGAAGTTCTTTTGGGGGTCATCAACGGAGAAGTTCTTGGTGTGATCAACGTCTCCAAGTACTCTTCAGTTCTGGGTGTCATTAACGGAGAAGTGGACAAACGTGAAGCTGCCGGAGACGCAGTCACCGCCGTGGTAGGTCGTGGTTTGCGAGTGTAAGGTTGCGTCCTGGCCGAACTGCCTCTCTTGCGACTAGTTTTCTGTGGACTTTTCTTTTTCTGGGGGCTTCTTTTCTTTTTCCGGGGTGGTGGTGGTGTCTGGTCAGAGGAGGGTCCTGCCACTGGAGAAGTTCTCCTTGGGGACCTGGTCTTTTTCTTCTTGGGGCTTCGTTGGACTTTTGTCTTGGGTATAACTTTGGGGACATTAGGATCCCATCTTAAGAGTGAGCGAATGATGACCCCTCCTAGAGTACCGCTCCCTCCAGGTTTCAAAATGATTTGGTTTTTGGTTTGAGTGTCGATGCGGGGATCGGCCACTTGGAACAAAGCGACTTTGTTTCGATCAAAAAAGCGTTTAGTTTGATGAGGAATCTGAATGATTCCTTGGAGTAATTGACGTGCCGTCACCGTGAACCATCGTAAGACTTCTTTGAGACTAGCTTCTAAGACACGAGCTCGTGTTTGTGGATTTTTTTCTCGACTGATGCCATACAAGGCACGAATCAATTTGACGGGAAGATGTGACTGAAGGGACGTCATGTTCGCACTGTGTGAGACAGACGAAAAAGGGTCTGAGGTTTTTATAGATTTTTTTATGGGGAGTGAAATGAAGTCGAGGACGGAGACGTGTACAGGACAGGCCCTCCGTCTTGGCACCAGTGGTGAAACAAGTGGGTACGAAATCGCAAATCCTCAGGAGTCGTAGGTTTCAAATCGACGAGTAAATAGGCGTGTGGCGATTGAGTGGCATTGTCGTACGCCTGAGTCAGCCAATGCGTTCCTAACTGTTTGGCTAAGACTTGCACTTGCGATTTATCTCGAGGGCTTTTAAACAAGACCACGTAATGCGCTTTGAGACTGATGGTGCGATGGGCTTTACTTTGTTGAAACAAATTTTGGGTGATGTAAACGACACTGGCATTACGGTGATGCCCTTTGCGCGTGAACCACAGTTTAATTTCTTCTTCGTCTTCTCCTAACATGTCGTCGAAAATGACCAAATGGGTTAGACGGGAGTCAGAGACGATGCCGTCGTCTTCTTTAGGAATGCCTTCCACAAACACGATGGAATCGCCTTGACTTTCTCGCAAGAGGCTGTACGCCGATTGCCACTCTTTGTAACACCACACGATCCGTTGAGAGGGTCGATCGATCAAATGATGTTTATGTTCGATCAAACGTTTGACGAATTCAGTTTTGCCAGAACCGCTAGGTCCAGCAATGAGCATGTTAAAGGGATGGCGAAGATACAAAGCCTCACAACTGGCAACATCTAAGTGTTCGTCGATGACTTTGACAGTAGAGGAAGAGGGAGCAGAGACAGTAGAGGTAGCCATGGTGTGAGGAATGTCACTTGTGACACGAAAAAACAAACAAGACAAGAGTTTATATACTTTTTCAGAACACGTTTATTGAATGTTTTTTTCAAACATGAATACGAAAGACAAAAATACATAAAAGCCAAAGGCTTAAGTACAAGAATAAAAGGCACATGAACGTGGAATAAAAAACAAGTGTCTGTACAACAACCACATGTTTTGGGTAAAGTTCTAACCAGTTCTATAGTAGGGGGCAAGGTCACACAAGTGTCCTCCCGAAAGGGTCTTTCAGGCCTGTCCACGACAGTCCTATCCTGGGTGACGGGTTCTTCTGGCACCGTCACTAACACAGGTTGAAAAGTAACTTTTTTCCTTGAATAACTCTCGTGCATACTGGGCCACCTCTTGTGTCCAAGCCTCAAAACCCTGGTCTCGGTGATGTCCAACATTTGACTCCTAACCAATCTGGTTTCTTCTTCGTCAACGACATGGTAAGTTACTTCAATGAACAATGAACTATTGGTCTTGGACGTTGTCCCTTTTTATATGCTGACCAATATCGATGTGACCGTACGGCAACGTAAAGTGATTGGGAAGTCTCACTCGCTTCTGGTACACGATTTGATAGATTTTTTCCAGGGGCCGACTGACGATGTGGTGAGTGGGTAAACGTACAATCTTGTTCGGTTGATAAGTGGTCACTTTAAAGTTTCCATCCTCTCCCGATTGCAAGGCTTCTTTCAATACCCCAAAGTTGACCACTCGACTGGTACGATGATTCAGAGTCAGTCCTTTCACTTTGCACGTCGTGTGCACTTCTCCTTGTTTGTCCCGGTATTCGTAGCCGTAATTTTTGGGACCACCACTGACGAAACTTAGAATCTTGTCGTCGGGATGCTCGTCTGTCCAGGCTCCTAAACGGTCTCCTTCGATGTCAGGGTGCTGTTGAATCGGGTGATGGATGTAAATACAACTGTCCGTGTCAAAGTACAGGACGCGTTCTTCTAACAGTTCTAAAGCTTCGTACAATTTTAAGCGAGCATGGGCTGTCACGTAAGCCGCAATGATGACATTTCCAAAAGGGTCGTCTTGTACAAGGTCCAGATCTTCTTCGTAATTGACCAAGATCAAATCCTCTCGAACGACGTCCACGTGTTTCATGTATTTGGTTTTGTCGTGAATCATCTGGAAGTAGCGGGAAGGTTCTGTCAAATATTCCGTCTTGGGTAAACACGGTCGTTGTGCCATTTTACCCCACAAGCAATTTAACATCACTTTGGCAAACGATCGCCTGCCTTCGTTTTTTGCGATGTGGTCTAAAGAGATGCCTTCTTGTGCGTAGTATTTCTCTTTGAATTGTATTTGGTCTTCGGGAGTGTGACACCAGGAAGGATAGCCGCTGGCTTCTTGTTTCAGTTTCAAAAAGGCATCCACGTAGTCGGCGAAAATGCCTTTCTGAGTAGGGTCACCCTTGTGGTACTGTTGTGTCTTGGGAAAGTGGCAAATTTCGTACACTTCTAACAGTTGGTATCCCATGTCCAGAGCTTTGAACAATTCCACGCTGACCCAGGTTCCCGTCAAGGCACGTTCTTCCTGGCTGTGATGGCAAGGTTGGTCCTGGTTGCACGTTTCGGCACAAGTACGGCACAAGGGAAACATCAGTTTGCCTTGACAATGGTGAGGTAAGACGGGATGGTATAGGTTCGTGGGAGGCAAAACTTTGCACTTGATCAAGCCTTCGTATTGTCGAATGTTTTTCAGGTCGATGTGTTCTGTGAACAATTGCGGGTGCCCTACAGGAAAGCGACAATATTTGCACACGTAGGGATACAGCGAACACACGTCCAAGTATTTGATTTCTTCTCCTTTCTCTTCGTCGGCTTGGTACAGCAAACAGGTGGCATTGGTCCTTCCTCCGTACAAACTATCCCTCGGGTTCATCGGGTCCATGAACTGGTAACTTTCCATGAGGCGTTTAAACTCGGGATCGGTTTTCAAACGGTGATCGTACTCGTGTTCCCACATTTCCACCACTTGGTATCCTTGCTGTTCTAACTTTAGGCGTCGCTGACAAGTGTCCTGGTACAAGTCTTCCATGGTTCGTTGCAAAAACTGATTTTTAGTGTCACGGTCAGGGTAACAGATGGGACATCTGTGAAATAAGCAACCGTTAAACTCGTACACGATCTTGGGGTTTTCTAAGTCCCAGCCATCTACCGAATACGTTCCGATGGTCTTTTCGCCTCCTCCGTTGCGGGCATGCTGAATCCATTTGTCTTCCTTGTCGCACAAGTAATGTAACCAACGTAGGGCTTTGACCGAGTATTGACGCTTGACATAGTTAGTCGTTTGAGGACTGATGACAGCCACGGTGTTTTCAAGCATGAATCGTTGGCGGTACACTAAGGAACACGCTTTGGCAATGGTGCAAGCTTCTTTCAAAGGATCGACCCCTCCGTGTTCCATGAACAGTTCTCGAAATTTTCCACAGCAACGTCGTAAAATGTCCACGTCGGAACGACAATACTTTAACATTTCTTCCTGAAAGTCGAAGGGGTCAGAGGCATGAGCCTGGTACCAAGCGTAGAAAGCTTCTCGTTGTTCGGTACGCATGTTGTCGGGGTCGTAATAGTGAGCCTCAGGTAAATGGGGTAGAACGGCATGTTGATTGGCTTCCGTATTGAAAAAGTGTGGAAAGTACCCTTTAGCCATTTCTGTCATTCCAAACGTTTTAGGCATTCGACTCAAAGGCATGGCCAAGTAACTCATCGAATCTTTAAACTGTACTTGTCCCACTTGCATGAAAATGATTTTGGCTCCGTTCAAAGTGACTTTAGGACGTTCGGTGCCATGTTCCGTATAGTATCTGAGAAGAAACTGTCCATCGTATCCGGAGAAATTGTGAGCCATCACCGTGGCATGACGATGACAATCTCCGTAACGTTCGATGTCCTCTTTGCTCCATGTCTTGTCGATGGGGTCTAAGACCCATTGGGCAAAATCGGCTAACGTGTTTGGTCCTCGAAAGATTTTTTCACGTCCTCCAGGAATCTTGCTGCAGTGAGGGCAATGACTGAAGATAGGTTCTTGAATGCACTTCTCGCACGCTCGATGAGCCACGCAGAAATTAGGAATGTGAATGCCGGTCTCTTGCATGCATTCGAAATCGAAAAAGATGAAATTGCCTTTCTTCTTGTGACCGTCCTCTTCCTCTGGTGGGGGTTGGTATTTTTGCACGTAACATTCGTGTTCCAAGTCCACGATGTGGTGACAAATGTGACATTTTTTCTTTCCTCGACATACGTGTGTCTTGGTACTATTGGTACGTATGCCTTGTCCACACGTAGGGCACAATCTCAGGAGTTGACAAGCACATTTCTTCTGTGAACCTTGTGTTTTCAAATGTTGCTGGTAACAGGTAGGGCTGACAAACGTGCGCAGACAAGTTGAACAAGGCACTGGTTCTTCGCTCAGACAGGGTGGAGAGGCCAAAGGTCCTGGGCATTTCCATCCACAAGACTTGTGTTGCTCTCGATTGTTATAACCATAATCACATTTCTCACAATAATAACTGTATTCCAGGAATCCAGTGATACTGGTAATGGTATCGAAATGTTCATCGTGATAATATACATGAATGTATTTTCCGTCCTTAAAATCTTGGCCTCGAAACAACAGAGTTCCACGCATTTCTTGAGGGTGCACTTTCAAGGTGTAGCGTGGAGCTAGGGCATCTTGCAATTTTTGCATCTCAGGAATGCCACAGGGTGTGTCTTTGGACAGTCCGGCTTGTTGTAACAGGAGTTCTGCTTCATTTCGTTGTTTGGCTCGATCGGATTGTTGAATAGTTTTCCAGGTTCTTTTCCATTCTACCGTGTCGTTCTTGTTGGCATAGGTTCGTCCCACCACGATGGCACGGGCTAAACACATCTGGTCTTGAGGGTTGTGAATTCGGACGAGACTTGTTTTGGTGTTGCGAAGGTTGTCCACCAATAACATCTTTTTGCGTCCTGTCCCTTGAGGAAGAGAGACGTGGGCCATTTTCAGTGTGGCTTTACCATCGGTGATGTCAAACTGGTCATTAGATTGTTGTACGTGTTGAATCTTGTCCATGATTTTGGAAGGGGTTAGTTCTGCGGGTCTGCTAAACTCGATCCAAACAGGGGATTTCAAACCGTCGTGATCTATGGATAGTGTCAAGCGATCGTCTTCTTTGGGTTGACATTGTCGCTTGAGTGCGGTGAGCAAAGAATCCCACATCTCGGTGATAAACCCTTCTGCTTTCTCCAAGGGTACGTTGGCCTTGAAATCTTTAAACTTCACCGTGTAGGTGTAAGCCGCGGTTCTAAATTTTCTAGAGGAGCTCTTTTCCGTCTCTCGAATGGAATAGTACTTTTCAGGGTTGACTAAGGGTGGTGAACTTGGTTTAGAGGGTTCGGTTTCTGGTTCACTCATGTCCTCTTCAAAATCACTGGCATGAATTTGTGCCAAGATTTCATCCCTGGTACGAGGCGATAGATCACGTTTCTGCCTCTTACTTTCTTCTTCTTCTTTCTTCTCGAATGAATAGGATCGTTTCATCTTGAATGCAAAACGTCAAATGACTCAAGTTCAAACACCATAGACTAATTTATAGTCATGGCAAACCAGCGTATATAAAAAGGGTGTGTCTTGTCCTTTCACTATTCATTTCACTCTCAAACCGAGGAGAACAATGGAAGAGACTAGCCAAATCGAACGTTTCGTCAGAGCTTTGCGAGGGGTCATTAGAAAGTTCTCTTCAGACCAGCCGACAGACTACTCTCCTTCCTTTCGAGATAAGAGTCAGGATACTTGCTATATCTGTCAGAAGAAAGGGCATTGGTCTTAAGAGTGTCCAGACCGTCAAAAAAGAAAAAAACAGGGGCTAAAAAAGACAGAAGTAAAGATACCTGTTATTATTGTAAAGAAAAAGGACATTGGTCTCCAGATTGCCCAAAAAAGAAACAAGAGGAGTCAGAAGAAAAGAAGGATTCTTCAGAAGAAGAGAGGGATTCTTCGGAAGAAGAGAGGGATTCTTCGAAAGAAGAGAGGGATTCTTCAGAGGAAGAAAGAAGACAATTCTATTTAAAAGAAGCAAAGAAACAGGAGAAGAAAAGAAGAAGGGAAGAAAATGAGGAAAAAACGGTGAAGAAATTCAAAAAACAGAGAGACTAAACAAGGAGAAAGAAGAAGTCAATGAACTTTTAATTAAAGTGTTGTGCTGTGAATTGGATTGTAAAAAATGGATAAAAGAATACATGAATGATATAAGGTAAGTGTCTTTGAGTTTTGATTTTAAAATAAGAAGCTACACTCACGCACTCATACACAGACACGTACTATAAGGGTAAAATGGGTGGGGTTTATTTTTGAGTTATTGGCAAATTGAAATTGTATTTCTTTTCGAGAAATGTGGGTGGCCCTGAAAAGGGCCTTTTCATTTTAGTGTAGGGGTGAGTTTAACCAATCAACTTTAACTGCCTTAAGCCTTTGCCACGGCCAAGGCCTACTTCTGATGATTGGGTTGAAATCACTAAGGGTGGTACGATAGGCTTAGTCACAGGGTTGGCGTGTTTAGCTCGGGAAGGTCGTATTCTCTTCGGTCGTGATAAAGAAGTCTGATACATTTGTTTCAGACTTCTTAACTCCGCTAAAATGTCCAACAGTACCGTAGCCGTTTGATTTTCACCCTCTTGTTTCTTTGCTGCTACTTCTTCTTGCTGTTGTTGCTGTTGTTTTTTTCTTACCTCTTCTTGTTGCTGTTGCTGTTGCTGTAGGAGAAAAGCTTGTTCCGCTTCCTTTTGTCGTTGCATAAATTTCTCCAATTCTTCTTTCTGTCTCTGTCTAAAATTCTCCACTTGCGGTAATGAAGAAGGTAACGAAGGTTCCGGAACAAATTCTTGCGAGGTAAGAAAATCCACAAAATCCCAATGTACCTCTTCTGAAAGTAAGTCCGGGTTCCCTTGGGCAGTCTCCCCTGCTGGTGCACCCCAATGGATCGTTTTCTGAGTTTCCGTCATGTTGAATCACTGTCGCATAGATTGACTGCACACAAGCGCTAGCGAATCTATATAGACCACGTGACGTCACAGACTGCTCTCTTCGGATTGGATGCGAGCTGACTGAATTTTGTAACGCGTGTTCGGATTGGTGAATGAATTCAATCCGTTTCAATCCTTCCTGTACCTGTAAATAAGCGCAGTTCACTGCATTGATTCACCTATTCTCGTCGCTTCAAGATGTGGACCACAGTTGAGTCATCCACCCTTGTGTCTTCCATGATGTTTAGGACGGATATGCTCATGTATGTCTGGACTGTTGTTGATAGGACAGATACTAGTCAATGGATGAGGAGAGTTTACATAGAAAGACAAGGATGTCTCAAGAGGGTACTTGTGTATGGACCGGCAGTTAGAAGGAGTTTAAGAAGAAGAAGAAGAAGATGTGACAGATGCCATCTATGTTACTATTAATATTAACATAAACCCAAAGGCCCTTTTCAGGGCCAGCCATATTTCTCGAAAAGAGATAGCCTTTCCATTGCCTACCCCTTTTTTTAAATTTAAATTTAAATTTAACTTTTAAAAAAAAATCCCATATTCAATTCCCCTTGTCCCTAGACAAACCCAAACTCTATTCCCATGTTAATTTCCCCTTATCGCTAGACAGACCCACACTATAGTTCCATGTTAAATTCCCCTTGTAGCTAGAGTGACCCACGATTTTTCTCCATGTTAATTTCCCTTGACGCTAATCTGACCCACGATTTTTTCTCCATGTTAATTTTCCCTTGACGCTAGAGTTGCCCAAGGGGTCTTGTAATGCTAATTCCCCTTGACGCTAGGGTGCCCCCATTTACTACTAACGTATGTCTAGACAATATTCTGTTATGAAAACGTATGTCTAGACAATATTATGTTACGAAAACCTAAGTCTAAACAATATTCTGTTAACATCATTAATGAAATGCAATTAAACATCTTATCTTAATACTAACTGATTTTTAAAAAATGCAAAATATTGTAGCATCTGACAGCATTCATAAATTTGTCATGTATGCATAATTAATTTATTTCCAAATTTTTTTTCAATATCCAGCTCAGATTTACATCGTCGTTATGGAGGAAAACTGATCGATCTGTCTTGATTGTGTACAGTAAACTAGAACCTATGTGTGGAGATGAACTGATTTACCACTAAAACAAAAACTAAATAAAAAATAAAACTGTTGTGCATATACACTTTCTTTAACTAAAATATATATCTTCAATTCTACACAGCATATACTGTGTAGCTACAAAGGTAATCATGCAATCTGAGGAGTGTAGACTCTTTGCAAAACATGTATATGTCACATTTTAGTGTGGTTTGATGTGCAGACAGTTTGTTGCGCTGAATTTCAGATTCAGTAAATAATTACTTTTTCTTCTCTTCTTTTGCTTTTCAGCATTGAACTTTCCAGTGTGTCCAAATAAAACTTACGTTTATGAAAACTATCTTTCTAGACAATCCTGCTGTTACGTACGTATGCTTTGGTATCAGACATTTATATGAGAAGCTGAATTGTAAACAAAGAAAATGGCAATGAGTCACAGATTACAAATGGCCGATTAATCACTATGCACTAGAGCCAACACAAGAACCGACACACCATATTACATATTCTAAAGAATTAGCAAGTCTCTTTAAATTACTATCAGTGATGCGTAAATGTAGCCAATGAATACCGCGTGGAACAGAGAGGGAAAAGTACTCGGGGAAATAGACAGTAAATAATGACCAGGAAGTTATTGTAATCTGTGTCATTGTGACTTGACACTTGGGAGATCCTCTTCTCTTTGATCTGAAAGGGACCATGAGGTAATCGTAATGATGATTCCCAAATCGTAAGTTAAGTCATCCTGCGCCACATGATCTCAGGTCCAATATTTTCTCCAAAATTCAGTTAACAACATATATGTAATGCATGTGCGAAATTCTATGAGAAACGTGACCAATTTTATAAAGGTATTGCTAATAACTATAACTATATAATCTGTAGGTATAATATGCCGAATATGTCGTTTGTTCATTTCTTAAGAGGCAATTAATTAAGGCATGGAATGCGGTGGCATAGCCTGCCGGACTCGTGATTGAAAGAATGCGGGTTAGAACTATTACATGAAATCCAGTACTACACTACACATTTCGACCTCTATTACTTTACACTTTTTGCGACATTTGAGCGACAATTAACATTCACATGCATATTATATGCAACAGGAAAGTTAGTAACTATGTAATAGGTGCATTATAAATTATTACTAGATGGTATTGACTATACATTTCTTATAAGCAAGAGATCGGCAAGAAATAAGACATTGTAGGACAATTCCATCTACAAACTGTTTGCGGGACGTGATTTTGAATTAAATATTGTTTGGTAGCATTTCTCTTTGTCATATGGTTTACCAAGAAAACCTTGTGACAGAGAAAAACAAACAAGCCTTTTTGATACCATCATGAAATACATGATTATGCAAATTATCAGTCTTAACCAACAAATCCCATGAACGATAAAAAGTATCAGTCTTAACAAACAAGTTACATAAACGACTTTTTTGGTAGAAGACTGCTAGACAGATAGCAGTGCGGGTGATTTTCTTTGGCATAATGAAACCCCACGGCTTGTCATACTTTTTTCCCTTGCTGTTTGTAGTGTTTTTCATCTAATTTCACCTGATTAAAATGCATTATTTTGTGTTCATTTATGATAATAGAACTTTGATTCTCAAAGTTGAAATACGTTTTAATGTGCATTTCAACTGAAATCAGTAAGAACTTTAATGCAATAGATCTCGTGTCATTGCAATAGTTGTGAATCGCACAATAAGGGTTACATGTTTTGCAATATCAATGTTTATTGTCAAATTTTGAGTGGGACTTGATCATTTTAAGCACATGGTGTTGACGGTCTTAATAAGAAATGCATCCAATACATTTGGGATAGGATTTATTAATGAAAACCAGAGAAGGCTCGGGGACGGAGGAAGGGAGTGCGCGCGTTTGGTGCCCATCCACTATATCCACCCCTCCCCCCTTAAAAAAAACAACAAAACAAACAAGTGCGTTGCAACCGTATAACTTCCTATAGAAACTTTAATTTACAGTTAAATTAGGCCCTGGAAATGTTTAAAATGCCCTAGTCTCCAAGAGCTTTAGACCAAAGTGGTAAGTTCCATCCAATTGTCCCCTTATCTACCTATTCACGCACACTCCCCCCCCCCATGATATTTTTGGATCCGCCCTTGAAAACTCAAGAGTATAGCCAGCGAAATATGTTTTGTTAAAGTGTAGACTTACTGTTGCAACAAGTAGGTCCTAGGGTGCTTTAAAACGTATAATGCAATAAACAAATGGGTTTGAATGTACTTTCAGTGGACTAGACAAAAAAAAACAAATGGGTCTCACGTTGCTTTCAATGGACTATACAATAAGCAAATGGATCTGAAGGTGCTTTCAATGGACTATACAATAAACAAATGGGTCTTAAGGTTCATTCAAGGGATTATACAATATACATATATGAGTCATCAGTTTGCAAAAAGATTTTAGCTGCTGCCTTGTTGATACCACTATCACCTACCATTTAACTGAGTTACGATTGAGAATATTCCATCCAGAATGTTCTGGCATAATTCGATGCAAATAGTCTGTGTGAATTCCTAATTTTGAAATCCAGACTGAATCATAAGTTTGGAATCCAGACGGTGTCTTAAGTTTGGAATCCAGACGGAAAGAAAGTAAGCTTGCCCACATAATAACAACAACACAACATATAAATCAATTGTGCGGTTTGGCATTATTAAAAATGTATAGGGGATAACAACAACACAACATACAAATCAATGGTGTGGTTTGGAAATATTACCAAAGCTTAATGGACAACAATATCATGATTTTCAAAGCAACGGTTATGTTTGGCAATAGTAAAAGTGCATATTGTATAATAACAAGATGACATACAAATCAATGGCTTGGTTTGGCAATATTTAGAATGCATGCTAGAGATGTTGAATGACAAGAACCCACTTTCTTTTTACAAAAACAGCAATTTAAAATTACATGGTCTCCGCTCCTGACCTCTGTATACTAGCGTAAGATGAGAAGAACAATGATGGGCATCATTACAAAGCCATGATGTCTTAAGAGAGTTTTCTTACAATACTGACATCAGTATCCATTGAATAAATCTTTTTGATGGAATACTGTATAATGATTAACTGCCGCTTTGACATAAGTGGTTAGAGCGTCCGCCTCGGATACTAGAGGTCGCGTGTTCGAACTCCGACCGAGTCAAACATAAGTCTTTTAAAAAATGGCAATAACAGCATTAAGAGGTTAGTGTTAGGACTGGTTGGCCTGGTGTCAGGATAATGTGACTGGGTGGGACATAATGCAACATGACTGCTGCATGATGCCCCAGTGCTAGACATCACTATAAACTGCCATACTGCAGACATCGTAGCGATATGACTGAAAAACTGTTAAAGCTATCCCAAAAAATCCAAATTACCCCCCCCCCACACACACACACGAATAATGTTTAGGACAAAAAATATATTATCGTTTAAAATGGGTTGGAAAAAACAGCGAGCTGCATTCTATTTTGCTTTTATTGTATTATTATGAACACTAGAATAAAAATGCACTCACAATAGAACACTAGAACAAAAATGCACTCACAATAAAATATACAAATATTGCAGAATTAGGCAGATTATTTTTAGCTCAAACAGTGATTTACCGATATCGGCTAAATTGTATTATTGTTTTCGTTCGATTGATGCATGCGTCATTTCTAATAAATTTAAATACAAAACAATCGATTGGACTACGTTTTCTTATATACTTTACACATAAAATGTATCTTGTAAAACAGCTCACGGGAACCTTCTATCTTCCAAGTACTAACATTTCCCAATATAGCTTGAGTTGATTTAATAGTATCTCTTCCCTTCTCTCTTGATTTGATTTACTGATTTCTCAAAGAGATAGTCCATTTGATTTATATGCATCATCCTTGTATATCTCTAAACCAATGCAGTGTCGGAGATTGATAAGTGCGATAATCTGGACTCCAGACTAGAGATAAGCCTTTGAGACATACATTTAGCCTACTTGAGTATGAGTTATGTAAATAAAAACGTTATCGCCCATCGTTCTTGCCTATGTCGATCACAAGATGAGAATGTTTACCATTTCCTTTTGAGTGCAGATTGTATGATAACGTGAGAGATCAACTGTTTCGGATAAATTCATTATTTTTTATCAATACTGACCTGAATGCTCTATTGTTTGGAAATGTACTACAGAGCAGAAAATATCATTATAACTTTCCGTTATGCGAGACCAATTTGAAATAACATAATAGTTTACAGTCGTGTTTTTAACTGAATTGCATTTTGAATGATGTATGCATAGTACAGACAGAATGAGAAGGGGTTAAGCTTGTTATCAACCACTATAGCTATTCTAGTTTATTATATATATATATATATATATATATATATATATATATATATATATATATATATATATATATATATATATATATATATATATATATATATATATATATATATATATTCAGTCATATCACTACAATGTCTGCGGTGCGGGAGTTTTTAATGATGTCTATTAAGCTGTAGAGCAAAACGTGTTTAGAGGTGAAATGGTGGTGGGTGGGGTGCTATTTGCTGGCGCCCATGAGTGGTTGTAATGCATAGAAGATGGTCCACATTCTGGAAGAATGTTGTGTGTCATTGGTGAGCTGGAATTGTTTCCTTTGAAGTGCGTAATTAATAAAAATATTGGATACATAGTGGAGGACATTTCTAATATCAGAAGCATTATTTCTTTACCTAATTTTAATGTATTCAGGAATCATTTGAAGCTCGAAAAGGTTTGTGCAAGATGGGCCCCACATTAGTTGACAGCTAATCTAAAATTGGTTGAACATGTAAATTTAAACTAAATACCAAAAACATTAATGATAACCATTTGAAAGACAGGAAGACATGTGGGTGGGGGTTGGGGTTGGAGGAAACAGATTTTCAACAAATAAACTCCTATTGAACAGAATGGCAATGAAAGATGTTGCCAATTTTTAGAGCTACAGAAACAGGTTGACGAAAACAGAAACATGATTTTATAAGCTCAAGACCTGGTTAGACGGATTCAATACTTTATCTAGTGCTATTCTGTGTTGCAATTATTGAGGGAAAGAGTAGATGATTTACATAACGTTTTTCACTATCTACAACCGATTGAACAGAGAATACGCATTGAGATAGAAGTCTTTGGGATTGCCATGTAGAAGAAAAAACAAAAAATATGAATGGTAAAATGAAATTGATAAAAGCAAAAAGGAGTTGTCTAAAAGCAAAACAAATACCGCGATGTATTTTAATTCTCATTGTACAGAGCGATGAGTGTTCCGATGATATTCAATTTACTGAATTAGTTTTACAGTAAAATTGTAACCAATAAATGAGATAAGCTGTTTTAAGAAATAAATGGGTTGTTTGCCATTTTTAAAGCGAAATAACGCCAGAAAAATAGGTAACATTTACTGCTTTGAGTATGCTCTGTCCAGTGTTTTCCAAATACGAGTTATACACAATAGGTCAAAGAATGAATTATGCCACGTGATAAATGGATCATGCGCACAAATTGTTTGGTAAATCGAAACATTGATTTAAAGGTGCTGTACTTTTCTTATTTTTATTTTGCATAGCGTCAAAGAAAAAAGCACTGATTTACATGTTGTAGAAACAATATGCATCTTACAGAACGCGGACCACTAGCAAACTAGAGGTATTTGAAACTTTTTGAATAATTTGTTATAATGTTTTTGTTTCTTTTTGAACCTGTAACAAATTTAATACTTATAGATGGACAAAATAACGATAAATATAAACAAAATACGCACCTGCACGTGCAGCACGCATGGAACATGACCCATCATGTCTGCGACTGGGAAGCGGGAAGTGATTCCTCTGAATCGTGCAATTGATGAAAATGCTCGATACTCCATAGAAGATATTTCTATTATTACATACATTATTTCTTTATCTATTTTTAATGTATTCAAGAATCGTTTGAAGCTCAAAAGTGGTTCGTTCAAGGTGGGCCCCACAATAGTTGATAGCTGATCAAAAAGTGACCCGGGTTGAAATAGCCAAAGAGGTACTCGCCAAATATGAAGAGTAACTAGAGACGTTTTAATGAGACTGCTCCAAAAGATCAAATATGAATTTTAGTGTCTGAACCCGAGTCGAGAGAGTATAATAATTTATATCGAAGAAAATGAGCAGAGATTACAAATCGCTCGACGTAATCGCAATGTCATCAGTTTTATAAGCAATATTTTTCGATACAAAAAGTCTGGTTGTCCAGGTATCTGTAGTTGACTTGCTTGTGTCAATGGACAAAGTTTACGCATCCAAAGTGTTGCCAAGAGGTTGTGGAACACTTCCGAAGCATCAGTTCACACACCAGTAAACAAAGTATTATCTACATTTTATGTCAAAGTACTGGCTCATAAATCCGCCATCGTGGTAGACTTCCTCGAGGAGCACAGCATTCAAACTTTGCCACATCCTCCATACAGCTCTGATTCGGCTAAAGGTGATTTAGGGACGAATCCCGTTATCAAGGGGAAAGACGACTTTAAAGCCGCCATGCGACATACTGTTCATAGTAATGTATGTAGTTATACAGGGCAGTAATATTCAGAACTTTTTTTTTAAATACGCCCTTATCTTATAAGACGAAATTAAATTATTTTCAAAGCTCAAGTAAAGAAGTTAAAATGCTTAAGAATACTTGAGGCTATTGCTTTGTCTTGCAATAAATTCCTAATTAATATTTGAACTTTGATATAATGGTAAACCATTTAATAAATGTTGTCTCCATGTATGATTTAAACATATTTGCCATAGTATTATGTGATCAAGTACTTTTTAAAAAATGTTTGGGGTCAAAAAGAAGTCTTGTGGTATCTACCCCTTTTTATGGGATGATAAAAAAACTCGTCCAATGCTGTATATATGTTTTTGTTCGTTTTGTGTATTTACTTGGGAAGACACGAACCTGAATATATATTTTATAACAGCATAATGGTACATTCCATCCTTTTAGTTATCATCATCGCTTGGATCAATTATGATTAACACGTCAACGTGCTCGTCCCTTTTCCTTTTTTTTGGTATAAGTTTTAAAGATTTCTTTTTAGAAAGACAAAATACAGCTAAGAATCAAATACAAGGTTAGCTAGCGATGTTAGTGATTTTCTATAATAATTACAGAAATTTACAAAACCTTTATAAAAATAATTTTAACTGGTTAAGAGCAAACCGTGTGACGCAGAAATACTAGTTTATAACACCAGAAAGTAACTGCTAATGTGCAATTGCGCTTGAATATTAGCAAACAGTTGTTAAAAAGAGCTATGTTTTTAACTCATTGAAATTCCCTCATGCTTTTATAAATATTTGTAACTTTAAGAATAGATCATGAAGTAAGAACATTGATTACACACTACGAACAGACAACATTACACTTTCCCTTAAAATTAGAATTACAAAATGCATGCGAAATTCAATTAGCAGTTCTGATATACCGATAGAACAAATTTCATCATATAATCGAGTGAGTGATCGAACTCATGTCATCATTACCTGACTGCTTTGGGTCTTTTCCTAATTACTGTCGTTGATAGGTTAGTGTTGCCGTATTTCTTTTCCTTCTCTCTCCCTCTAGCCTCTGCTGGTCATCAATCATCTAGGTTGTAGACTGTATTCTTTTTACGACGTGCAGATCAAGTATGGGGTTATTTTTTCTTTGAAAAAAATATAATACCCAACATAAATACGTGGCAGGTTTCTTCGTCTCTTTGGATGAACCAATATTCCCATCTTTTTCACGTCAGATGTTGTCTATCGTAATTCAACAAAACTATGTTCTAGTACATTCACAGCCTAATACTGATGCACACTATAACATAATAAATTAAAGTCTTGATTGCGACTACTCGCATTCCTCTGGATCTTTACATAATTAGACCTCTTTAATAACCCTTACACCCCGCTATGGTTATAAATCACTAATTGAACTGTCAGTCGGTACACATTCCTAATGCTAACACCATCGATTCTCGGTTGAAAAAAATTCACAACTTAATTACACGAATGAATTAATGGACTTCACTCCTGGTTTTAACTACGTTACTTTACTAATTAGCGATTCACTGACATACATTTCCAGAAACAGAAAAATCAATTCTCAGCATATATGGTACAAATCATTTAAGACAGATACTTTACTTCTCACAATTAGTGTAAATCTTTAGGATCCATTATTCCTATAACCTTCGAGACAAATCAATTCTCGCAATGCGTATTAGAGTAATGCATGAAATTCCTACACTGCATGATTTATACTACAGCTGGAAAAGTCTATTCGAATAAATCCATATGATACACGAGTCAAACAACACTTGAGGAAAAACGCATGCAAACCGTTAGCTTCCGAACTCACTGAAAGTTTGATGTATTAATTTAAAATGAATAAATTCAACAAGTAGTTACAAACTACGTCAATGAAAATACTATATGCAGTTGAGACTAACCTTGTGCTTTATTGAGACTCACTCTTTGAATGCAGCTGAATCGCTCTTTGTCGTGTCTTCAACTTTCCGACACAGGTCCCATTGGACAGTTTAACGAGAAAAGTACATTTTACTAATCTTGGAGCCAAATTCTTTAGAACTTAGACTGCCTAATTTCTCTAGGAAGATTTACTTAAAACCTTTATTTCCGTCTGCGACCGCCCCCAGTTCAGCTTAGCCAATCAGGATTACTTTCTCTAACCGCAAAAAGTTTTGACACACCCATCGAAGTTATGATAATTATCTCTAGTCTGCCTTTATTAATACCTGTTCTGGAAAATGTCATTGTATGATACCTATTTCAAATGGCCCAATATTCCCAAAAGTTGTACTCTGTTTTGTTTCAACTCTGTCATTCACTGCTTTCTGACCTTATACTGACAGATCTATAGGACTTTTATCGAACGGACTCTAATTAAAATTAAATTCATGAGTCAGATAGAGCAGATCACATCCCTCGTAGTCAGCAATGTATTGCGAGTCTAGCTCGTTCGTCAAACGTAATGATTACCTGTCACGCTGACCACGACAGAATGTACAGTGAATTTATCTCATTAAAATATTGCACCATCACTGCCTACATCCACTAAATGTGTTTTTTTGTTGTTTACATCGATGTCAACTTATTTTATATTCCTATAAGGAATCTATTTTTCTTCAGAGTACAGGCGGAACTGAATGTATGTTCATTTACTCAGACAGTATCATCGTAGTCAGTCTTTGCTTTTAAGATGCCACAAAGGTATTTACTTTATGCGTGAAATGTTCTTTTATAAACGCTATTGACTTGAATTCTGCTATAATGCACATTCTTTCTGGAGGATAAAGACACACTGATAAATTACTTGTTAGAGCCAGGCGCACACAACTGCATGTCATAATCACAGAAACGTGCTTCATTGATGAAACTCGGATCAGGCTATTTTGGAAGCTGATTACATTGTCATGTTGATGAGTAACAGACCATGCAAGTCTGTATTCAGCCAAGTCTATAATCAGTGGTGTAATTGATCAAAAACTCTGGACGATCTTACCGACTTTGTACCTCAAGCTCTATATTTTTGATAATGAGCCATTTTTCACATTCGTCAAATTTGAATGTTCTTCATTGAGGAATTACGTCATTAGTTTAATTATCGCCGCTATCATCACAAATTACATCAAAGAGACATAATGGTATCCTAACTGAAGGTACCTAAAATATATTATATGAACATTTGTTTAAATATAATCAATAAGTCTCTTTGAGATGAGTATCAACAACGAATCCAAAGAAGCACGTTCCTAACGTATTGTGTGACAGGTTTCAAAATTGATATACGATTTTTGATTTGATTTAAAGTCTGTCATGTGCTTTGGTATTTTACAGCTTTAATGACCAAGTTGCTTGTAATATAATCAGGGTTAACATCTCACCTCTATCCATCATGAGACATACTTGCATTTGAAAGTTTTGCAGTTCTGGTTGACAATTGGTCTGTAAGATAAAGAGAATAATCTGATGTAGCCAGATTAGGTTGTCAGTATTAGTAGACTCCCTCTGGTTTCAACACACTTTCCTGACTGCGCCTCTGCGCTCCACTACCGTTAACTTTAATAAAATACATTTTTTTGGTGTTGGAATTATTTCGATTAAAAGTTTTGTAAATGATTGCAAATAGTTTATGGAACACTTTTGTTTATGTGCTGCTTCTGTCTCAATACCAGCATATAAAATATTTCTATACCTTATGTGCTCGCTCATAAGTCGAGTCAAACTGCGAAAAACATAGATCCTGATCTGCCGTAATATAATGCGCCTGTAGATAAGGGTCAATGTTGTTTATTCCACTGATTAATTATAACAAATTGAACGGATTCAGATCTGCCGGCGCATTATGTGACGGTAGCTCTGGGTCTTTGCAGTTTGCAGTTGGACTTGTCTTATGAGCGAGTGCATATGTGACATTATTGTCTGCAGAACAAACCCGACGTTTGCTATTCTGACAGCAGGCACCTAGCACAAAAAGACAATCAAAATGGGAAAGGACTGAAAGTGAAGCTTTTATATAAATTAAGCTCTTGAGGATTTCCAGATAATGTTTATTTCAACAGCATTCGTATGTGGCTCTCAGAGAATGATAAAAACTGACTAAAAACAGCATTCAGGATCAATCTGCCTGTCTAGTGCATATTATTGTGAGTGTTAAAATTTGAAACGATGTATAAATACAAACACTGGAGCAAGATAAAATAAGTTTCCAATTTTACTGGATGTGATCACACGGTGTTAAAATGGTACAATCACTCCAAAATGCATGTTTGACTCTATTGCTCAGATTACACAAGATAAAGGTCAGCTATGTCCCTCTCTAGCGGGCTAACAAATAGCACTAAAAGTAGCTAAGCTATAAATGAATCAAATACGGTATATAGAGATGATGCTTTCACTGGTCCAAAACAATTTACGAGTTTATAATTGGATTAGATTGACAAGCTACTAAGAATCGCCTGATGTTTCTTTGACCACTTTTAACGTGTTTGAGATTAATTCACACAGGTATTGCTTAGAAATCAAATATAGCACACAGGCATAGCAATAAGTAGTTTTCTATTCATCAATTGTGTTACCTAACAAGAAAAAAAAAGGGAAGACAACAAGCTTTATAAAATTTAACAAATAATTTATTTCCATAGAAAAAAGACAAGCTAAAAATGAGAAAAAAGAAATTATGGTTTTACGAATCATCTCCAAAAATAATCCAAGAATTAAAAACTAGAAATCGTAGAAACAAAAAGTCCTAATGAAAATGAGTTCGAATCTCGATGAAATCCAAAATGGAAGGCAATGACGTATGTTGTGGTCGCCGTCGCACTGAACATCGAGGCGGCATAAAATAAACGTATCACGTTTGTTGCAACCCATTATACACAGTGTATGAAGTTTGCTATTCGGATATGTCAACATATTAACATATCACTTTATGTGAATCTGATTGGTCCAAATAAACCCATGAAATTCTTGCGCACTATTCTGATAAATGACTGACTGCAACAGGTTAATTTTCCTCTTCATGTCTTCTTTTTCTGTTTTTCAAATTACTATCAACAATTTGGCGGTCATCTTTACAACTGATTGCCTTGGGAAGAAAGGTTACGTCTGTCGGAATATGACCAATTTATCTCTCGCGGGCTCTTTACAAATTAAATTAAGATTATCGGTCAATGGATAGGTGGGTGTGTGTGTGTCCAAATGTAAAACTAGAACGTGATTTAAATGTCAGTATATATAAGTAATAAAGTCAACCCTGGTTTAAAAAAGACTATTCACAAGTGCCGGTCTCCGAACTGAAAGAATGTTTTTCCAAATCAAATTAAACAAAATATCCGGTCACAAAACATTAAATCCCGAATAACTATTTTATTCTATACAGCAACACCTTTATAGTCTATATTTAGTAACATTTCTTCATACAAGAATCATCCCTTCATACGGATATCCAAGAACCGGAATGATACTTTAGTAGAATCAACATGCTTTCTATAGATAAACTGTAGATAGTCACATCGAAATCCATGTATATGGGGTGCCAACTGCTTCCAAGCAAGCGAATAATGTGACATCAGACAATAATTTCCATTATAGATCCATTGTTGAAGAATGATGTCTATATCAGCTGCTCTTTTAATTCTGGATGCAGTTCCTCTTTCAACTATAATTTGTAAAACATCTATTTCTAAATGCTACTAGTTATCGATTTGTGCTGATTAAAATTCCGTTTGGGACTTTTTTTCAGACGTGAAAAACTTATTTAATTAATACCAAAATTCATTTGTTCGTCTTTCCAAACGTATTTCAGAAGAAGAAAAAAACCCAGAATCTCAACTGGGTAATGATATAATATTAAAGTAAATTAAACTCGTTGACTAAATCATTAACCTTTTCTGATCTTCTATACAGCGAGGAAAACAAAGTTTGTTTTTTTTAAATCTGTGGACGTTATTTTGAGCTAGATAAAAGTTATAATAAATTTTCTTTGACACTGACTTGAAATGACAAACGCCAAGGGCCACTGATGCTTTAAAGAATAGGCATTATTCGTACTTTTACAAACTTTCATCAAAAACATGCACACATACCTTTGGCTCTCCCTATAGCTCTTATCGGGACACATTTATCGTCTATATTCAACACATTTGAGCATATGCTAATTTAACATCGATCGGATCTTGCTGAGAGAAATTATTATTGCGTTGGCATGTAAACAAAGGTATATAAAATCCTAATTTTTGAACATGACACTATTCCAAGGCACGATTGATTCCTTTCTCAATTTGTACAGTAAAAATATGGAATTTCAAGTTTATATGGGATGTTTTCACTTGAATAAATGTGCATACACATATTAATCTGTCATGTAATATGGACAATCATCTCAAAGTTTGCATAAATAATTTATTTCAATTTGTCTCATGTTACCAGTGCATTTAGCTGGTGTTTAACTCTTAAAAGGTATGTGGACAAGGTATGTTTTACAAGTTTCGGTATTGAGAAACAGGATAACAAAATGTATTAAATAGTCTACTTCTGCCACACGAAACAGCTAGTTTAATGGCAGAATGACACAATATAATGTATTGTGCCATAAATTATTCAATCACGGCACTGTTAATGTCTTGGGAAAAAAATCCATATCAACTGTAATTGCACGGGAAAACTCAAAGCATTGAGGTAAATCAATATCCGGTATTTCAATAAATCTTTCAATCGCATATTTCGTATTGAATGTCATATTATCGATGTAAACGAAGTATTGGAACAAGATAGATGTTCGAAGGTCTAAAAATTAGAAGATGACCTTTCTTAGCATGTTTAAAGTGTCTAAGGAAATTCGGTGAAATTAAATTTTAATTTAGACTGTACAATGTTGCATCGTCGCTTGCCAAGTTTGGCCTCGCTTGGAATATACTTCATCAGTACAAAGAGTATGTTCATTGATCAAGTTTGAAAAATGTTCACGCTAGACATGCACGACGTACTTCTCAACGGAAGAGATATATAAAATTTAGAATTTATCTCTTGTGACATTTCGTGACGAATTTCAGATTTCATACCCACGCGGTAAAACAATATTTTAGAAACAAAACAGATTATATTTCATGAAAATATCGATATCCCAACATTATGCCCTTCAAAGTCGCACACACTCAGACGTCATGCAGAGTAGTAGATGTATCATTCTTCTTTCTTGAGGTAAACAAGATCTTTAAAGAAAAGAATTACTTAACCAATAAACTATGAAGGTGAAAAATATGTCATTAGTGAGACACAATTATGGTAATGAACCGAAAAATAATTTTCATTTACATCATCTGCAATAAAACGAACTCTAACATTTAAGATAGCAGGTAAATCTTAATTTCAATCACACAATTACCGTAATCAGCAATAATTACAGGAACTGGTTGATGCGGTGTATCCTTTTACAATAACTCTTATGTTATTGCTATGGTATCCCTGTACGAGTTTATTAGTCTGTTGTATTTTGGTATTTTAGTGGAACAAAATAAAACCCCAACATATCTTCGCCAGTAGTGCCACTCCTGAACAAAATTATACTGAGTACGATAACACAAACATAACTTAAAATATATCAGTATCACTGGTACGTACCTATATTGTTCTATTTGAAATCTTGAAGAAAAAAAATATATAGTTAGTGGCACTGAATAATCACACAAATATATATATATATATATATATATATATATATATATATATATATATATATATATATATATATATATATATATATATATATATATATATATATATATATATATATATATATATATATATATATATATATGTAAATGAGAGTATTCTTAGGGAGCCAGAACAGCTGAATATTAGAAAAAACTAAATACATTCATTATTCTCGGGCGATGAAAATATGCGATGGACATAATTGTTCTAAAAAGACAGCGATGGGCTATCAGATGAAAGAATATTTAGACTAAATACGAGTTGAAATCTTAAGTGACCTTCACATTAAGGTGACCAGGTACCTAACATTTGGTTATCAAAACCTCGTCAATTTGAGCAGGGACCTTAACATGCACGTTTCTGCAGTTGTCCTTTCGGCAAAGGAATTTCTATCTGGAAATGAATATGCTTGGCGCAGACAATTACACTACATATTTGTTCATTAAACGTTCGTCATTTGAAAAAGGTGGGAAGCTAAGATCTATCTTCATTTTAGTATGCATTTTCTGAGTTGCCCCTCGCAAGGAGATATAAATCTATAAACGTGATTAATTTCGACAAGCGATATGCAATATGACGGGTGGCTTCAGAAATAATTTAATGAATTTTCCTGTTTTGGCAATTCTATTCTAACAATTTATTATCTGTTATGGTGTTCTTTATTACTTTTGCATATGCCATTTGTTTTCATGTTGTCTTGTGGTTGAAAATCACATTTGCTTTTGCATTTATTCGAAAATATGTGGATGTATATATTTGCAATGCGATAGTACCAATTAAAAGTATTTAATAAAAGTAAATAAACTTTAGGCAATACATGGTGATGCACATTTACGAGATTATAGTATTTCGTTTAACTTTTTAATAAAAGTGAAGCGTTTGCTACATTCGCTGTCATTTACGTGGAAATATTCGCCAAATTCAAGTCAAGTTTCAAGTCCACTGAGATAATGCCAATCCTTCAAATCATAACATCGGATGACTCATAGCATCGGATTTTTGCTAATCGGTATTTAGTGCTGCCTATAACAGCACAACGATATGTCACCATATGAGCTACGTTAAAGGCTTTAATAAGACCTTTCACAGAGAATAGTTTTATTCTGCCCCAAATAAGACGTTTTTATCAAAGAAACAGAAAACGTCACTCAGAGACCATATGTCAATGAGTACAGAGAAAGTGAATATTTTGGAAAAAAATATGAACACTGAGAATTGCAGGTGAGGATATTCATACAAAAGTTTATAGTGAAGAGTAATAACTTGCCGACATGATATCATATATTGAATTGTAGACGAAGTAACGAAGTACTATGATGTATTGCTAAGGGCGTATTATCATATCGAAATCAGGTGTGTGTGTGTGTGTGTGTGTGTGTGTGTGTTGTGTGATTTGGATTTTTAACGTAGCTTTAACAATTTTCAGTCATATCGCTACGATGTCTGCAATGTGGCAGTATATAGTGATGTCTAGCACTGGGGCATCATGCTGCAGACATGTAGCATGATGTTCCACCCAGTCACATTATCCTGGCACCGGGCCTACAAGTCCCATCACTAACCTCTTAATGCACAGAGCCAAGCGAGGCAGATGTTAGTACCATTTTTTTCACGTCTTTGGTATGACTCGGTCGGTGTTCGAACCCACGACCTCCCGCATCCGAGGCGGAAGCTCTAACCACGAGGCAAACTAATATTTATAGAGGTCATAAAAGATGTACGACAAGACATATCTATATAAAAACAGAACTGAACTATATTAGAAAGCAGCGGGAAAATGCTTATAAGTCCGTGGACTCAAACTTGTATGTATGCGTCAAATGCACTATTGACTTTTTATGATAGCTACTATGTTATGTTTGGGACTAAATATATAGATATAAGGGACAACAATGTGGTCTTACATGATTTTAGGACGAGGTAATATTTCTATAGCAAATGGAGTCCTAACAGAAACGTATGAGTCAAGAAGCTTTGGAATCTTCTTGTCGCAAAATAGCCCAAACTATTATGCTCTATGTCACTAAGTCAACGTTTTTTGTTATGGCGTCAGAAAGGGGTCATATTTTCGGATAATATGATTTAGTAGTTGCTGTTGGACCGATCAGAAAAAGATTTACATTTTGAGACGAAGTAGAACCTAATTTGAACGGCATTCTTGGAACCCCCTATCGCCTGGGGAATTTATAATAAGCATTTGCATCCACCTGCATGTTTTAAGAGGCAAACAAGGGAAGCATGTTTTAACCTGGTATGTATCCCACGATGCTAATCCAGCTAAAAGGTCTTGGAATTATTGAAAGAGTGCGGTCAGTATCAAACTTAAACTTTGCATTTGAAGGATTTTTCCCCTATCTTGTATGCCACTTTTGGGATGCCTAAACCTAGCCATGATTGTGTTAACGTGCCTTTGAAACAGTTTTGAAAACTTCAAATATATTTGACCTGAAAAAGTTGATATGCGACCAAATGAAGAGGTATTCAAGATAGAGTTCTAAAAGATAATTATCAATACAACGTCAATACAACGTTTGTAAATAATACTTGTGGAATGAAGTGCAATCTATGCAAAGTAAATAGCAAGTGGTTTGGAAGCACTTGCGGACAGGACATCACATGAAGACCAAACCTTACCAAGATTACATTAAATTGCTTTCAGACTTGTTTCCGTTAGATCGTTATCGTTGAATTAAACCTTACTACTGTTTCTTCAAGATTATGCGTTATTTCCAATATGTATTTTAATAGAAGGGCTCAAACGATGACGGTTGGAGTTAAAAAGAATAGTTAGGACAGATGTGTCCACCGTTGCAAAGCCAGTTGATGGATTCAGCCTGAACTATGTTTGCTATTGCAATAAAATACATAAGTATCTACAGAAGTTAAATAAAAAATGCTTGACCTAAGTCCATTGCTCAGTAATAGTCTTGGCAAATTCTTTTCAACTTAATACACACTTTATACATACCAGGATCTCCATATGTACTCGTATGGTGCATACTATCAGACTTATTTGAATTAGAAAAAGAAATATTCGTAAGGTACGGCGTAAGGTACGCATGAACAAAACACACTTCAGTCTTAACACAATTATGAACAATATGTAAGTACATGTATGCAATGTATCTATTTGTATTCTGGCAATATGGAAGTAGAGAGGCCCAGAAAGTCCTTTAACTTGCAAATCGCGTTTAAGTTCTTGCGGAAAAGCGGTTCAAGGGACCATTGTACATTGAAAGAAACCGCAGCAGTCATACAACGGCAGGAGCCATCTCTCATCTAGAGTATATATTGTATGTCATACGAATTGACAATTAATAAAATGTTATATAAAAGATATCAATGTGACTGGTTTTTTTTGACTATTGTGTGTATATATTACGTGTTTGGATGGGTGTGTATGAGATGCAGTCACGTGTATGATGACGGATAAAAAGTATCGCATTTCACTCCACGAAGTGAGACTGCAGTTGTCGCCCATGGGTAAAAAACCAAACCTTTCTGAATAATGCTGGAATTCGTTACATCTTAATAGACCCATAATTATGTTTCTCACGACTGACAGAGTATTTATGGCAGGTAAACAACAAGTACTTTCAGAACAATTGTTCAATTATACCTTGATACAAACCAAATATCCACAATGTTGCCAAATAATTGAAAATATTTTGTGTAATAACAACTTTTGATCTCCCGCATGAGATATTTTTACAATCAATGAAGATTTAAAGACACGTGAGGAAGTATGCAACATTTTAATGTGAGCTTTGTGACATGATTTAAATAATTATATGCACGTGTCACTGAATACTTTAAATTTATTAGACATGCCTAATAAAGCATGGAACCAAGCAACAAGAGAGCATATGTTATTCACAGCCTGGTTTAATAGTTAAATTCAATGTTATCCACCATTCACTTGTTTAATTTTAATTCGAATAATCGTCAGAAAATTACCCTAACTGGCAGCAACGAATATAACAAATGGTTCGTGTTTTATTATCTCTAAAGTTGGAGTTTGTTTTTATGGATTCGTTTACCTTATTAAGGTTTATTTTTTAATGGATGCATGTACTCTGCATCGGGTTTGTTTACTTCTTGTTCGTTGCCTCTGGAGCAAAATCACAGGCACCAAGATTTATATATGGCCTTAGTCGTTACAAAACTAGATTATTTTCTTGGTCCGGTTGGTTTATATTTTCTTTTTTCCTGGTAAAAGAATCTGGCTATACTGCACTCTAAAATAATGAACACAAACAAAACCATTGCATTGATATTTGACACGTCGACAAACAAATACTTCATTTTGTTGTTACAAAATTCTCTCTTTGCATTAGGGCCCGATAATATTCATTCCTTGTTGAAACAAATATGTCATAATGTTATATTACCTTACAAAGACCGGAACAAAATGTTTATTATTTTGAACAAATTTGACGCCTTTATTAAATCTATACAGTATACTACGTTTATAAATAACAAAGCTGAACTGTCCGTGACCGAAAGACTCAGTTTATGGCGATTGTCTGTTGTATCCATCGCACATAGTTGTAGACTCTTGTATACACTCCGGGCGATTTTGGATCTGTAAAAGACACAATACTTAAGACAAAGTACAGCCACACAACTCTAGAATACTGATTGAACAGAAATGCATATCTATATCTCGATGACAATATTAAAACTTATTTTGATTCAATTCACATTATATCAAACGATTTCCATCAAGTGCTTTGCTTTATCCATGGAATTCTTGCTATGTTGCAGTATTCTCGCAAAGGAGAACCATGTTCGAGTCTGAGACCAGGTCGGGTCAGCTGCTGATTTTCGTCCTTAGGTAGCACTCTTTACTCTCGATTCCTAACAAAAACTACCTTAAGTCAACAGGCAAAAGGCATGACAGTGGACTTTCCCGAACGAAAAAGGAAATGTTGTTGTGCTTATCTGATCCACACCAAGGACTTGTGTTCAAATGATTTCCTTTCTTTTATATGGCGTTAAACCCTACAACAACAAAAACAACAACTTTCTTTTATATTACTTTCTCATACGTAAGGACAAGTGCGGGTGTTATTGCTAAAAGACGCATCAAAGATAAAATCCAAAAAAGCTATCCCGAATGCTAATTTGACCTGTGAACGATCAGAAGACAATGTGCACCTGTACTGAAAATAAGCTAACTTAAACATTGAATTGTAAAGTTAGTAATAATCTTAGTACAATATTGATTTTTCTTTAAAACTGCTTGGCTGCAGTACCAATGCTTTTTGATGATTATGTCGAATTTTCATACTCCTATATTGATCCTGAAACATTGTATTATATTACATTGATTAGTCAAACGCCTTATTTTGCATAAATGATTCAAATGATTCAAAAATCTGTATCGTGCTCTAAAAGCATTTTGTCTCCTATTTAAATGTCAAAGGTATCTAGACGGTTTCTATGTTCATAAGTGAGAAGCTAGATATAGTGTTGTCAATAACTGACAACGTCGGTCTACTTCTACTAAACATAGCTATAACCTATGTTACAAATTTAAACGTATTATCCATGTTCTCTGAGAAGCAAAGTTAAGTTTGAACATAACGTGCATGATGATGATAAATACTCGATACCTTAAAAACATTTAAGCTACAAACCTTACTCACTGCGCAAGTTTGCACAAGCGCTTGTAATACGTATTTTAGTTGGTTTCAATTGCATCAAGTGATGCAGAAAACTAGACTATATGCGTTCATGATACCAGAGAGGAAGTACTTATTTATTCGTGAGCCCTTTTGTACTTTAAATAATAGTTAAAATACAATTCTGGTGTTTAATGTAATTCTTTATTATGTTTAGACCTATTTGCAATTATATGAATTGAATTAATGTTTTACAGGATTCATGAAGCTTGAAAATTGTGATTCCACACAATGTAAGAAAAGCTATCTTGTCGATACGGCTCAAGCAGCCTTCCCATCAATACGGTTTCAACAGCCTTCACATCGAGACTGTTTAAACAGCCTTCGTATTGATACGGCTTAAACAGCTTTCGCATCGATACAGCTTAAACAGCTTTCGTATCGATACTGGTTGAACAGCTTTCACATTGATACGGTTTAAACAGCATTCACATCGATATGATTTAAACAGCCTTCCCATCGATACTGCTTAAACGGCTTTCGCATTCATGCGGCATAAACAGAATAGCTTTCGTATCGATACGGCTTTAACAGCTTATGGATTTCAAGCTTCATGACTTCATGAATCATATAAAATATAAGTTTAGGTCGTACCTCTATCGTATTAAAAATGAAGGATAATCCCTTTGAGTTTCAAATATTAACAAATTCATCGTTACCTTATTAATCTAATGGTTTGCAATTTCCTTGGAAAACAACATGATCCTACATTGGTGTTATTGTTGTTACATGTATGACCTCTTGAAGGGATGAAATAGTCGCCATGGAAATAGCTACTGAATTATTGCAATAGTTCAAGTTCTCTTATTTGACAGAAATTACCTCTTGGATCGCTTTTTGATTCATTTTAGATCCAAGGTTGTGGGAGAAAGGTGAATATTGAATTATATAATAATGACAATACTAAAATGCATTATTTTTGTGATAAATATTGATACATTAATTGTATGAAGTGAACCATCCGGTCAGTCGTCGCTCATTCTGTGTATATATCAGCCACACTTTATTGTTGATTTTTGTATTTCTGTCAGTCAGAGGAAACAATTGAAATGGCCAATGGCTTGAAAAATGGAGGGGGTAGGGCAAAATAAATATCTTTCTTATGTGACCATACATAATTACTAATATATCTTATTAATGCTACAATCTTCCCAGAAGAACAAAAACTTAATTTTCAGGAGAAAATAGCTATTCATTCTCTCTCAGGAGCGAAGGATGGCTCATTTATTCTGGCTTTAACTTCCGTCGTTTAAATCAATTACGGGTTTTGAATATGATACTTGCACGTTTTTTTGAGATAATTATTTTCTATAGATTATAACAACTGACACAAGCTGGCCGTATGCAGTTTAAGACGACTAGCGTGTTTACTTCTGTATTATGAAGGGAGTGGGGTTGGGATAGGTACTTTAACTTAAGAGTTATTATTAATTGTATTTTCCTTTTACTAAAACACAACAACAACAAAAATGACTGACACGGACTTTCTAAAGAAGTTGCTAAATTTACCCAAAAGTTTCTACACAGCCCTATTAAAGAATGTTCTTTGAGACGACATATTTAAAAATTATCAAAACCTATTTTGACTTTTACATTTTTCACAAGAATATACGTTTCAAGTATCTGTTATTAATCTTCTGAAGAAATACGGACTTCTAGGGGAAAGAAGACATATCCACGCATGGTGACACTGTTTATCATTATGTACTTTGAATTTTGACTCTTAGACTTAACAGAGTAGGTAATTGAATAATATTTTCCCTTATTATATACTTAATTAGTACTCATATTAATTTAACGTTGTTTCTACAGGTCAGTATCCAACAGTACTGAGTAGAAAGATAAACATATTCAATGTTTCCTTATATGGTAATCACATGCCCATACTAAGGCTAAATAAAATGGCGATGGGAAAGCGGAACGCTGTTTTCATCATAAATCTAATGGCGACCAGATGCATGAAATGACTGTTACCCATTGAGCCTCTCTGTCACCCATTGCACCAGTAATGGAGACTCAGTTGATCCTGTACTCATTCCCAAAAAGTAAAATGTTTTATGCAATGTTGAAAATGGGCGGCTAGTGATCGCTTGTTGCTTCTGAGCGACATGACATCGGTTAATAACCTATATGTACACATCGTCGTGAAACGTGTATATCGTCAATAAAGACACACGTTATGAAATTGTCAAGTCATCCGACTTTATATTCTCTCGCTCTATGTACTGATTTGCATGTTTACTGACTCTATCAATAAAGTTGATAAAAGTATTAAAAAAAACATATTTGTTTTAAGTGTTTGCAATTCTTTCCACAATATAATATTCGGAGATATGGAGTCGATTTCACAAACGTTTAGTCTAGACTTATAACATTGACTGGTTACTTTTAGGGCTGACCAAACTTTTAGCTAATCAGATGAGTGGATCCTAGACTTAAGTTGAAATCTCGACTTAAGAATGTTGTTGAAATTATTCCTGGTTACATATGCTACTTATAAATTAGTAAACCAGTTATTGAATGTCCATTTGATGTAGAAGACTCTCAAGCATGTTGACCACTTTCAAAATAACACGTTTACCCTAGATAGTATAAAGTTCACCGACAACGTCCAAATAATTACTAGCTTGTTCCAACTTCACGCCCACGCCACATCCACTTATTTGAATGGTATTGTATTATTAAATTGTTTCATAAGTATCTACAGCCACAATGCGTTACAAAAATGTCAACCAGTGCAAACTGTTATTAACAAATCTATAAATTCGTTACTCAAAATATGATGAAAATTCATTTTATTTGTTTTCGTGTATTGTTGCGAACGTTGTCGTTTGTAATCAGCAAAGGGAAAACAATTCGGGTTTTAATGTTTCGTGTAGTAGGAAATTTGAAATTTGTTTGCGAATATGAGAACCTGAGTGTGAGTGATAAATTTATAGATTTGAAAATAAAGACAGATTGCACTTTTTATATTATTTCCTAAACATTTTGGATTGAAACACTAAGCGATTATTCCACCTTGTACAGACGTGACCTTGACCTTGGAAATTGCTTGACGCTGGATGTTCTCAAGTTGTTTCAGCAGTGATTTCTTGGAAACTACCATCCTTACGGTACATGCTGTCACGGCGGACGCATGATTAGCACTCATTCTTTTAGGCAAGGCAGGATATGTAAAAATGTTTTAGACGGCATCTAAAGCATGACTAACTTTCTGCAACCCAACCCACCTAGAAAATTATTTTACAACATATCCTTGGTGTGTGTTTGTGTGTATGTGTGTATATATATATATATATATATATATATATATATATATATATATATATATATATATATATAGTATCTTTTTTGGCGTTTCCCCCCCCCCCCCCCAAATATTTGGATATTTTATCACTGCAATGATAGAGTTTCAAAGCCTATGTATAAATTAGATAAGACCGCGGGTGCTATTTCACTTAATTCCGTCTAGGCTCTTAATGATGATATCATATCAAGCAGGATGATATTGCTATGATCACGGTATCTAAAGCGCTTACTCCACTGATCCAGGATTTCCCGCTATTATATAACACATTTGAAGATACTTATTATACAGTGGCACCACATGGAATCTTCCAAATGTCTGAAAGGCAAATTTGCAGTATGTTTCGTTGGTCAGACATCTAGGCCGATTGAGAAGCTGACGTTAAGTCCTCTGATTTCCAGGTTTATAACGAGTCAACGGATATACTTGTATTTATTATCTTTTTATATTTTGTTTTATCTCACAAAGAGACATTATATTACGCTATATAGTAGTTTGCTCTCCAATCCTACATTAGAAAATGGTGTGACCTACTTTCGCTTGGATTATTATTATTATTATTATTATTATTATTATTATTAGTAGTAGTAGTAGTAGTAGTAGTATCAGTAGCAGTAGTGGTCCCATTCACCCCATTTATTTTCCAATTCCCTTTGTGAGAGGTAAATGTTAGTATTTCTAATTTCTTGGCTCAATGTCTATTCCTTGATTTATTTATTTTTAATATGGTTTTGATCATTAACATGTCATACAAGAAACGTTTCATCTCCATAGACCCCTCTCGCATATTAGAAATGTAATTACATTTTCCATCGAATATATCATAGGTTTACCTACTATGGTTATTTTTGTACGGTATTTTTCTTTGTAACGTAATGTAAATACTTTTCTATCTTATAACTTATTTGTTAAGAGTTCATTGTGTCTTTGTGTCTACTGTCCGACCGAAGGAGAGCTCGAGTAACTTGATATGCTGGGCTACAAACACATTTAAAACGGAATGACACTGCATTTGCATTGAATTGATTTCATGCAACCTTTTTGATCTAGCATACATCACAGTCTGCTCTGTGTTATTGTTTTAACTCAGTCTGTTCTGTGTTATTGTTTTAACACAGTCTGTTCTGTGTTATTGTTTTAGCACAGTCTGTTCTGTGTTATTGTTTTAACACAGTCTGTTCTGTGTTATTGTTTTAACACAGTCTGCTCTGTATTTTTTGGTCTTCTGTGTTGTTTGTGAACACAGTTGAAGATATATACACAATACATCCAGTGCATGGATACGGTATTTTCTTTATTTCTTGACAATAAGTAGAAAATGTGCCACGTGAAATTACAACGATTGTTGTTTCCACATATTTTGAAGTAAAAACTGTAAATATTTAATATAACCACTAATGGATTTGCTTGTATTATACGTACGTATGTACAGTCTTTATGTTTAAGGAATGGATGAGCTTGACAGTGTGGGACATTGTTGAAGTAAAACAATTTGTTGGCGACTAATCAAAAACTGACTAGGGATGAAATCACGAAACACCTACTTGCCAGATATGAAAAGAGCGACCAGACACGTTGTAATGAGAGTGTCATAAGTGATGAACATGAATTGACGTTTTTGAACCCGACTCAAGAGAGACTAACAGAGTTTGGATTGGAGAAAACGAACAGAGATGGCAAATGGCTCGACATAGTAGACTGTCAAATTAGTTTGACGAGCTTTATGTTTAGCTGTAAAAGGCATTGTCGTCCCAGTACCTTTGCCTGACTGTGTCACTGCATATTTTAATGCCTCCAGTGTGTGGCCAAAAGATGAGTAACACTGCAGAACCACATGTCAGCGCACCGACATCTGACGTATCGATCTACTCCATCACAACGCACGGGCAAATAAATCTACCGTCGTGTCAGGCTTCGTGAAGGAGAACAGTATCCAAACTTTGTCACATCCTCCATACAGTCCTGATTTAGCGCCGATTAATTCTTTGGTGAATTCCATTATCTAAGATTCACTGAGAGGCAGACGATTTGAAAGCCGCTATGAATTTGGAAGTACGGTTTTGCAGTATTTGAACAACGTGTTGGACATAAAATGTAACTGAATGAATAATTTGATAATCAGACCGAGAAGTGTGTGTACATGAATATGGATACTCTGAGGGGATGCACTGACGGTATGTTGACTAATAAAGAAATTTGTTGCACAGAGTACTAATATTCACAAATCTGAAATACCCCTCCTATGTTAATATCTAAGACGGTTTACACTATTGATCTGTCACTTTTTGTATGGACTCAATGGATAAAAAATATGAGCTGAGATGTTGGTGTCTGGATAAGTAAGACATGTTAAAGACAAAAGTTCTATAATTGCTACATTCCAGTTATAATTGCGCATACACAATCAAATAAGACTTTTAAGGATATGTATATATATATATATATATATATATATATATATATATATATATATATATATATATATATATATATATATATATATATATATTCTGAAGAAATTTAACTTAAGAAAATGTAATTCAGTATCTTCATCTGGAACTACTACAATTTGAAATAAAACATCCAGTCTATTAATAAACTATTCGGTATTTTTTAGTACATAAACTATTAAGAACACAGCGCATACCCTGTGATCTTACGGTACAGTCATCTAACTGTAAAAAACGTTACAATATCAAACACTCGAGAAACTGATACCTGCATCATTCATTAGTCTATCGAGTTTATTTTTAACACAGTTCTTTTAATTAATTTCCTTATTTGCATCCGATAACACAACGCTGAAAATCGATCGGAAAAAATGGCTTACCTTTAGAGAATTGATAGGATTTTACCAGCTTATACTACCAGGTTTGAAATTACAATAGAGAACACTTCAATACACGCTATTTTACAGGTGAAGTAATATAAAGACTTACGGATTTTTCACACACACAAACACACACACACACACACACACAGACACACACACACACATACATATATATATATATATATATATATATATATATATATATATATATATATATATATATATATATATATATATATATATATATATATATATATATATATATATAATATTTTGTTTCAAAACATTTTTTATTTACAAGAGGCATGCATAATAGACATGTATATTTTCTGCAGTGCTGATGATTCCGACTAATAGAAAGAAACACGCAGGACAAGCTAGATGAAACTTTAACTTTCGAAAGGCAGACACACGACAATTGTTCTATATATACATACAAGCATGTATTTAGTAAAACTACATTTTAATAATGAAGAAACCTAAGCATTTTATTTTTATATCAGCTGGATGTCCGGTGGCTTATTGGTGACATAATTATCTTTCATACGAATCATTTCATTCTCAGCAAAAATAAATATATCATACAGTGAAAAATATGCCAAATATAACGGAGAAAAAAATTCTTGACCACAATTATAGGTCTCAATAGTTACTGAGGCGCAAGTCTAATTTATAAAATGTTTTTAAAAAATGCCGGTAATTCCAACGAGGATTTTTAAAATGCATCAAGTTATTAATTTAAGGACGTTATGTGCATTCAGTTTCTTTTTCTCGCACGGTATGTCAGATATATTATGTGCATTCAGTTTCTTTTTCTCGCACGTTATGTCAGATATATTTAAATATTTTTGAGTTTTGTCTCTAATAATGAGAAATGTGCACGGAATTGTATGGCTCTAATAATGAGAAATGTGCACGGAATAGTTTTGTCTCTAATAATGAGAAATGTGCACGAAATAGTTTTGTCTCTAATAATGAGAAATGTGCACGGAATAGTTTTGTCTCTAATAATGATAAATGTGCACGGAATTGTTTGTCTCTAATAATGAGAAATGTGCACGGAATAGTTTTGTCCTTCGTCTATTATTTATCGTAATATTTGGAATAATCAAATAAGGCATGATCAAAATTTTGTAGTGTCTTAAGTTCTTTCCCTTATAAATTGCATTTGGTATGGGCATTTTATACACTGATTTCGTTCATTCATGTCGAACAACCATCAAAGACTTAACAATTCATTGAATATAGCAGCATATAGTGTTATTCATCTATGTGTGGAATATCTGTACACGTTTGCACAGCTTTGCCTTTTCAGTGTGTTTTTAGACTGATTTAGAGTCTCTGCTCTCTCATCATCGTGGTTACAATGCGTAATAATGACACAGCTACACGTTTTAAAGTCTTACAACTTGGAATATGATTACCTGGTGTAATTTTATGCAATGAGTTTTTTTACATGGTAAGCCCAAAGGCGCAAACCTAGCTTTCCAGTGAAAAAAGAGATGTATGAGTTTGTTTTTGTGGTTTTCTTTATTAAAAAAAACTCAACGGTTGCGTTACTACCACCCTCCGTACAAGCCTTTTAATTCGTATATTACAGAATTTTAGTTTTGGACTAGTAGAAGAAGAAAACGAAAATGAGCTTTCATATGTGAACGTGACTTATAACTGGAAAGCAACAACAGAAAAAACATTAAAAAGACATAGGATATCATATCTGTGACATAAATACTGTCTATTTTGATTTACGATACATCACTAAGAAGATACAAATTAGGCTGCTTATATGATTTCCTATCATCATCATTTTCCATATTTCAACGTATTTACCTACAAAGTCACTTACACCGGTCTTAGCCAAAAGTAAAGAAGATGACTAACTCTGTACCCAAAAATTTAACGTTTCTGGATTTAGAAAAAAGAAAAACAACTCGACGGAAATACGCCAGAAGGCATTTATCTTACCTGCACACCCTTGTCCAAACGAAACTATGCCATGTATCTGCCAGGATCCATTTACTTTGCATACAAATGGTCCACCGCTATCACCCTGAATTAAAATGTCAACAATTTTAAAGCAAACGTATTGGGATCATAAAAGGCTTGTCAAGTTTTATACGAGGGAGACGAAGTCTTAGAATCTCCTTATTAATTACTGCGACAAATAGTGAATGGTACTAATTAAAATATGAATATTTGCGATTGAAAAAAATTATGTGCCAGAAAATAAAAAAAAATTATTTTGTTAGTTTTTTTTAATGATTTATGTGTTGTCTAATGTTGTAAGGCGCTTGGAGCTTCTAAAGATTAGGCGCTATACAAAGTCCTCATTATTATTATTATTATTATTATTATTATTAATTTTATTATTATTATAGTGAGAAATATGCACTCGATCGTCGCGAGTAACTCCTGTTTTAACACTGGCTGTGGTCAGCCCACTTACACCGCAACTGGTCATATACGAAATGGGTTAACGAATTTACGTTCCTGCTTGGATATAGAAGAACAGATTAATATATACGTTGATATTGACGTCTGAACTGAAAAGTGTATTATGGTCAGCATCTTAGAGAAGCAAACTGTTCATCGTATATGTCTGTATGATACGTGTTTATTCAAAAAATTAGGCGGCGGTGGCGGCAACTTCATTCAGGTTAATAAGGTAATAGTTACTTTTACTACCAATCCGCCAGCTTGATGCATTAGTTCTTCATATAATTTAGGGTGTTCCACACATAATTATGAACAACCCGATATTTTTTTACACAAATGACTTTGTTACTATTGGTTAAATAAAGTATACATGTTTTGTTTTCCAAGCAAATCTTCAGCTGTAGGTCATAACACTTGGTCAGATGTTTCTTGAATCATTCGAAACCATCACAGTGGAAATAGGTACTACTGACCTACTATTTTGTTTTGCATTAACTTTGATGTTGTCTGCATGTTATCCACCGTACAAAAGTTTGTCTTATTGGCAGATCTCTAGCCGAAGACGTGACGTGTGCATAAAACATTGCCATGGTATTCATTTCGTTCACTCGAAATCAACCTGTTGAAAACTGGTCGTAAGGATTTACTTTTTAACAACATGATTTTGCAAGTTATGGGTTAGCCCACTATAAACGTTTTGTCCTCCAAGCACGTGCGCAGCTGTAGGTATGGTATCTACATCGAGCATGTTTCTTTATGTTCCATCAATCATTGTGCCTCCACCCCACCAAGGACGGGGTGGAACCTGTCATAGTTACTGATGGTTACACAAATTACTTTGCCCGTTATCGCCAGCGTCATCGAAATAAAAATATGTAGTCTACCTAGCTTTTCGATTTGACAATTCTTGCTTAATTCATGCGTATCACATTTCTGAACCATTGATAGTGCATATAAATGCATATGCTACCTGTCAGCTAAATCCTTACGTGATGAACGCGCGTATTGTAGATAACATACACATTTTGTACACAGGTTGTTTAACTTTGTACAAACTTGTAAGCATTAATAACAACAAGAACAAAAATACACTACTACTACTACTACTAATAGTAATAACACTAATAATAATAATAATAATAATAATAATAATAATAATAAATATGTGGGTTATTAAGAACAAATCGCATCCCCATATGTATATAATAAAAGGAAACATTCACATGAGACGAATACATGTACACGGAGTTGGAATGTTAAACTACTAATGTCCACACTCAGGGCTTCATTTCCCTTTTCTACTCACAGTATATGGGAGATTTTGTTTATCAATTTACCTCACAAGCATCATGTCCTCCCTCCAGATATCCAGCACATAACATATTGTCTGTGACCTGGTTATATAAAAAGTCTTGTCTATTGCAGAGAGAGTTGTTCATAATAGGCAGTGCCGCCTGCTTGAGCACATCAGCACAGCACGTATCTGAAATATTGTACATTTTTAATCATCTTTCAGTAGCAATGAGCTATTGGATTTTCAGTGACCTTTCAAATACACAGCATCCAGTCAAAGAAAGAATTGTCATGTTCCTACTCATATCCTTATCAAATTCTATAAAAACGGAACGATAATTCCCATTACAATAATAGCTTTTACACTTAATCTACACTGTCAGCGGAAATGGACAGGTCATTATAATATGAATGAGTCGGTATTGTATGTTGTTGTTGTGGGGGTTTAACGCCATTTTTCAGCACACGATAAGCTATACATGGCGGCCAGAACTAATGGTAGAGGAAGAACCAGGGAACATCCCGGAAAGAACCACTGACCCTCGAGAACCTACTGGCAAGCTGTCTCACATACCCACACTGGCCGAATCCGAGACTCGAACCCACACAGACAGAGGTGAGATGGCAGTGATCCGTAACGGAGAGAGCTTTAGACCACTCGGCCACTCGGGGCCCCGCGTCGGTATTGAAAGTGGAACTATATGTATTAATGAGTCTAAAACTATATATATTAATGAGTCTAAAACTATATGTATTAATGAGTCTAAAACTATATGTATTAATGAGTCTAAAACTATATGTATTAATGAGGCTAAAACTATATGCATTAATGAGTCTAAAACTATACGTATTAATGAGTCTAAAACTATATGTATTAATGAGTCTAAAACTATATGTATTAATGAGTCTAAAACTATATGTATTAATGAGGCTAAAACTATATGTATTAATGAGTCTAAAACTATATGTATTAATGAGTCTAAAACTATATGTATTAATGAGTCTAAAACTATATGTATTAATATGTCTTTTACTGTATGTTTTCATATGAGTGATCCCAATCACTAGCAAACTATTGTACATCGGGTACAGAGGTAACGAGGGAACGATTCTCGCTTTATTTGCAAAATTGTTTCTGAATGGTTCATTGGGATCACAAAAATGGATTTGTAAAGTGACACCTGCCACGCAGAGCCATTATATGTTACTATTAACCATCTATGACTTTGAAACATTCTCGTGTTTGTCAAGCCTTTAGAATTGAACCATGACCTTGGGTATCTATCAAAACATACATATGTAATGCTAGAACATTAATATGAGGACATATCCCCCACCCACCCCCGAGTTTAAACCTTTTAAACGAATATGAAATATTTTCCAACCGATTTAGAATTTGCAAAGCAGAATTAACATAATTCCAGGCTCGTACCTGCATTGGAACAGTAAACATAGTAACGATTTCAAAGCAACAAAAATATTTCCACTCTGAAACATTCTTAAAGTACACGAAATAATTACAATATAAAACATACCTTTTAAAAACATTAATAGAGTTTATATCTGAACACTAGCACGCTCATATAGGCATACAAAAACAATGCAATCTGAACAATCAACATTTCAAGCGTATTAGCGGGACATATTTCACACTAACACGTTTATATACGACAACATCTGAATGAACAATATATCATCTACTGTTAAGCTAGATATAGCATTTTTACAAACTCAGACTTGAATACTTCAGTCTACAACAACACTAAATAAAAAATTTAATAATTACCAGCGCAGTCAGAATAGATTGAAGATAAATAAAAAAGCGCAGCTGTCGAGCCTTAAAAGGAACACAAGCGCAGCGAAATGCCGAAAATTGAAGAGACAATGAAAATAATAATTATGAAATTATTTTGCTCGTCATAAATATTTACACGAAGCTAGATTGTATTGAATTAGATACTCTTCAGACAGGTAATATAAGTAGTTCACGAGTTTAACATGAAAAACACGACGTCGGTATCAAGTGATAATGCATGTTTATCTTCGTTTCTGAACGGGATAAAAGTTGGGTGAAAACTAATGTTGAGGAATAAGGAATTTAAAAATGTTAGTTTTTTTATAACTCAAACATCAAAAAGATAAACTCAAATGCTTCAGAAAAAGATACAGATTTACATAATAGTTTCAGTGATGATAACATTGAAATAAGCGGCATCAGTTTTGATAGCAAGATAGTTCGAACTGTGCGGTATTAAGAGTGAACAATTTACGTATTTGATGGGGACAAATACATAAATTTATATTCGGCTAAATTCCTCGCGAAATTCGAAGCTCTCTCAAACGTTATTAGTATAATAACTCGACAAAAAAAAGCAAGAGACAATTTATGGAAAACTAATATAAAATAGCACATGGTGACCCATAATATCGAGTAGCTTTTTTAGATTTAACCATAGAAATGGAAAAAAAATCATTGATATATTTGAACGGAAAAGGACAGAATAATCGATTCAAATTACTTACAGTAAGACTGTTTGTTTTAGACGGTCGTACGGTTGACTTCTGGACATTTTATCCAGCTTAAAATAGTTCCTAGATGACTCTTGTTCGTTATAAACGTCTGACAAAACAGTATTCACTGTATCTTATTTCATTTTAAATATGTGACATAACATTATTCAAGATATATATTTTCATTTTAAATGACTGACAAAAACAGTATTCAGGATATCTATTTTCATTTTAAATGACTGACAAAACATTATTCAAGATATCAATTTTCATTTTACTTGACTGACAAAACAGTATGACTGACAAAAACAGTATTCAAGATATAATTAGTATGATCTCGAAAGTCAAGTTGCTTACAAACGAGAAATTAAAGTAATGGAACACGGGAAGAAAAGAAAATGCAGCGAGCTGAATTAACGGTTGTGCGAAGACATTAAACATCCAAAAGAGACAAAACGAACACCATGTTAGTTTACATTGGTGATCATGCTCATTTTGTACAACTTACAAATGTTTCTTCAGTGTTTTTTCAACATCAAGTTGCAAAAGACGGTAAAGTCAAACTTTGTCTAATCTCTGACATAAACAAAAAGCGATCAAACAAACCATGCTTTGCACGCGTGCCAGAGCTATAATCCTACAACACAACACCAGAAAAGCTGTGTCTTTTGGATATAAAGCATTATACCTTTTTACTTATTGAAAAATAGCAACTCATAAAAGAACACAGTGAACATAATTTATCACACAACGTTGCCCTTACTATACCCCACAGCATGTATTTTAAAACGATATTAAAATTGACAATATGTCTACATTAAATTTGGGTATCAAAGACGTTTCAAGTTCATTATGCCGGTTTCATTTAGCCAATTGACAATGGAATACCTCATTGGTCGTCAGCAACTACCATATTAGATGGCATTTATTGCTGCGTTATCCATTCGGATTATCATAGATGTTATCGCTAAATAATTCTAAAAGGTATATACGGCTTTTACTTGTTGTAACATTGTCTTTCATTCAATGTAGATTTCATAATCGTATTATAATGGTGCTAATTTAAATACAACAACAATAACAACAGTTAATATTGGCTGTCGACATCAATGTACTTCCTGAAATGTCGTTTATTTCTTTCTCTAGCTAGTATCGAAGTTTAGCATAAGCGATGAAATATTTTGACAATATGAAAATAACATTTGTAGTGATATTTTGAATTAATACCGCTGTTTATATTTGATGGGAAATTAGTATTAGCATTATCGGATTTTCAAATAATGAAATAGAATAACAAAAACAAATGATAACAAGAAGACCAAGAATGAAAACTTCAACAATGATAATGCTTTTCCAGAACCATCATCACCACAATTATTATTATTATTATCATTATTATTATTATTATTGCATGGCATGGCATGGAATGAGAACATCTAATAATTGTCAAAAAGATATTTAATAACAATTCATAAAGTTTGCCAGACTTATATTGAGTATCGAAGATATAAAGTTCATTTAAAAGAAAAGAAAAGAAAGAAATTGGGAAAGAAATTATATGACGTAAGAACAAACAATCACTTGTACATAAGTATACATGAGATTGGCACGGAATGTCATCCTCGTACTATTTCATACGTCTTAAAATATTCATAAAACAGAATTAATCCTGCGCTTACTTAAAATTCGTGTCTGTGTTTGTTAACAATGAATTTTATCAATTATCAAACTCGTTGACATTTAAAATTTGAATAAAATCTATTTTCTCCACAGAAAGTGGTTTTGGGAGACAAATGTTGTTCGTGGGGAGAACATAACTTAAACAAGGACACCTGATTCTTGCTGAACTTGCTAGTTTTCTGATTGCTGCATCTGTGATATTAAACGCAAGTATTTGAGCTCTACCACGTCACCAACGTTTCACTGTTATCCAATAAATAGTTGTTTACAACGTTTACTGCTTGGTTAACGAGTACTTCTGGACCTATGGCCTTGAATTCATGTTTAAATGCAGAGCAAAACTAAATTTGTATTAATATGAGCGACACTGAAGCTACAAGAACAGCTTGACAACGCTCACCCCACTCCCCGCCGAAAAAGAGCCTAAATAATTTTATATACACATGATTTGTTCAAAACCTTGTCTAGTGCCACAGAAACATATAAGGCTGTAAGACCTGACAAGATTCATTCAACAATGTTCACAAACAATCGAGTTTGGAATAAAGTTGGAAAGATGCTTTAGTGCCTGGTATGGACAAAATCAGCCCATCACTGTACTATTATTGTATCAGAGCAAAGAATGCAAAAATGAATACAGAAGGTTTCAAATGGTAAAATACAATGAACGATTTTACCACAAACATTACTGCCTAACATAAGATGGTAACTGTTGTAAGAGTGACAAGAAATAATGATTCAACCAAAATAGCTGAAAACAAACATTAAAAACAAAACGAATACAGTATACAATCTAATCATTGCTAAATTTAGTGAAAAAGTCAAAACTATAAAGGAAGTTACATTTGGAAGACTTATGTCACCAACGACATCATCCACACCAATGCAAATAATATCTTGACTGAAAACTGCCTTAATGATATGCATGTGGTACAATGTAGTATTGAAGGTCAAATGAATCACACACACTAATTCGAAAAGATTCCAGTTATCTGGAATAAAAGTTACCATAGAAACATATGCAGTTAAAACTGAAAATGGTAAACTGAAACTCCTGTATTAGGTAGTATAGTGTTACAACCCAAGTAAAAGAAAACAATGAATGATTCGAGACTGAGTTAAACACATTAACGCTCGGTTTTAAAGATTCATGCAATGGAGACGAGAATGAAAATTTGCAGAAAGAAGTGTAAGGTAAATAAAACTTACGATTAGATGCATATTTCTGTAATATTTTAGAATACCTCCAAGTCTACACAATCCGGATGGTAGTAAAGTACGTGTGTATAAAACCTATAAAATTTATGTCTTTAAAGATAAAGCAACATAAAAAATAGAGCTACTATTAAAGTACTAATAATACAATGGTTGTTGTAAACTATGAAATTTGAAATCACACCTCAGACAAGAGTTAGCAGTTTAAGATTCAATTAACTCTAACACGCATGCTGAAAACAAATTACATACAGTTGATTCTTTCGCAACAATGTACCGTTCAAAGATAAAAGATCAGACTCACGCACAATATTGGTCAACTTTTTATTGAAGCTGCAAGTGTTTTATCCAGCACTCACACTGGCTTTAATATGACATTATATATAGAAATCCAGCGTGCTGTTTACACATATATGACCTTAAAATGGAATATTAACCTTTTTGTCGAAGTGTAGTAAAATAAGTACATACTATCTATACGTGCCAAATGTTTATAAATTTGGAATAAAAGCTGAAGAAGGATACTTAATGTGACATACAAATATGAACAAAATATTGAGAGAAACGGTTTAATTGACTCAGTATTTTTTTAAAAGCATGGATTATGAAGAATCATTCTTTGTGAATACCACGATTTTGACTTTGGCGTTCCCCATTGTTCATTCTTTTGCGATTTAACGCAATACATCGTAAAATATTTCAATATAAGGTGTACCTCTGTAAACCAGTAATTTGCATCTTTTATGTATTGATTTAACATACCAACAGAACCATGATGGATTGCGTTTGACTGCTTTGATTGTCCAGGATATTTAGTTTCTTGCGTGTGTTCGGAATTAAAGTGCTTTGCACACATGCATTATATATATTTGCACCGCCGGTGCGCGCTATCTCTGAAAACAACGTACTTTGTAAACATGCATTCTTCAGGATTACACCTTTTGGTACAATGATTATCTCCAAATTACGTGAGGAAATATAAAAAACATTTTGCTGTTTTTATTTATGTCTGCGATAACGCCGATTTAAAAAAAGAAATGTTTATTATGAAGTAATTATATTCTCAATCTATATAATTATTAGACCAACCATATTAAAACGTATAAATGTATCAACATGGATCAAATTTGTTTTCAAATTGTGTTCGTTCTATATTTCAGCAACCGTCTATACAATCACTGGTTTAATGTATCCAATATTACTTTGATAAGGTTAGAAGAAACGTTTTACCAATATTTTAAATTGATTCCATATCACTGAAAAGTAGTATCCATAACTTATTTAATCGAAATTACAAGTTGCTTTCTGTTCTTAACCCATTCAATCAGATCTGGGTATGAGCTTCATCCAAGCGGCTGAAACATAACTATGCGTAGTGTTAAAAAGCAAGTCTTGGACTTTTGCTTTGGTCCTGTCTATTGGCATGTAAAATGAAAAATAACCGTTCAGTTACATTATTCAGTTTAACTCTGTCCCTTATCTATACAGATCTGGGTCTGTCGTAAAATATCATCAAAAATATATATTCAACATCTTTTCCTTCTTGATGTGTCTCATTATAAGTCGGATCGTTATATCTAATTGTGTTTTCACGGAACCACATTGTTGAATTGTTATTTTTCCTGCTGATGGCTTATTGTTTCATATATAGGTCAGTATCGTTAAAACTTCACACAAATACTGATCGTTGTGACTCCAAAATCGGAAATCATTTCGAAGATTTACGCAATCAATATATATAAATCATTTCCGTATGGTTCTGTTGACATTTTATCTATTCATGCTTCTAATCCATTTTCAATTTGGAAAACGTCACGAAAGAGGTTGTAATTTATTTTCTGATTTGGTTTGGTATTGGTATATCAAGTACTGAATTCATAATCAAGACAACACAGTGTGACTAACCTTGACTTTTCTGGATACATGTATATCATGAACACCTTTTTGTTGTTGACACATATATATTTTTATTGATACCCGTATATTACCGAAAGCTGTCTACTTCGTGGACCTGACTATTATTACGACACTTACAGCATTAAATATTTCCTTATTTTTTTAATTAGTACAATTTCAAACAGCACGAAGAAAGGCTTCTCTGAATGTTTACCCTCAAAGTACCTCCTCGCTTGACTTCACTTGCAAATATTCATTGATTATTTAAGTGTTGTCATATCTTTCTTTATGTCAGTATGTTAGTGCAAAATATGATACTGTGCTTGTGGTAGATTTAGTTTTAGTTTGTGTTGTCGTCTTCTGGCACTAGTGTGATATTTTAAAACTAGTATTTAATGCAAAAAATTGTCAATAAATTAATAAATATATATATATATATATATATATATATATATATATATATATATATATATATATATATATATATATATATATATATATATATACAAACGCTGTATCAATGATATACCACGAGCTTGCCCGGGTTTCCTTTTAATGAAAAATTTATACAACGAGTGGTATATCACTGATACAGCGTACATCCTATACATATGATTTATTTGTACCACATACAAGTTTTCACTTTATATGGGAGATAAAACTGACGCCCATACACAATGTACTTTAGAGGGTTGAACTCTTCACAATCCCTGACATGTAAATACTCTCAAACAAGAAGTTCTGTAGTGATTCATAACTTCCTGTTCACTTCATTCATATTAATTGCTATGTTTCTTTTAGCAATATTTTGTTTAATAAAGTGCATGCAAACATTGAATCTGCAGTGTTCGTTCTCATGAACAGCAACATGGTGGCCATTTGCATCCATAGCAACACTACCATTCGAGCTAGAAACGTCAGCATGATAAAGGAACAAGAGGTACGTAAACTATTTAACCCTAACTGCATTTCATTGATATAGTTTCTGTTCATATTTCGCTATTCCTGCTGAATGTCAGTGTCACTTTCAATAATTCTCCTACGTTTTCGCTGTGTGGGCCCTGTTTGAGAATTCGCCTGTTGAAAGAAGTTGATCAAGTTAGGGATCTCGTTCACGTTTTGCGGGAGTTTCATAACAAACCTGTTTTGTACGGTGATGTTTGAGCCGTAGAATGGGTTTCTGGTAATCTGATTCTGCTGAATATTACACGTTTGGGAACTTCATATAGTACAGTCTGTTGCTGTGCAGTTGGAAATTTCTTTGTTGTGGGGGTGGGGGTTGACATCATCATTACTTGGGTGGCAAGTGTTGCTCATGTAATTGAAGTACGTCGGTTGTTGTGTGTTACGAATGTTTGAGTAGCTGTTTATAGACTGTACATTTCGTGGCCTGCAATTTGCATGATATCAGTTGGTGGAATGTTTTTGTCTCTTAACTTTTGAATTAGGTACTTTAGGCTACAAGTGTTTATTAATTTCTTTCTTTCTTTCTGTAATATCTGCTTTTTCTTTCATTTTTTCATGATGCAACCAAGTTTGTAATTTCATCGACGTGTTTCCTAAATCATTTTGGGTTTGTCGCTGAGATTGGCATAGTGTTCGGCAAAATATAGAAAGGATCTGCACGTTGACAAAAGTCTGCCGGTCTTAGCTCAGCATACCGTTTGTAGATAGCACGTGGATCTCTCTCTTTGTTGCATTTTGTTCATACACCTTAGTATTAATATCCCTGATGTCCTTGACATTGTCTCCTGTTCTTGCTTTTGTCTGCCTTTCATTGAGTTCAAGATACTCGAGGCCATTCATATCTTTCTTTAGTGTAACATACCTCATTTCAGATTGTAATATTCAGTCATTCCCCTCAAGCCAAAACGCACAGTTGTTAAACCACAGTGTGTTAACAATGGCTTCAAGTGTTTCCATCCCCATTAGATTTTTGCAATATTAGGCATTTATTTCTTCGTCTGGGATCGGTTGACTCCGATTGGGTGGATGTATCTCGTGAAATGAAATGGGAGGACATAGCTTTTCAAATGAAATGTGTGTATTCAGGGCATAGCTCTTCAAATGAAATGGGTTTATTGGGGGCATTGGTCTGCAAATAAAATTGGTGTAATGATGACATATCTCTTCAAATGAAACGGGTGAACTGAGGACCTAGCTGTTCAAGTGAAACTGGCATATATGATTTCCAAAATGTTTGAATAAACGTGCACGCATTGTGTGTTCCTAAAGGGCAAAAGAGTTGCCTTTTGAAAAGACTTCGACTTGCATTAGAAGAGCATGCAATCACAACACTATTGATGGCACTGAACGTCGTTATCTTGCTATATTACGCATCGTTTAGTTTATGAAACTTTTAAATGGAATTTTGACCAAACTTTCTTTTAATAGTGAATTAAGCCTTACAGAAGATATAAGATGACAGTGCTGCGGAGATTGAAGAACAAATCAAATAAATTAATGAATTTCTAACCAGATTCCTAATCTCATTTAATTAAATATTATGCATGATGATTTCCTCCAAATCAGCAACAACAATGAGCACAAGTTATTAAGAATGAAAATCAGAAATCAACAGTTTGTGTTGTTAACATACTTTCTATGAATCCCCATCCGGTGACGAAACACGTATCTCCAACAGTGGGTGGTGAGGTCGGCGGGCAGATAATACCAACTAGGCTATTGATGGTGAAGGAGGAGTTTACTTTCACCAGAGCTATGTCATTGTCAGATGTGATAGAGTCATATCCAGAATGCACAATTATTTTCTCAAATTGGAGAATCTGTACGGAAGACTCGGACTTGGTTTTAAGATGTTTGCCGGCTGCCACAGACCAATCAGATGGCACTCTGTCTCTGTGAAATCAGACTATGTTGTTATTTATATATATATAACGTATTCCAAAACTTTCAATAAAAGTTGTTGCTATTTTTAAAATAAACTTTTTTTTCAGGAAAATTTACTATTTTAACATATAGCCCTTGAACATTTGCATTGCTATTTCTTCACTTTTTAACTCTGGCATCTTCCACAAACTCTGGCGGATAAGTATTGTGCTACGACTCTATGGTCTAAAAATATGCAACAGAAAGAAGCAAAAGGAACATCTTTAGTAACATTCAACAAATAATTTATTTCAGTAAAATACAAAGTGAAACTTCCAAAGACACTTACAATATTGTGAGTTAAATCCCAAATAATCTCAAAAGTTCTATAAAAGTCAAGAAGTATCGAATGTTTCGAATTCCAAATAAATTCCACCAATCTTGAATATCCTGATGTACCACACTGATATGATCCAGAATGTCTTGTAATGAAATCTCAGTAATACGAAAGTAGTGCTTTGGTCGAAATGTAAATGAGTGCTTTGCAATCCTAGTTAAAAGTTAAAATAATAAATTCCATTCAAATTATAACTGAACACAGCCATAAAGTTTCACCAAAGAATGGTATTAAAAGAGGAATGAAGACTTTGTTTACAGAATCCTTTATGTAATATTTTATTTGTCTTAAGAAACAATAGAACGTTCTAAGGGAAAGCCCCAGGTCTTGAACACAAATCAAAGTAAATATCTTAAAAGAACACGACAATTGCCAAACTGGAAAAAAAGTATACCCTCAGTTAGGGACAAATGTCAAGCATCAATATAATTTAACTTTACATAACAATTAACAAGCATGCTATTTTGTTTCTGTTCTTGATGGATATAACGGTACTTTTAACACATTATTAGTTTATATCATGATGAGCGTCAGTTAAAATAAGTAGCATAAAAGAGTGAAAGACAATAAGCTTTGTAAAATTTAACTAATATTTTTTTTCTCTCCCTAGAATACAAAGTGAAAATGAGAAAAAATAAAACAACTTATGGTATTGCAAATTAAATCCCAAAATAATCCAAGAATTACAAACACAAGTCCTAGTAATTTAAAGTCCTGAATATAACTCAGAAATCAAAAACTGAAGGCAATGACGTGTCTGATATAGCTTATAGGGTGCTGATATGTCAACAGTGTTTTGTTGAATAACAATAATATGATTCCAGGTTTGAATTCAGTATAAATTGCAGTGAATATCTTTATCCAAGAACTTTATCAGATCACTTTTGTATTTCCAGAGAAAATAATCACTCCAATCCAATAATGTGAAGAAAATATAATTAACTCCAAATGGTCACAAAATAATACAACTTGAAAGTGCTAGATGTTAAAGCACGAATGACCAAGTCCTCACAATTACAAGATTATATAGTTCTCTACTTGACCTCAGGCCACAATTAGCATTTTCTATATATAGACATTACCTGACGGAAAATAACCCACTAGATGATCTTGATCTTTACAAAAACAAAACCATAACCTGTAAAATTCACTTAGGAAAGTCCAAAAACTGACCCAAATGAACATATTTACTTCTTTTTTTAATAAATATTCTGATATTAAGCAGATACACATACATAATAATTTAGCTATGTATTAGTTGTTAACATAAAATGAAATAAAAATGTAAATCAGGTCAAGCATCAATTAACTCAGTTTTGAACATGGTCAAGTACAGCATACAATGTTACATTACAATAGCATGCAATGAATTTTTTTTTAAACAAACTAACAAACAAACTAAATTAAATATACATAAGAAGAGGCAATGGGATCTAAATGCTTTTCTCGAGGACAAACTGAGAAAGACGAACCCATGATCCTTCAATTAAGAGTCCAACGCTCTTGCAAGTGTGTTACCGCGGCTCCCGACAGACATAAAGTCATAAAATATTAATCTTAAAATCTCACATGTAACTGTTTTAAAGAGGAGTGTTTATTAGGCAGATTAGAATTTTATCGTTACTTCCATATAAATTGTGATGTATAATGTACAAAAAATATAAAATTATGAAACTAATAAGGAAAGCAGCATTATGTCAATAAAGTTAGATAGAACCTCGTGTTTCTGATATTCATGTTTAAAAGCAAGACACTATCAGACGCATTAATATGTAAATGGCAGGCCTTTAGAAATAACCAGCGTGCGTAGAGGATCGATTCTTCATATAAAATGCACAAATCTGAAACATGGTATGTAAAACTTCGAGACGCATTCTATTTCGTTCAGTTTATTTCCTGAGGGGATTAAAAAAATGCTCAGTAGTTCCCATTAGTCACGAATATGGGACATTACTAGATATGAAAAATATGTCCTAGATGTGCATAATCATTTTCAGTTGATGCACGAAATACGACAACAATTGCATGCACCATTTGTTGTTTTAATCGATTTACACACTGACCTTTGGCGAAACCTGCACGCCTTTTGATTTGTTTGGGAGATTCTTCTTAGTGTATAACATTCTTTCATTTAGATTATATCCAAACATGAATAAGAATAATTAGAAGAAAATGAAAAAAATAAGACAGTTATCTTACCCTTCAAAGCAATGTCCAGCTGTGAGAATCCATTGTGGATGAATGATAGTTCCTCCACAGGTGTGAATCTCGTGCAGACGAAGGGAAACCATCCATGGCCAACTGTGTGGAATTGCCTCCCTTCCACCGACAATCCGGAAGTTACTCTCGATAGGCCTTATGACAGGATCTCCGCATTTACCACTGTTACCTTGAATAACGATAGCTATTATTTTTCCTCAAAGAATTTCACAAAGCATTTAAGATTCGGAACTCACTGTAACTGCATATTTTCTGATAAACCCCAATCTCAGTTTCATTGCGCATTAAATGTTAAAATGCCATATATTTTTTAGAAGGAAGTTTTCATAATATAATAATTTTCCAGATACTTACATTTGCAAGTTAAAATAAATTTCCTCCGATTCAAGGTAAAGAACGAAAACAAAATTGTTAGAAACTGGTGTGTAGCAAATAGTATAAAAGACACGGTACCGGAAATCAGTATATAGCTGGATGATTAACGTAAAATGAAACAACCACCAAATTTCTAACAGTGATGGCAATCGTATTATAATTCGTCATATAGTTGCTCTATGGAAATGTATGACTATTAAAAATGAAAATCAGGTTTACAAAATTAACAAGAAGTGTTAGAACTCATTTTAACTCTATTGTTAAACGAGACAAATATTTAAAGAGGTGAAAATACATTGCACTCAAAATAACTATTTTACATACAAAATTACCAATTATTTGTGTCCTAATTGCATTTTATGATTTGCCAGTAATGACTCTGCAGATAAAAAATAGTGTGATATAAAAATACAAAACACAATTTGGCGGCCAATGGGGAACAAACTTGATGCAGTATAACGAATGAGTATTCAACAGATCAGAGTGTGGCAGAGTTGGAAAAATCAATATAAAGGCTTCTTTCAAATAAACTATTGTCCGAATGATTGCTACCTTTACCCGATGGGCAAGATTTAAACAAAACCAAAAGCAAAGCAAATAGAGACTTCATGTAACTTAATTTGTAATAACATTAAGATTCTTCTAAATCATGACTGCAGATACATTAACGGAATAACAAAAATTACTCGATTGATTATTGCACTCGAATATGGTTTTTGGATAGCCTGCATGTGCATGGGATTTGTTTTTACTGATAGTTTTATCGAAGTATCGTAGTAATCATATATAACCGTATGTTATGATCAAACGTTTCATGCATGCCGATTGTTTCCATCTTTTGCGCCTCGGACATTTAGTTTGTTTGAATTTGTACAACAGCAAACTTTACATACTGTTATAAAGGTTTCTCTAAAATGTATTATTAAGTGGTAATTGTTTTCGTCCATCCAAATGCATTACAGATACTAATTTCACACCTTTATCATAGTTATAAAATTAGTTAATAACATCTTTTCTGGTCAGCCCGTTTTAAACATCTTTATGATGTTTCGCCTCTTACGTGCTAATACAATCTTTTCTGGCCATTTTAAAATGTGACTTAAGTATTTTAGTAATGTATATCACCTAAGACAAAATTTTATTCAAAAGTTGTTTTTTATATTTATGGATGAAAGTGGTGGATGCAGACCCTTCAAATATGTCATTAGAAAATGTATATTTGTATCAAATTGTATGAGTGTTTGCTTTTGTGCAACATAATTATCTTCGTGTGCAAAAGTTCAAATGTCCAACTGCAATCGTCTCCGCCACACTGTTCCCTTAACACGCTGCTTAATGCAAAGAACTAAATAATAATTAGGTTTCACGAAAATAAAATGGCAATCGTTTTATTTTCACAGAAAAGATAAAATAGGCTTAAATATATACCAGTGTTCACGTTTGCTGATTAAAGAGCTTCGACTTTTTACGTGTGTTCTGTTGTCGATCTCATTTTAACACATAGACATGTTATCATTGGTTAACATCTATCGTGTTTTCAACCAGTATAAACGTTTTCTTTGATGTTCCGTATCTGAAAACACATTGTAACGAAGCGATCGATATTTAAATCATCATCACAAACGCCTTCACGTTTAGTAATTTTCAACCAACTGCGCTGGAGGTCAATATACTAGCATGACACATTCAACCACGTATAATCTTCTCGCTTTGTTGATAGTTGATTGCACACATTAACACTTCTACTTCTGGTACTGTGAATTACTCAGAAACAGTCCTTATTTTAATATTTCCAATTACTGCACTTTTTGGGGGATTCATTATAGTGTGGCCTGTTTTCTTAACAGGTATTCATGCATTTATTGAAGTCCTGCCTGTTTTCTTTCAGGTTTTCATGGATTCCTTCAAGTATTCCGCTTATGTTTCTCCTTTTTTTAAAAATAGTCTGTATTTTTAACTCTTACTCCTCGAACGCAGTTAAATTTGTCTCTTGTTTACATTTAGGACATATCTAAGTACCCATTATTTATAGGGACGATTTCCATTTTCAATGTAAGTTTCACTCAGACTTTAGAACTGATGCTTTCAACATAACTCTAAGATGAATTTAAGTGGATACGGTGTAGACCAGAGGTTCCCAAGCTGTGGTATGCGTACCACTGGTGGTCCATGAGCTCCATTCATTAAGTAGTCTGCCGAGACCCCAGCAATGTTGGAGTGGTCCTCGAAAACACGTTCGAGATCACGTTTTAGATCAATGTAACCATATATTTTCAATACAAACAAAAACGAGACAGATCAAGAATAAATGACACAGGAAAACGAGATTAACAAAATATCAATAGAGGATAAATTGACACAAGAAAATAAGAAAGATCCAAGTAGAGTTCAGCTTGGTAGACAACGTTGGAAAAGGTTAAAACAATATAAAAGATAAAAAGTAGATGCGTTTTAGCAGCGGCAGAAAAACAATTGTGTTGCATCACAAGTTGAAAAAAAATGAAGAACGTTTTGTAATTATCGTGGGAGTGATAGCCCACGTACTAGCATTCACAAGAAGCAATTATCTGTTTAAAGTTTTGCTGCTACTCGATCTGATGAATAATAAAAAACCAGCTTTGAAAAATGCACGGAAGACGTACAATGGACAACAGCATTTTATGTCCGAAAACAATAAAAACAGTTGACTACTTGGATGAAAGGCTGAGACAGCAACTATACTATTCGCTAAGCTAATGAATGCTTCGAATGGTGTTTTTACTCCGTGTGTATCTACTCATCCCGATATGTTTTAGAAAGACAAAAATGACCTACATCTAGTGATGTTTTAGCAACTTTTCAATGAGCAGGTAAAATATGAGTATGTTTTATTGTCCTTGTGATTGGTGTTTGAGTTTATGTTGATTATAAGTTTATTAAAAAAGATCCGCGCAAACAAATGAAAACACAGAATGATAACGCTGGTTAAAATATAACCATTTCTTTTGGTATTGAAAATATTTTCAAGTTCAATAACTGCAACATCTTCGTGTCATAAATTTCTAAAGATGCGATCAGGAGCGTCTAATGCACAAACATTGATACCAAAGCTATGTAATTTACAGTGTATGGCAAACAGTTTAGACTTCCAAATAATGATATATCAGCATACACTGTATCCGTTTTACTTCATTGCATTTGAAATTTACAAAAGGTTTCGAAGTTATAGAAGATGGTTATCAATAATTTCAGTGGGAAAGTATTTGTCATAAGTTCAGTACACAGGGACGGACCGACCACATAGGCGAACTAGGCGGTCGTCTAGGGCACCAGGCTTTAAGGGGCTAGCAATTAGACGGAAGTGGATGTTTTTGGAAGGAGGGGGCACCAAAGTCATACTTAACTTGAGGGGCCAAAGGTCTCGTCAGCTCCGACTATACAACAACTTGGGACTCCGGGTAACCGACTGGTCAAAAACGCTCGCCGTAACCGATCACTGCCATCTCATCTCTGTTCGCGTAGATTTAGGTCTCGGGCTCGGCTAATGTGAATATATGAGAAAGCTGCCAGTAGCTTACCTTGGGTTGGTGATTGCTACTAGGGTTTCCTGAGTTTTTCCGCCACCAGCTAAATTGGCTAGCATATATAGCCTATCTCGCGCTGAGAAACGGCGTTCAACTCAACAGCAACAACAGCTACAATAACTTTAGATTCAATAAATTAATCCGTTAACGGTAAATACTTACAAAGAAATCATGTTTAGTATTATCATATTACAAGATTATCAATTATCATCGATGGCCTAGTGGTTAGAACGTCTGCCTCGGATTTGGTAGGTCGTGGGTTCGTTCCCTGACCGAGTCATACCAAAGACTTACAAAAATGGTACTAACAGCTGTCTCGCTTTGTGCTCAGCATGAAGAGGTTAGTGTTAGGACTGGTCGGCCTGGTGTCATGATAATGTGACTGGGTGGGACATCATGCTACATCGCTGCGACATGATGGCCCAGTGCTAGGCATCACTATAAACTGCCACACTGCGGACATCGTAGCGATATGACTGAAAAATTGTTAAAGCTACGTTAAAAATCCAAATCACACACACACACACACACACACACACACACACACACAATTATCAGATACGATGGTTTTAACAACGGTTGTACTTGATTCACTACTAATGTAGTTCTCATACTGTTGAAAAAAGACCGAAAAATGTATCTATTCGAATTCATTCATCCAGCTACAAAAAGATCATGATTACTTTGAAGGATTTGTCGAGCACATATGATTCCCATGTGTATAATAGGATGCAAAAGGTTACATAAGTAACAAAATATTTATTTGACAAATAACAAAAACACATAACACATGTGTTTTTTCCCCATATATACTTTTAGCAATTTCTACGCGGAACACAATTGGTCCTTGATTGTTTGAAAATGGAATTGTGAAAATAAATTGCATGGTAATATAATAATTAGCTAAATAAACAAGATATAAACCCTCAGAGAAATTGAACATAAAATATAGATGCACACAAATCGTTTACTTTTTTGTTCAAATTTGCATGAAAATAGTTTAAACAAGTAAGTTAAATCAATACTTTTTAAAACGATGTTAGTTCAAATAAGCGGACAAAGTAATTTTGAGATTCTAGACAATTGTATTTTTGGCAATTATGACAGATGTCAGATAAATGACGCAGTTGGTCAAACCATTAAGAGAAAAAAGTGTATGATTACAAAACATAAAGAAGACAATTGGTAAATAAAACATCTTTAAAAATTACGTCAAAGTCAACAAAAAATTGATAATTTTGAAAAACGTAATAGGATGTTTACTATCCAAACAATGTTTCTGTAAATGTAATAACTGAATATATTACACTGCGTTGAAAAAGTATAATCAGAATCAGACCTTAAATTTGACTATATTTTTAAAATGCAAAGATATAAATGCAATATAAATAATTATAATCTGGTGTACGAAATACATAACAAGTAAAGGGTAATGAAACAGGAAGGAACAATTTGGCCTGAATGCGGAGTTTTTGTTTTAAATTTTCAAAAAGAACTGATACAAAAATCAAACCCCAAAAAAGTCGTTTTATCGAGGAAGATATTATGCATGTATGATTTCGATATATCTATAAAATAGTCCTATATAGAGACCGTAACAAATTAAAATACGAGTAGTTTGTATAGAATAAATTTCGTGGTTAAATTGAGGGCAACCTGAAGATGATACAGCGTTTACAACAGCGAGAGAAATGTCATCGTTTTTGACGCCCACAATTTTTTTTATATGATGTTTAAATTATGTATTGCAGCTGGTGATAAAAGGTTTGCGCTAGATTTGGCTGAAGTCAAACACATGAGCTTATTTAAATGCATCGTGCTCATCTGTCCAACATTTATGCAGCAAGACTTACAGAAGGAATAGTCATATTGGCCATGAGCCAAATAATTTTTTTCAGGGCATTACCAAAGCAGTGAAACGAACAATGCCTTGACGAAACAAATGTCTGGTCTGAAGTTTTCACCATATTTGGTAATACTTGTACAGGTATTCGGCTTATGTAGATACACTGCTTTGGTCATATTCTTTTCCTACTGAAGTGTATTTAGTACTATTTAGTACTTAGTATTTAGCACTATTGCTTGGTGTGCTCTACTTAATTTTAGATTTTGACTTGTGTCTTTCTTAGATTAGTAAATTGAGTTTTCATCATGACATGTTCTACGTGACTTTGTGTTTTATTTCTTGTGGTCTTCTAATTTTTAATTTCTAGGAACCACATAGAAGCTTGTTTATCCAGCAAACATATCCTGTCGTCATAACAACTTAATACAGCGTTACTTAACTTTATTTTATTTATCCTAATGTTTTATAAATCATGATGTCGCAATTCACCTCCTATAATTTGCTTCGAAAGATAATTATTGGAACATTTCAAATATTAAATTCGGTTTTATGCTATATTTCTTAATAATCTGCATATTTTATTTTATTTTGTCAATTCTCAAAGAGCATACATTACTGCGCAGAGCACGAAAATGGTGTATAGGAACACGGCTACATCGTTCATTTTTGACAGTCCTGGAACTGTCTTTTCAGCCGGAGGAACACAACAAATTGCCTTTTTTGTAATCATTTGCTTCATAAAATATCCTGCTCTGTCTCCACGTCTATACCTAATGTATTCGAGATTGATAGCCACGTGAATACATAATGAATCAAATACTGATAATCATATGGATACATAATGCATCAGATATTGATAATCATATGTGAATAAACAATTAATTAGCACTGAATAAATACTGAATTAGATATCGATAACCCTATATTATCGCATGGAATTACATCTTGTCGATGGAAGGCCGCAGATCAGCCGCTTGGATAACTATAATGATGTAGAAATCCTCCATAAATCTCTTTTCTTCATTTAATTTTCATGGTACTTAGAATAACACCAAGTCTATATCTTCGAGTATTATCCATGCAAATGATGGACATTTCCAGGCATTGTAAAACTTGTTTTCATGAGCGCATACGTTTGTCTGAGTTAACTTTTGAATCTGTTTGCCAAACTTACAGTCAGAAGTCTCAAAACATCTTTAAAAATCATTGTTTTCTTTTTGCCTCAGAGTGGTATTTAATTTTATGTAACATTCGAACCAGGGCTCTTGGTTGAACAACACGTCTGTATGTAGTTATGTCAGTTTCAAACATAACTCAATGTACAACTTAAAACTTCCTTTAATAAATGATTCTTTTCTTTGTCCATTAACATGAACACTAGTTAGGTAATAAGGGTTATTTCCTCTTTCTTCACTATTAATTTTCTCTGTAATGTTGATAAATCGCATTCTCGTGGCATTTTCTGGTCGTTTTAAATCTACCTCTAATATGCTACCAAAACTGTCATGATCTTTACAGGACATCGAGCTATGAAATGATGTGTCGGATCTAATTTGCATTTATTCACGCAGACATACTTAACTTCTTGAAATTTGTCACGCAACATTCATTAAGGTATATATCCGTAGGGAGTATTCATGTAGATCATGACATCTTTAAACCTGATTAACCTCCTTTATTATCATTGATTGTCTGAGGAAGTTTCTTTTTAATTGAGTTTCCGTGAACAAAACAATTCAGGACGCTATAAAATAATACAAATGTTTTGCTTACAAGGTTATTTGATTTTAGAAACAATTCGGTTTCTCCAGTCCGTCTGTTTGTTTCTACGAAGTCTTTGATTACAATATATCCAAACGAGGATAAGCCATTAGGTCTCGTGTTTCGCATAAGCCATTGTGGTGACTCCCCAATCTCCCATTTGCGTAAGAACGATTAATTTGAAGATCGTATCGGTATAAATCACAAAGGCCAGCAGGTTCGCAGCAATAGATAGTGAACGATTTATATGTTCGTGTGAAAAAATGTTTTTGAAGGGACGATTGATGCAATATGGAAATTTCATTTTGTATTTGTTATTGTTGAATAAGAGTACATTTAAGTACTGATTGATTGAGCACACACAATATGTTAAATTCGAATGGAATATCACGCATCTTAAAGGAAACCATCACTCTGGCCAAATATAATTTTTAACAGCTATAGCTCATTATGGTGCCTTCTTGTAACAAAACGTGACTAACGGGATTATATTCTGAGGATCCGATTTAATCAGCGAGTGATCGTGTGCATGACAACATTATTTTAATCATTGATTGGATATGGCAAAATAAAATAAATATTGCATAGTTATTGCAAGAGACTATATACTCAAGATGTTACAAAATAGGCTTCTTTAAAACAAATATTTTACGGCATCCATAATGCATTTTAACGAGAGCATGTTGGCCAAGACGTTTGTCCTGAAGTACATCCTTTGGCAAATACTTGGTACTGGAAAGCGCAATGTGGCCCACAACTAGTTTATAGATGACGTTTCTAAATAAAATTAGAGCTCTAATATAGTCATGAACAAGAACGTATTTCTACCACTTCAATACACTTCCATAAATAAATCAAGTAACATTTGTAAAAATAAGTTTGAATGACAAGGTTGTGAAACCCGTGTACATTATTCATCCAGCCTAATCAATGGTTCTGTACATGATTTCTTTGTTGCGGTGCATATCGATAAGTAAACGGACCATTGGCAGAAAGGTGAGGGGTTGGGTTGTTGCTAAGGTAGGTCGGCGGGTAGACAGGTAGGAAGAAAGATAAATGAAGAGATAGATAAACATGAAACATACATACCACACACGTGTTCGTCAGATCCATCAGTACATTCTGAAATTCCGTTACACAATGTTTCGATTGCAACACAACTTTTGTCACTGCATCTGAAGTTTGTTGATGCGCAGTAGGCTGAAAAGGAGGACACATATAATAAAAGGCATATATTATTAGTTAAAATTTATTATACGAATAGTTTTACGTGTTACAACCTGTACTTTGGACGTGATGGTTCTATGTTTTTCAACAATATACTCCCATCCATACTGTTGTTTAATAATATCACCAGTTTAAGTTCGATTTGAAGGTAATTGCGATCGATTCATTGATTAATTTGTTAGTGTTTAATGGTACATAAATGTATTTTTAAAATGATGCAGAAGCAGTTAATGCAAAGTGCCTCGTACAGTGACATACAGCGGCCATGAACACAAGCTGATACAGGCAAGAACAAAAAGCGCAACCCACTAATCGTGAGTCGGAAACGACAACATCTAAGTCACGGTGTCTCCGTACAATGTTATTTTGATCTCAAAATAGTAATTTTAAAACAAAAATACATCTCGCTTCATTGAAAATGGGATCCGTGTACTTTAAAGTACATTTATAAGCACAGTAATAAATTATTTTTTTTAAAGCATTGCATTTGTGCAAGTTATGAAATTCACAGTTATTGACCGAAATATTACATGCATTCTTATTATTGTAACCTATAGTCATTCTACCAGTAATACACACGGCCAGAGGACTTTTAAATGTCAAAGGTCTCATGTCAAATTGCTTTAAAACTTAGACATCCAGAACCTGGACTTAACCACACACACACATGCACACATGTACCTACGTAAAGGATCGTGGATATCATATGTTAAATTGAATCCAGCAGCACCCACGTCACCATCGGACAAAAAGTTCAGGTACATTGCGTTTCCTGTTGAGGTGATGATATCTGGGAATACAAGACCACAGAGCGTGGCAATAACCCCAGCACTGGAACTATTTCCGTCGTAAACGGACAGGTGGTCATAGATGCATCCTTTCATGCGTTCCACGCGAAAATCCTATAATGAAAGTGCTAGCTTCATATTGAAATCTAGACAATAAAAAGCTACATTAACTTCAGCCCTATTTTCTTTACCTTTAAAAAACGTGCAATTATTATTATGTCATGGCATGGTACAACTGTACAATCGTGACTATGAAGAAACTACGATAGAAATCACTAACACAATACCATGGTCAGTCAGACAAATCTGCAAAGATTCGGCATTTGAAGATTTGTTAGACCCTATGGTATATGAATGCAATACAAAAGCATATTACTTGTAAAGGATGTCGATAATTAAATGGTGTTACAACAGATTATATTAATGCAGATTACACATGTAAAGACCACGATTACACATATCTACATACTGTTTTATTAAGATAGCAATCATGGAATCAAGAAAACTACGATATATAAAGTTGTTTTTTTTGGATCTTAGAGAGAAAGAGAGAGAGAGAGAGAGAGACAGAGAGAGAGAGCTTTTCAACTTTAAAAATACATTAACGTACGCACATTCACGCAAGTATCGGAAGATTTAAATATTTCTTGGCTTCTGTTAAAAGTTTTAAAAGATTGCAAACAGGATTAATTTTTGCCAGATCGATTTGCAATAGATATTTAATTCAATTTTCGTCAATAATGGTCGCAAAGCGTGTGCAGCAAATTTTTGCCAAATTGATTTGCAAGAGCTATATATATATATATATTTAATTAAATTTTACTCATTAATGGCCGCAAAGGATGTGTACCAAATTTATCTAATTTTTCAGTAATACTGTACACTTTGGAACGCCAAAGTTATAATCCTACTTCCACGAAACACCTTTTATTACATCGCTTTGTAATGGCGTTCATTGATATCATTTTGGCAAGAAGACATCAAGTTTCACTATCATCGTTTGAGTAAGTTCATCATGGTGTCGTCGCTATGCTCATCTCATAAGAATCCAATATCATGATTACGAACAGAGGCTAAATGGATTCCTGCTAATTAATCATGAAAATTATTTGCCTGTTTATTCGAAATATATTTTGAAAATGCCCCCAAAGACGTCCTTGACTTTTATAGTTCATTATGAACAACTTGCCATTCAGTTAAGTCAGATAGGTTTTAATGATAATGGTTATCCGATAAATGATAGTGACAATCGTTTCCAAGTAAGTAATTTCCGATAAATTTACTTAAGATTTTATACTTCATATTTTACAGTAATCATAACGTCAGACAGATTGAAAATTGATGACACTCTGCATAGATGGATGTTGTGAAACGAAGACCGTTCATGCACAATGTGTAATAAGGTTTGTTTATTCTAAGCAAAACAGTGAAATAAATAATTAGATTCAACCATATCATCCTCACAAAGACACCCAAGGGGAAAACAACGTGTTTGGCAAATAAAACATAATAACTGTAATGTAAATATTCTTGTGACTCTGCATGTAATTGTAATGGTAAAAGTAAATGTAACTGTAAATGTGTTACAAGAGGCTTGAAGTAGTTGCAATATGCTTAAGTTTAGCGGTATCGAGTTTGGATATCATTTCAGTTTTAAGAAAACAAGAGAACATACTTGTTTTTTGCGAGGTAATTGAATTTTAGGAGTATGATTCGCAGTCTACAAAGTTTAATTCCAGTGCAGATCTTAGCCATATTTGCAAGCTGAAGTGGGTAATATTCTGCAAGGCATAAAGGATAAGACTCGTATTTGATTCATATTGATTGCAAGACTGGCATCACAGTTAGGTTTGCTAGGTTTGTACTGATGGCATGACTGGCATCACAGTTAATTTAGCAGGATTTGTCTTGACGGTATGACTGGCATCACAATTATGTTTGCAAGATTTGTATTTATAGTGTGACTGGCATCACAGTTAGGTTTGCAAGAATTGTATTGTTGGTATGACTGGCATCACAGTTAATTTAGCAGCATTCGTATTGATGGTATGACTGGCATCACAGTTAGGTTTGCAAGATGTGTATTGATGGTATGACTGAAATCAGTTAGGTTTGCAAAATTTGCATTGATAGTATGACTGGAATCGCAGTTAGGTTTGCAAAATTTGCATTGATGGTATGACTAGAATCACAGTTAGGTTTGCAAGAATTATATTGATGGTATGACTTGCATCACATACAGGGTTTCAATGTTTGTATTGTTGGTATGACTGGCATCACAGTTAGGTTTGCAAGAATTATATTGATGGTATGACTAGAATCACAGTTAGGTTTGCATGATTCGTATTGATGGCATAACTGACATCACAGTTAGGTTTGCAAGATTTATATTGATGGTATGACTTGCATCACATACAGGGTTTCAATGTTTGTATTGTTGGTATGACTGGCATCACAGTTAGGTTTGCAAGAATTATATTGATGGTATGACTAGAATCACAGTTAGGTTTGCATGATTCGTATTGATGGCATAACTGACATCACAGTTAGGTTTGCAAGATTTATATTGATGGTATGACTTGCATCACATACAGGGTTTCAATGTTTGTATTGTTGGTATGACTGGCATCACAGTTAGTTTTGCAAGATTTGTATTGACGGTATGGCTGAAAATACAGTTAGATTTGCTAATTGATGGTATGACTGGCATCACAGTATGGTTTGCAACATTCGTATTGATGGCATGACTAGAATTAAAGTTAGGTTTGCAATATTTGTATCGATATAAGCGGTACATTAAGGTAGAATAGTGTCGCAGTTTTAATCGGTGTCTTGCAGTAACCTACCCACAGTTACTGGCAAAAATGGCCGATTTATACAGGAATTTTTGCGAAATTAATTTTCTTGCTCCAAATAATTTCATTACAGTTTTGTGAAGATTTTCAGTTATCATTTTTAATATTTTAGTCAGGAAACTGGTAGGATATACATATTCCACCATGTTGAATTCGACGTCAGTAGCTGAATTTTATTTCTTTGATTTAAAAGTAACTGACTCCAGGTCTGAGAGAGATAGAGAGGTAAAATAAGAAGGACTTACCAGGAATGACAATGTGATCACTTTGCCATATGGAGCCTGAAGTAGCCAACTGCAGTTGTATCCTGGTGGATAATCGTTTATCCCATCAAAGTACGGGGAACTGATGACCCCATGAGAAGAATTCAACACCAAAGGATGGTCTGTACAAGCTTCAAGTGTAATGGACTGCTTGGATGGTTCTGTAGATGATTACAATTGTTATTCGGGTGAAACCACGTAAAGTTAGACTTGATTGATATATAAACACACACACACACACACACACACATTACAATCTATCAACCGTACCACCATGCGGGATCAACCAAACTAATGTCAATTTTGAAAGCCATAGAGAAACTAGCACGAGATGAATTATTTTTTTTTACATGAAAAAAGCCTGTCAGGCAGGTTTTTACATTAACGCACAAGCTGGGAGAACTCTTTTTTGCTGTTTTATTTCTGGTATCCGGTAGGTACATGTAAGGCTTATGCGAAGTTATGCGTACATTGTGGATATGTTAGATTTATGCGATGTTATGAATATGTTGTGAATATGTAATCACCACTTACTAACATTTGAAGGACACAGTCATACAATTTGGTGATAACATAATTGCCTTTCATTAAAGTCAAATTGAATGGATAAGTGCAAGTACAGATAAGTCTAACTATGGTACATAGCAACGAACATTTTGCACGTTCTGTATGATTTATGAATTTTTTTGAAATCCAAAGAATGTATTATAATTACCAAATACCATGCGAAATCAACCCTAAATTCATCAGCATCCTAACAAGATGCTAGTTGATATTGTGATGCTGAAACGCACACGATGGAAGAGCATGGACTTTAATTACAAATAATAATCATAATTACAATAATAATAATAATAATAATAATAATAATAATAAAAAACATTTGAGACAACGCGACAAAATCCAATAGTGAAGGAATAAGCAAACGCCAGAAACTGGCAGGAATATTGGCATGAATATTGATGTTGAGTAAAATGTTTGGGAAGTCTATTAATTGAATATCACAAGTCTGTCTTAGTATATAAAGATGTACCTAGCATGCTTGAATACGTATCTAACCTCTTTGCCAGTATTGCAAGCATTCATGGACGCCTAAATACCTATCTAACCTCATACCCCATCTTCTGGCATTCATGGACGATTAATTACCTATCTAACATCATAGCCTCTACTACTGGCATTCATGGACGCCTAAATATCTATCTAACCTCATAGCCCCTACTTCTGGCATTCATGGACGCCTAAATACCTATCTAACCTCATAGCCCCTACTTCTGGCATTCATGGACGTCTAAATACCTATCTAACCTCATACCCCATCTTCTGGCATTCATGGACGATTAATTACCTATCTAACATCATAGCCTCTACTTCTGGCATTCATGGACGCCTAAATATCTATCTAACCTCATAGCCCCTACTTCTGGCATTCATGGACGCCTAAATACCTATCTAACCTCATAGTCCCTACTTCTGGCATTCATGGACGTCTAAATACCTATCTAACCTCATACCCCATCTTCTGGCATTCATGGACGCCTAAATATCTATCTAACCTCATAGCCCCTACTTCTGGCATTCATGGACGCCTAAATATCTATCTAACCTCATAGCCCCTACTTCTGGCATTCATGGACGCCTAAATACCTATCTAACCTCATACCCCATCTTCTGGCATTCATGGACGCCTAAATACCTATCTAACCTCATAGCCCCTACTTCTGGCATTCATGGACGCCTAAATACCTATCTAACCTCATACCCCATCTTCTGGCATTCATGGACGATTAATTACCTATCTAACATCATAGCCTCTACTTCTGGCATTCATGGACGCCTAAATATCTATCTAACCTCATAGCCCCTACTTCTGGCATTCATGGACGCCTAAATACCTATCTAACCTCATAGCCCCTACTTCTGGCATTCATGGACGTCTAAATACCTATCTAACCTCATACCCCATCTTCTGGCATTCATGGACGCCTAAATATCTATCTAACCTCATAGCCCCTACTTCTGGCATTCATGGACGCCTAAATATCTATCTAACCTCATAGCCCCTACTTCTGGCATTCATGGACGCCTAAATATCTATCTAACCTCATAGCCCCTACTTCTGGCATTCATGGACGCCTAAATATCTATCTAACCTCATAGCCCCTACTTCTGGCATTCATGGACGCCTAAATACCTATCTAACCTCATAGCCCCTACTTCTGGCATTCATGGACGTCTAAATACCTATCTAACCTCATACCCCATCTTCTGGCATTCATGGACGCCTAAATATCTATCTAACCTCATAGCCCCTACTTCTGGCATTCATGGACGCCTAAATATCTATCTAACCTCATAGCCCCTACTTCTGGCATTCATGGACGCCTAAATACCTATCTAACCTCATAGTCCCTACTTCTGGCATTCATGGACGTCTAAATACCTATCTAACCTCATACCCCATCTTCTGGCATTCATGGACGCCTAAATATCTATCTAACCTCATAGCCCCTACTTCTGGCATTCATGGACGCCTAAATATCTATCTAACCTCATAGCCCCTACTTCTGGCATTCATGGACGCCTAAATACCTATCTAACCTCATAGTCCCTACTTCTGGCATTCATGGACGTCTAAATACCTATCTAACCTCATACCCCATCTTCTGGCATTCATGGACGATTAATTACCTATCTAACATCATAGCCTCTACTTCTGGCATTCATGGACGCCTAAATATCTATCTAACCTCATAGCCCCTACTTCTGGCATTCATGGACGCCTAAATACCTATCTAAACTCATAGTCCCTACTTCTGGCATTCATGGACGCCTAAATACCTATCTAACCTCATAGCCCCTACTTCTGGCATTCATGGACGCCTTATTACATACCTAATCTCATAGCCCCTACTTCCCGCATTCGTGGACGCCTTAATACCTATCTAACCTCATAGCCCCTTTTTCTGGTATTCATGGACGCCTTAATACATATCTAACCTATTCACCTATTCACCCAGCGTGTAGCATTCAAGGTCTCTCTTTACGCTCCATCACTGAAAGCCTTCTCTCTAACACTAAAATTCGTACAATTATAGCTATAGTTTCCTTCTTCGGGAAAATTCCTTCCTATCTCAGACATTCAGCTTATTTGTATTGGTTTAAGCATTACAGTTAACAGGAATTGTATTGAAACTGCAAAATGAAGGCTTTGTACATAAATAAGTGTAATTCCAGTAGCTATATGTGGCTATTAGAGAAAAATGGGCGATTAACATAAGCCATATGTTACATTAGGCGAGGATGCGGGAGGTCGTGGGTTCGATTCCCGGCCGAGTCATACTAAAGACTTACAAAATGGTACTAACAGCTGCCTCGCTTGGCACTCAGCATTAAGAGGTTAGTGTTAGGACTGGTCGGCCTGGTGTCAGGATAATGTAACTGGGTGGGACATCATGCTACATGTCTGCGGCATGATGCCCCAGTGCTAGACATCACTATAAACCGCCACACTGCTGACATCGTAGCGATATGACTGAAAAATTGTTAAAGCTACGTTAAAAGTCCAGATCGCAAACACAAACACAAACATTAGGCGATACTTGTGAACAAGGGGAAATCCTAAGTTAAACTGGTTATTATGTATAACTTGGGAATGGTAATATAGGGACAAAAGCGTTAAAGGGAAAATATAATATGTAAATAGTTAAGGAGAAATGGGTTGACAGTTTATAGCAACCGGGTAAATGTATGTTAAAATGGTTAAGGAGAATGTATCTATAGCTTACAGTAAAAATGGAAAATGTAACGTTAAAATAGTTAAGGAAAAGAGGATCCAACAGATCAATGTACAATCCAGCACCTGCTATTTTATTACTATCGATAAAAGCCCCACCTGCACAATCCAGCACCCGCTTTTTGATTACAATCAAAACGTACTTACCTAAAATACTGCCAAAAGGGAAGGACGTGCTGATAGACACAGTGTGACACAAAGAAATATACTCTCACGCACAAGGGTAGGACACGTTTATAGTCACACGAATATACCCTTGCTTATAAACATGCAATCAAACACAAGTTAAGGAAGCGTTTATAGTAACTACTATTCTCTTACAATACAAAAAATGTAATCACACAAAAGAGAGAACGGGTACAAAGAGTTTTAAGTTTTAGCTGTCTGCAACATAGGCCTACACAAACATACATGTACAAAAACATAAAACTAAAATTTTTGGCAAATAGGATTAGCAATCCTACTTTCTTGGGATTTGTTAACATAAGTGGCAATGCTTCGCTGGTCTCCTTTAACAACTTCGTCGCACGGTGGGACCGTAGATGGTATTTCTTCAAATACCCTAGCTTCTCCACATAAATTTCCATATCGATGTCTATGATCCTGTTAATGGTCTACGATGCCTTCACATACATTATTTAATCTGGGTTGAAGAGTAGTCCGATATAATGGCTGATGACTCTAGGTTTGTCCACATCCTGCTTAAATTTCTTGGAAACAGAACATGTATCAGCATACGAAAATGTATCAGCATACTCATGGTTCAGGAGCGGATTGAAAAGGACTGAAATGCTCCACCAATCCAAACGCGCGTTACACTATTCAGTCAGAGCATGGGATCTATCTTGCAATCATATGGGAGCATAGCAATAGTGTAATGACTACGACAACTGATGCATCTGTAAACAATAGTCTTCTTCCAGAAGAGCATGATTTCAATTTATCTTTTGCTGACTTCCTGTTGTCCCCGCAGGAGTGTTTGCCAGCGACAGTAGTGCTACCTTCGCCTCATTCGTCCTCATTGCAATTGGTGGATGATTTCAAAACGAGGTTGAAGGAAAAATTTGAGAACGGTTCGCAACGACACCAAGCAACAGAAGAAATATCTATTCAACAATAGCAAGAAGACAGAAAAGTAAATAAGAAGAAGAAGGGAAGAGGAAAACTATGAATTGTAAAGGACAGACTGGAGATAAAACAAAATGATGAGTGTATTAGAAGACACCTTGGCGGAGTTAAAGTTTCTAATACAAATGTGTCCGACTTCATTAGCTAAACTCAAGAGAAAGAGACTAAGATTTTTAAACCTAGCATAATCGTATCCACTCTCATCGTGATTGAGATGGCAGCAGCATCAGCAGCAGCATCAGTTGCTACTACCACTACCAAAGCTGCAAACGCAGGAATAACTCTCCTTCTCCTCCTGCTTCTTCCCTTTTTCTTAGGACACTCTGATAGCCAATGTCCTTTATCTTGACAGTGACAACATTACCTTTGTATCTTTTTCTCCTGACTTTTCTTGGCTTTTCCATCGTGGACATTTTGGAGTCCAATTTCATGTCTCTTGACTTTTATTTCGAGAGATGTAGTGAGTTGTCGTTTCTGAAGCATTCTTTAGAGACGACTCTCTCTCTCTCTCTCTCTCTCTCTCTCTCTCTCTATATATATATATATATATATATATATATATATATATATATATATATATATATATATATATATATATATATATATATGAGTGTGCGATTGCAGACCTTAGTCTGATCACATTTTGGAGTCAAGATGAAACGATTACGCTTTGCTGAGAAGACACTAGCAGAAATCAAGAGACGACAACTATAGATTTCGCCTCTTAAGCGAACTGAGGTGTTAGCACAAGTGCATACAAGTGATTTCGAAGACGACATTAACCAGACTGAACAAAGTCTATCAACGTCCGTTACAAAAACTCAGTGAGTCCATATCCACCAAGAACGAAACTCATTCAGAGCCTCCGTAAGATTATTTCCACATTCGAGAGATTCCAGAAGTGACCAGAAAATTTAGAACCAAGGCTATCTCATGCACTGTGAAAATTAAAGATTCAGATCTCATGTACCACCTATGAAAGCAGCAAGTTTCATTATATATGTGTGGGAATCTTTACTAACGACATAGAAACGTAAATTTCAAAGCTAAAGACGACGATCGTTTGAGGATTTCCATAAATCACAACATTTTCGCAGTCTCCTGTGTGGATCGAGTTTAGTACACAGTCAAACTTAACACTGTCCAAAGTGTTCAACACGTGCAAAAATCGAAAGATGAATTTAACATCACTCTTCACATTACCTACGTGTCACAGGGACAGCATTCAAAGATCGGACAGATCCAAGCAGAAAAGAGTAACAGAACTCTTTCTTCAGCAGGCGGACATCTCCAAAGAGACGGTGTGTGGCATTCATGAAATGCAGAAACTTCAAGACGTGTTGGCCCCTCGTTATACGTTGACAGCATACCCTCAAGTACTACATTTATCTCTTGTGCTTAGAAACCAAAAGAAAAATACATTCAAATTAAAATATAATTCAAGAAGGATATGCAATAACCTATATATTTTCTCTGTCCCAATTGTAGTATGATTCCAGAAAACAGAGAAAAACTCTAAAGGTCACACACTCTACCCGACTTTGTCAAACGGATGTTTAGAGACAACTGATGATACTTGGAGCCAAGAGGACACCCAACGTTACAGGGGCAGTCATCTATGTGATGGCTCAAAACCTCTTAGGATACCATGGACAATTTCTTGTGAATATTATTCTGAAAAGGATACCGAATATCTCACAGGCACATTGAACGGAACCAAAGTCATGTACATAAAAATGAGACAAACACAGATCAAAGATTCCTTGAATTATTTAGCAATTCCCTTGAGCTGATTGCCCATAACGTTTGCAATGACAGACATGACCAAGGGATATTTTCAACACTTTTTCAATGACGAAGCTAGTCAACATGTGCATCCTCATTTCGGTGACGTTTACTATGACAGTTCTTTGGGTAGAACAACGAGCATTCTGTACTCGGTAACAAACTCATTCTTCAAATCCAGTTTTCTTTCAAGAATAAGTGTTGAAGCATTTCATATTCACCAGGGAATATGTTCGCCGTAGATGTGGAATATTTCGACAATGATCTCTGAATCATAGAGGTATCGACCCTTCGAAGGAACCTCCTACCATCTCAAAAATACATTAAATTGTGTATCAATAGAAATTCATGGCAAATGACAAACTTGCTATCGGACCACCTCAATCCTATCTCTCGGCCAGCTGTCGATACTCCACCAAAGCTTTACCCTGGCTGCACTTTTGGTGTGAAAGTAGAGACAAATGGATACAACGTGCAATGAAACGTTGGAGAAAAGAAAAGGGAAGTCTTTCTGTGGACTGCTCGGAATTGAAGAAAAAAACCGCCAATATACGAATTTCAAAGATGTTTATATCACGGGTTCAATGTGTGTTTTTTTCAACAAAATCTGGAAAGACCGTTCTCAGTGTTTACCATGGAAGAGTTGTGCCAGCAACAATACAAACAAATCTGGAGGTTAAAATACATATATACTAAGTGGTAGAAGCATGGCAGTATCGAGCCTTTGAATCTACGTAACGGTTTATCATGAAGAAGAACCAATGCTACACGCCTGCAGTACGATGCGGAAGAATCTCAAGGTGAGCGAATAAAATACATCGTAGTGTGTTTTGTATGATTGGGTGGGTAAACATGCTCGATTTTCTACAGGCATCCTGAACTATTGACACAGCACATTCACATATAACACATACGAAGGGTTAATCAAATGCAAAGACTTACTTCCAACACGCGTACACCCTGACCTTGCTGATTCTCTACCACTGTACTCCAATAGCGAAAGCGACGCAGCACGACCGTTCTACTTTACTGATAAATGTGATATCGTGAATATGCATATTTACAGAGGTTATCATGCACTCGCAAGCCACTTTAGGTACCACAAGCTCATCGAGATGTACATATCAAAGTCGAATATAGGTTTCCTCTGGCTGGTGTAAAGAGCTGCATGGAATACACAACAGCAGTCGGGATGTGGAGGCCAAGTACAGTGTTTCAATCGTGGCGTGCGTATCTCTTGATTGGAGTATAAAGACTTGCTTTCCTACAGCATGTTGGATGGTCTCCGTGCTGCAACTAAATTCCTTTTGGTGGGCATCATTATTATCCATATGGCTGAGAAACGCGATCTTAGACTATGAAAAGAAAAGATAGAAAATGAATAATTTATGGAGAAAGGCGATGAGGTTGTTCCATCGACATACTCTTTCACATTTTCTGAGTCTATCTTTGTCATGTTTTGTTTCACGTCTGCATACCAAATCCAAGGGATGTTTTCTTTCAGATCTGTGTTATTCCCTCATAAAGCGGTGCCTTCATTAGTCTTGACACCCATCGTGGACTCGTCGTCCGAACAAAATGTCCTAGCGAGAAAAAAGAATACGGGGAAACACAAAGGCTACAACAGAGGCAGCAGCGGCAACAACAGCACATCAACAACAACGATAGCGACAGCAGCAGCAACATTGGGAAGAGAGAGAGCGATAGAGTACATAATGGAGGGAGGACGTCACATTCTCCTTTAGAAAAGGGAAAATGTGCTTTGTTGAGGCCAATGTTAGAACGTGGCGGTCCTCCAAGACGTAAATAACTAAGACCAATCATGAAAACAACGGCCCATTTCAGGGCCACTCATTTCTCCAGAAAAGTGATATATTAATCCTTTTGAAGAAGAAATATTTTGTATATTTTTCTGAAAGTTTATGGTGTTTTCCTTCACATCATTGCTTCAAACATAAAAGACGGTGTGTTCACCACTCTCGTCATCCATCGTTGACTTGTCAATACAAAAGAATAAGAAGCCAGAATATGAGCGGCAGGTTAAACAAAACCTTCGTGCATTTGGAGTATGTGCAGCATCTATTAGATCAAATTGAAGCTTTGGAATTGTATCCCAATATGATATTTTAAAACAGGAAAATGGACCATTTCAAAATAAGTAAAGAGTTAGAACTCTTTTTGCTGGCGAAGGAAGTGGAGAAAGAAGAAAGAAAATTGGCAGAGGTGAAGAAACAAAAGGAATAATACAATTTATTCCTTCAATGGAAACAGTAGCAACACCAAAAGCCTGAACCCGTCATTCCACAAATGTTTTGCTAGGAAAGGGAGATTAGCCATCCTCAATTTTTCCTTTCAGTATCCATTAATCCTTCGGGTGGAGAAAAAATATGTGATTCCAGATCGAGAGGTTTTGTCTGTAAACAAGAGCAGTGGCAGAAACTAATCATTCCATTTCAGGGCCACACAGATCCTAGAAAAGGAAAATACCTATCATATTTGCCAAAACTTTGTGTATGTTTTGTGCATGTATGTTTGTGTAAGCATTTGCGTGTATATGTTGTTGAAAACTAAAGCTGAAAACCCCTTTATCCCATCTCTCTTCTTTGTAGTATGTTTGTATTAAAGGGTATGGTAGTGTTTCTATAAACAATTCCCACCCTTATTTGCATGATTTTGTGACAGTTTGTTTATCAACACTTAGTACCGTCATCGATGAATTGTAGAGGTATGTGTTTGGACAGTTTTCAAACGGCGGGTGTTGGATTGTATATGTGATATATTGGACTGTTGATAAACGCTATAAGATTAAATTTTCCCTTGAACCTATAATCTGTAGACCCATTTTGCCTTATACATTTTAACATTACATTTTCCTTTTTCCCTATAAATATGTTTGTCCCCACAAACACCCTTTTCCATATAATATCATCGCCGTGTTAAAACTAGGATAACATAGGATTTCACTTTGTCCCTAAAGTGTCTCCTAAAGAAAAGTAAGGAGCTAATGTTAATCAACCATTATCGACCCTGTTCCAAATACAACTATTATTACCTTCAAACACTTTTGTGCACTAAAGCCTACAAAATCAGCCAGCTTTTAGCCAGATATGTAGCCTCTACAGTATAAATAAAAAAATAAATACAAAATCTGCTTCACCTAGTGTTTAAGTCATTGCATTATATCTTGTGCTATATCACCAGTTTCTTGTATGAAAATATTGATATCTATAAACATGCCTTGCCTGTAAGCAAGATAAGACCAAAAAAGGTCACATATTATGTAACAATAATAATAATAATAATAATGGTAATAATAATAATGATATTATTATTATTATTATTATTATTATTATTATTGTTGTTGTTGTTGTTGTTGTTGTTCTTGTTTTTGTCAAAGGTTTATAGCTACCTTTTGGTTCAACATACCTTCAGCTGAATATGTGAGATTAAATCCCAACCCTTCAGTCCTATCGTCTGACCGAAAGAAGAAAAATATCTCATGTTGTGTAGATAGGATGTCCTGTGGGATTACGTCACCGCAAAGGCGAGCGAGTTTCCTAGCGATTGAATCTCTCCCGTTGAATATCTGAAGATAGTCGGCAGAGCAACCGCTCGTTGCCTGTATGTTCAGGGTCGTGAAGTGAAGGCGAATGACCTGACCAACTGGAACAGTAATGTGCCAGTCACACAAGGCGTTGGAAGGATAAGTGCTTTGTGCGCCAAAATTTGGAGACGTAATCAGGCCAGGCCCAGAGTAAATTATCTGATGATCGCATCTTTCTGATATCGGACGATGAAGAAACAATCTCCTCTCTCTAGAAGCTAAAAGGAAAATGTACAATACACAAGAACCTCGAAAACTCGAAGCCTTGCAGGTACATATAATTCGCTCGAGTTTGGGGCTGCTTGAGTTTTTAAATTCGCACGTAAGAGAAGGCTCTCCGCCTAAACAAAGAAAATCCTTTGATTAAACCAGATGTTCTAGTGATTGTTTTTAGTTAACGAGATTATACTATCAGTATCAGAGGAATTTATTTCCTGGGTTCGCGGTGGTTGTGTTGTTTGTCTTGAATATTATTATATGCTCATTTTTCCCCCGTTAACTTTACATTGTCAGAATCGTTCAATATTATCCGATACTGAACTCGCGCGACAATACACATATAGCATTCACGTGCATAAAGGAACTACTTTCTATTGTAAACAAACAATGGACGCAGACGCCAGCACTTTTGATTTGTACACAAATCATGTACATTCGCGTAAGAGGCTCTTTACGTTGTGGTTGTTTAAATTTGTTTCTGAATGAACTAAAACATGTTTCGTGGACTGCAAAAAAACCAGCTGTTTTGGCACATTCTGTGTTGATACAATGTTACGGATTTAGATTAGCTACATTATATAACAGACGGAAGATAAGGTCCTTACAAATAACATACAAGTGACAAGTCATTTACTCTCTTCTTTAGCTGGTGATAAGAATGGCAAAATAAAATATACTTACAGTTTTACATCCTGAATTTCCTCAAAATGTATTTTCTTAATTCTGCAAATCCGAATTACATGAGCCATGTCATAGGTTTTCAATCTCGATTACACATTTCGAAATTGTGCTGTAATTTCGATGATAAGTGCAACTGCATCCTCCTTACTGCACTCAAAATGAAATAAGCATTAAATTCCATAGCTTCTTTTTGATAATTCCAATTGAAAGACTTCATATTTTTTCCACATTATGATTTCAAACATTCACCATATGACTGCTAATTTCAATTTTAACTAGACACGCCATTTTCTTCCGTAAGTTATGTCGAGCGCGCGACTAAGTTCAAATTTATCTGGGCGGAGTTATGTGCTCATTAATAATGATATCATTTTGTAATGACAAATCTGCGCTTGTGTATTTAGTTTGGAATACGGCATTCATTCATTTACGTTGTTTCTTGTAGTGTATTTTGTTTATATAATTAAACCTTAGGTAGAATAAAAAAAATGAGCATATAATAAAAAGGTTACTGCATTTGTATGGGAAAATATGAACTCGTTTTGTGGGAAGGATATACTGCACTCCCAAGGTCGTCACTGTATTTTGTTTAGTTACTGGGCTGATAAGTTACTGTATTTTGTTAAGTTTAATTGTAATCAATTTTGTTGAACATTTTATATTTAGAATGCTATTATTTCGACGCGAATATTATTGCTTGAATAAAAGCAGGAAACGTAAATATTCTCTCCAAGTAACTGAGGTATTCTAAGCTCTTTTTACTCAGTGATGATCTACTTTCTTTTTGGACCTGAGCCAACCTGACAACAGAAATTAACAAAAGGTCAATCCTATAAGTCAATATTTACAAAATAAGAAGTTACATTTAAAGTATTAATGTAAAAGTAGAAGATGAAACAATAATTAAGTATTTCTTAAGCGTCTCACAGACCTTGGATAAGGGAAGTATATATATATATACATATATGTATGTATATCATAAAAATCGATATGAGAGTTTTCAGAAGTGTCAAATTTGTACTTCGTCTTTTTCTGCATAACTCAAAATTAATGCCTTCTCTACTCACTTATAAGTGGAGTCAAACTGCACACAGCAAAGATCCAGGTCGGCCTGAGCATAATGCAGGGGAAATCAAGGCATAATTTGTTTGTTCTACTGATTGCTCCTAAAAAATCACAGACCCAGGTCTGTCGGTGCATCATGCGACAACAGATCCGAGTCTGTGCAGTTTGCAACTGGTCTCTTCTTATAAGCGAGTATAAATGGCATTCATTTTTTCTCTCACTCGGATAGAAAGCTTTCTCGTTTCATTTTTAAACTATATGGAAAAAAACATTTCACTAGGTTTCCTAACGTCTAATCCAGTGTAATCAGCCTGCGCACAATAAGATTAAACTGTCTTTAAGCATACTCGATTAAACTGTCTTTAAGCATGCTCGAGTAAACTGTCTTTAAGCACACTCGAGTAAACTGGCTTTAAGCATACTCGAGTAAACTGGCCAATAGTATCTCAATCTGGTCAAGAAACCTTATCAGGAACGTTCTACATTTTCGATCATTTTAATGGGATTACATATTTAATAATTGCACCTTATATTCGTTCTACGAAATGCATGTATAATTAAATGTTATCTCAATATAGCTCATGAGTGCTTTTTGAGTAACGTCTTACATGTTAACTCAAATATAGCTCATGATTGCTTTTAAGTAACATCTTACATGTTATGTCATTAAAGATCCTGGGTGATTTCTGAGTAACATCTACTTACATGTTATGTCAATTTAGTTCGTGAACTCTAACATCTACTTGCATGTCCATATAGCTCATTAGTTCTTTTTGCGCTACATCGTTTTACTCATTATGTTAATATAGCTCATGAGTAATTTTTGAATAACATCTACGTACATGTTATACGATTATAGTTCCTAAGTACTTTTTGAATAACATCTACTTATATGTTATCTCAGTAAAGGTCATGAGTACTTTTTGAATAACATCTACTTATATGTTATCTCAGTAAAGGTCATGAGTACTTTTTGAATAACATCTACTTATATGTTATCTCAGTAAAGGTCATGAGTACTTTTTGAATAACATGTGCTTACATGTTATCTCAATATATCTCATGAGTGCTTTTTGAGTAAGGTCTACTTACTTGTTATGTTAATATAGCTCCTGAGTGTTAATATCAACTAATTTGTCAATATAGCTGATGAGTTCTTTCTAAGTAACATCTACTTACATGTCGATATAGCTCATTAGTTCTTTTTGCGCTACATCGTTTTACTCATTATGTTAACATAGCTCATGAGTAATTTTTGAATAACATCTACTTATATGTTATCTCAGTAAAGGTCATGAGTACTTTTTGAATAACTTCTACTTACATGTTATCTCATTATACTTCCTAAGTACTTTTTGAATAACATCTGCTTACATGTTATGTCAGTATATCTCATGAGTGCTTTTTGAGTAAGGTCTACTTACTTGTTATGTTAATATAGCTCCTGAGTGTTAACATCAACTAATTTGTCAGTATAGCTCATGAGTTCTTTCTGAGTAACATCTACTTACATGCTTCTGCCTCAACATTGTCCCCAAATCGGAAAGTTACAAGTATCCATGATATTACGAAAATTCTAACCATGTCGAAAAATCACAATCAGGCTTGCTTTTGAAGGATCCGAACGAAAGTGACTGATATATACTCCGTGAAGAAAGTATGGATATTTTAAAGAAGGTTTGCCGATGTAGTCCGACTTGGGAAAGACAAGTCTGTCAATGGCTCTATGCCTTGAGAGATAAGAAAAGACTGAACAAGAGCTTAGTCACTATTAACATAAAAGCCATCTGAATGTCCTATTTAAAGCCTACAATATATACATGCATATATGAGCAATCCCCCCCCCCTTTGTATGTATGTATGTATGTATGTATGTGTTTGCCTTTCATTCTGACTCTTCTAATGTCGGTATGTTTGGGTTTGTATGAATATAAGTATAATTGTATATACGACTGCAAGTAATGTATGTATGTATGTAGTATCTATGTATATATGAAAGCATGTGAAGTATGTATATATTTATATAGGAGAAACAACAAGATATTTCTTACTATTGAACATTTCCTGGTGAGAAATTGAAATATATAAGTAGTACCACTTTTTTCGTCACATTGGCAATATTATTTTAGGACTTACATTTTCCCATTTAGAAATTATCTCTGCCCTAATGTATATTATTCTAATCATATTGATCTTTCCTCTGCTTTTGTCTCTCTCTCTCTCTCTCTCTCTCTCTCTCTCTTCACACCAGGATGTACAGATTTAAAATATGTCAAATGCAGACAGTCTAGCATACAATCAACGAGGTGCTATCAACAAATGTCTAAATACAAATTCTAAACAGCAAAAGGTAAACTTCAAGTATTACCTTTTCATAAGACCGCTCCGATGGCCTAGTGGTTAGAGCTTCCACCTCGGATGCGGGAGGTCGCCGGTTCGAACCCTGGTCGACTCATACCAAAGACTTGCAAAAATAGTATTAACAGCTGCCTCGCAGAGGTTAGTGTTTGGAATGGTCAGCCTTGTGTCAAGATAATGTGACTTGGTGGGACATCATGCTACATGTTTGCGGCATGCTGTCCCACTGCTAGACATCACTATAAACTGCCATACTGCAGACATCGTAGCGATATGACTGAAAAATTGTTAAAGCTACCTTAAAAATTCAAATCACATACACACACCTTTTCATAGTCAGCTTTTTACATGAACCATGGACTGAACTTACATGAACTATTACTGTGTCACCCACAGAGTACTTATAAACTCGTCGACAAAAACAGTTAAGATGTTTAAGAATAAACGTTTCAAGTAACACAAATTTACCTCGCATCACAATCGTGTTGAAAACAATGGATAAATCGGGAATTGATTAGTGTTGATTGTAAACCTAAATTAAGTAATAATCGAAAAATGGATACAGCATCTGCTACCGTTGTAGACTGCAAGCTTGTTAAGACCACACAAAAGTTCACGTTCTTCTTCACGTATACGGTACAGTATATTTGTTAATTCAACGACAGACAGTACACATTTTTACGTAATGATTGGCTAAAATGTAAGTCAGGTTTACAAAATGACAAATTAAGTATTTGAAGTCTTGACTTAACGTAAAAACTTACATTAATGAAATTCAGTTCAAAATTTGCATTTAAGAGTTTTTCAAGCGTTAGCTGAGGGAAATAGGGAGCCATGATCAGTCTAAGGCCGCAATATTCGTGTACATGAGCAATGATAACGTATAGCGTAATCATTCATTACCTCCACGTGCTTCTCCTAAGAGGGAGAATTTATCATTTGTGGTCAATGGTTTACGCACTTTTATTAAGGTCAGCACTACTTAGCCATTAGAAACACTACGTTATCTTTAGAAATTTCTTATCTTCCTTAAATAAGTTATACTATATTACAAACTTACGGCACGATTAGAGTACACTTTGTCGAGTCCAAAATTTCTCCCTCGAAAGGGAAAAAATGGCCGCGAGTTTCGTGTTGTCCTGGAAAGTTGTGTTTCTCTTATGCATTACCATAATGCAAGCTGAATGACGAAATTATTATTATTATTATTATTATTATTATTATTAGAAGAAGAAGAAGAAGAAGAAGAAGAAGACATGAAAGAAAAAAAGTTCTTCTGATATTTCACCGCCCAAACTATATACATGCATGAAAATTTGGTACAAGCGTGAAACATGGCAATTCAAAGACTAGCATTCTCACTCATTAAATTCTAATGATTTTGCTAGATAAGGAGCTTAAATCCGGTAAAAGATCAATATTATTCTTAGTTATCTGCATACCTTTATAGAATTTTGTTTAAATAGCATTACAGTAAATGTTCAAACGTAAATAAACATTCTAAAATTGTTGAACGTGGGGATATATAACAGGAATGTAAAAAAAAATTATCTTCCATATCTTCACAAAAATGACAGTCTTTCAACATAGGAAATAGTCAAATAAATGACTGCGTTGCCATTGTAGGGAGGTTTCCGTTTCACAGGATGCATAGCCCGCGAACACTGTAAGTAGTAAATGGGGCCACCCTAGGGACAATGGGAATTACCATTAAAAACACCCCTGGGCCACTCTAGGGACAATGGAAATTTAACATGAGGAAAATTGCTGGGCCACTCTAGGGACAATGGGAATTTAACATGGGGAATAGAGTTTGGGCTTGTCTAGGGACAAGGGGAATTGAACATGGGAATAGAGTTTGGGCTTGTCTAGGGACAAGGGGAATTGAACATGGGAATAGAGTTTGGGCTTGTCTAGGGACAAGGGGAATTGAACATGGGGAATAGAGTTTGGGTCTGTCTAGGGACAAGGGGAATTGAACATATGGAAATTGAACATGGTGGGTCTGTATAGCGTCAAGGGGAATTGAACATGGTGGGATTGTCTAGGGACAATGATGGTAGAGGGTCAAACACAACAGCGACAGAAACATACATACACTAGTACAAGCGTGAGATTTATATATAAAGCATTACCAAGACCTGAAATCTTGCTGGGGTGTTCAAAAATTTGCATAATTGTAATGATGCTATAAATAGCTATAATCAAGGAAATGCTCAACGACAAAATGGATGTGACTAAAAGTAACGCTAAAATGACGAAATTGTCCCAGAATTTAAAGGAAAATAAACATATCCCCGAAAATTAAGATACAATGGTTTAGACTAAAATGGATAAAATTAGTAACTACTTACAATATCAACTTCTGTGAAGATCGTGAATAAATACCTATGTATCTATAATCAGCTGAAATTCCTATGAAATCCCACTATCTATTTATAGCTCCAACTTGTGGGTTTTTCCTTTGGAAAATCCCACTATCTTTTTATAGCCTCAGCTTGAGTGACGTTCCTGTTTATGAATTCTAGTATATATGTATAGCTACAAAATGTGGAAATCCCCAAGTCGATATTTATAGTCTCAAAATTTCCAGCGTCAGTGACGTCACTGTACTGAACACTAGGGGATAAATGTCAACAGTTTTGCAAGTGGCTGACCTGAATACACGCTACTGCAGGTAGGTAGGTAGAGTGTATCTGATAGGGATAAAGTGAGTTTTTATAGGGACAAACAGAGACCAATACACACACACACACACACACACACACACACACAACGTACGCGCGCAGACATACGCGCGCACACACACACACACACACACACACACACAGAGGGAAGAGGAAAAAACAAACCCCAAATATACTATCAATACAGAAGGGAGATAACACAAACCCCAAATAAACTATCAACACAAACGTACGCGAACGCATACAAACCCCAAATATACTATTCACACAACGTCGCTAACGCATACAAACCCCAAATATGCTATCCACACTCGGGAGGAAGAAGAAAAAACAACCAAATATACGATCTACACAACGTACGCGAACACACACACACACACACACACACACACACACACACACACACACACACACAGAGGGAAGAGGAAAAAACAAACCCCAAATATACTATCAACACAGAAGGGAGATAATACAAACCCCAAATAAACTATCCACACAAACGTACGCGAACGCATACAAACCCCAAATATACTATCAACACAGAAGGGAGATAATACAAACCCCAAATAAACTATCCACACAAACGTACGCGAACGCATACAAACCCCAAATATGCTATCCACACTCGGGAGGAAGAAGGAAAAAACAACCAAATATACGATCTACACAACGTACGCGAACAAACACACACACACACACATACACACACACACAGAGGGAAGAGTCAAAAACAAACCCCAAATATACTATCAACACAGAAGGGAGATAATACAAACCCCAAATAAACTATCCACACAAACGTACGCGAACGCATACAAACCCCAAATATACTATTCACACAACGTCGCTAACGCATACAAACCGCAAATATGCTATCCACACTCGGGAGGAAGAAGAAAAAACAACCAAATATACGATCTACACAACGTACGCGAACACACACACACACACACACACACACACACACACACGCACACACAGAGGCAAGGGAAAAAACAAACCCCAAATATACTATCAACACAGAAGGGAGATAATACAAACCCCAAATAAACTATCCACACAAACGTACGCGAACGCATACAAACCACAAATATACTATCAACACAGAAGGGAGATAATACAAACTCCAAATAAACTATCCACACAAACGTACGCGAACGCATACAAACCCCAAATATACTATTCACACAACGTCGCTAACGCATACAAACCCCAAATATGCTATCCACACTCGGGAGGAAGAAAAAAAAAACAACCAAATATACGATCTACACAACGTACGCGAACAAACACACACACACACATACACACACACAGAGGGAAGAGGCAAAAACAAACCCCAAATATACTATCAACACAGAAGGGAGATAATACAAACCCCAAATAAACTATCCACACAAACGTACGCGAACGCATACAAACCCCAAATATACTATCAACACAGAGTGAAGAAGAAAAAGTTTTTTGAAAGCACCTAAGCCCTCACCTGCAATGACCAACTCTGCCAAACACCTACACCCCACCCCCACTCCCAACACTACAAAACCCATTTAACCCGTTATTTTATGGCATCAGTGTGTGATTTAGGAAACATCAAGACACAAAATGATGGATGAATAGACTGACTATTGTTTACCGACTTGCATGCCTAAAGAGCGTGCGTGAAGGAAAACATCCTTCCATTTCAATTCTAACTAAAACATGATCAAGAGGGATAGAGAGAGGTGAAAGAGCACAATTTCATAAAGTGTGAATAAAAACAAAACACGCCATCCTTATTATACAATGTCAAGACCAAGAGACACTTACGTTTTCTTTCTGGTCTATTCTCTTTTAGAAGGTAGTATGAAATTTCACATCAGGGCCAACGCATCGGCTCACATTGTCAATTTTTCCATTTCCATGTCTTTACTGGCACAAGTTCTTCATCATCTTCAATTTCTTCTTCTTCTGAATCCCTCTTCTCTGTTTCGTCTTGTTTTTGTTTCTTCTCTTTTCTCGTAGGGCACTCTGAATTCCAGTGTCCTTTCTCCTGACAACGATATTAGGTATCTTGACTTTTGTCTCTCTTTCTTAGACGAAGCAGGTATTCTGGAGACAAATACCCATTTACCTTTGCAGATATAGCAAACTTCATTAGCACTTACACACTTTCGTATGACTCTCATCAAATCAACGATCAAAAGAGTAAGTTTTGTTGCCACTTTCGCATGTGAATTATGCTTTCGTATGACTTTTAGCAAATATTTGACCAGCAGGTCGATCTGTGCTGACTCTTCCATCTTCTTGATCGTTTGAGAGCGGAATGAATACTCTGACGCTAAGACACTCTCCTTATATACAGGGACCTGCTGCGTATGAAACCTAGTCAAATGTAATTTTGCAATAAGATGAAACGATTTCATTGAGGAAGTAAAAAGCAATGATGTACCGTATCGCCTCACACAAAACCTGAAGTGTTAGTTCAAATCCGTGTCAGCGATTTCGAAGACGACATAACTGAGCTTTAATCAATGCTCTCCATTACTGCCACAAAACCACGAGTCCTGATTCACGCCAAAAGAAATTTCGTTCGGTCCATAAAAAATAGTATCATATCTGAGAAACGCAAAAAGGAACTTCCAGAAAACTGAGAAAGACGGCTTACACCTACAACGTAAATGTATGAGTTCAAGTAGTGCGTAAAACTTAGTCAAATTAAATTTTTATAGTCAAGACGAAACGATCTCTTTTCGAACAACAAAGCAGACACCAAGCGACAACGGCGATCCGTGTCACACAACACTTTTCAAAATGTATATTATCAGAGGTTTGTTCTAGCGATCTGCACGGTTAAATTAAATGTTGATGTATTTTGCAATAAGACGGACACAATTTCCATGGGATCGCCCATGTTACGAATGTTCGTGCATTAGTTTAATTTTTAAAAATATTTTTTTATATAAATCGCCTATAGGATAGACCCAGTAAAGCATGGCCATTCTCGTCACTGTCTGAATAGCTACTCAAGTCAATTCGAAGCGAACGCGGTAAGAAAATAAGTATAGCCAATGAAATGGCTTACAACGGGTGATGCATTGTTTTGTTCTAGGACTGTGTGGCATAATAATCCCTATGTTCTTGCGTTGTTACCATTACAGTGCAGACAGACTGAAATGTGAACTTACAAGCCCTCTTTGTGTGTGTTGTACCATTTCCTCTTACCACATCAAAATACTGAGCGTCACAGTATTGGTTCGCGTTTTCAAACTGACCATTTTTTTATATCTCACTTAAACATTTCGACATAAACACTCACACTCACATCGGTAGAGTCAGAACAGACGTGTTACAGTATTGAGGGGCATGTTATCTTTTCGTTTTCAAACTAATAAATTTGGGGCTTGTATGAAGTAAAGAACCGAAAGTACAGTGAAACTCAAAGATGATGACCCAATCTGTCTGTCTATTGATGCGTGTATTTACTTAAGAAGAAATATGACCTCTAAAACACAAAGAGATACGGCAAGCATGATTAGATCAAACACAACGATGTTTTCCTTCACGCCCGTGTAATTTAGAGTTTCAATCGTCTTTGAAGACAAACTTGGTCTCCTTTTGTAGGGCTTGAAATAATAAAAGAAACTGAAAAATCTTAAGCACTTTGCTATAGATAATTTCATCAACAGACTAAACAACATAAATACCGTTACAACAATAGAAAGCCTTAAATCTTCTATCAAAAAGAAATGCACGAAAAAAATTAAAGATTAACGATAACTAACCAATGAAACCGAATTTAACAAAGGCAATGACATGTGAAGAAATGCCTCTCACTTTGGAAAGGTAGGCGAATGTACTCTGTCATGCACCATCAACTTGAAAAAAATTATAAACAGAGAGAAACCTGAATTCAAAATTCAGTTGTTTCTTTTTCTTCAAAATTGTTTCGTTTCTTTTTTCTTTTTTTTTGGAACAAATCTAAGCACTAATATAGAGTGGAAAAGGGAAAATGCACATACAAGCTTTGATATTTCTGAAAAAATGAGGGTATATTCCTAACGTTCATAACCACCTATATATGCTTGGACTTGTCTGTGACTTATCCATAAAACAAGATGTACATATTTCTGGTCAAGCTGCAAGTGTGTGCGTGTTTTTGAAAATGGTAAAAATGGGATATACAATTTTCTCGTGACACTTATAAAGTGAAGAGTCTGTGCAAGTGTCAAAAGCCAAAGTCATATAAGTTTTGTATTTTGTACGGCTTGTAAAGATTTCCACTTTAGAAAATGTGAAGTATCACAAGTTATTATCACAAACAGAAGTGGAACATAGGGGCTTGCAAGAAAGAAAATAACCCAGACAGTTGGTGTCATCAAGAGTGCTAGAGACGGTACCCGAACTTGCTTGCTTGCTTACTTAATTAAAGTGATTTTCGCTCTAATGGAGCATGTATCACTGGTTTAATAACGCACCGCGTGATTTTTAATTACTCCTGGGGAAGGAAAGAGAACCTCATCCCCCCAGGCTTTTATGTACTCACAGACTACTTTTAAATTTAGCCAATCAGGTGTAGGACTAACTAGTCCTTAACAACCTGACTGAAAGGCTTTAAACATGAGTGGGAATTGTCTCACCACACACTCATTTTTCTGTCCGAGCGTGGTAAAGGAGGAAAAAGGTGCTCAGCAAGACAGCCATGGATGTTAAGTACTCACCAAAACGCTAGCCCGTACTTATTTCAAATCAAGTCGTGTCACCAAAAAAGACGACGTGTACGACATCAAAGGCATTGTCAAACGCAGAATGCCTCAGTGCTAACTGGCTAGGTCTGCATTTCTTGCTCCCGCTGCTGTTGCGTATATTTCTTCCCTCCACACCGAGTTCTGGGCCTAATTCTTTAAATTTCGTTGTACCCGAACTTACATTATCCATATTATCACCAACAAAAAAAAACAAAAAAAAAAAAAACAAAAAAAAAACGCACAGACCTAAAAGAAACACTCACTCACTTTTTACAGAACATTACTATTTTTAAAATTTTGATAAGCGACGGAAACGAACAACTTAGAGTCACACTTTCTAACCAAGATAAAGAAATCATGTGCTGATAGACTCACTTCTGTATTTTTTCTTCTAACTGACTAACATATCATAGGCAATGGAATGTTATTTCTTTTCTAGAGTATGGGGTAGCCCTGAAATTTTTTGGGGGAACTTGAAGCGATCGCCAAAGTTGTTGTTTTTTTTTCTCGGGAAGAATAGAGCAAACTCTTAGAAAGATCTTATCTAAATAAAAAAATAACTAAATAAAATGTCAACTAATGCCTCAGGTCAAATAACAATTGCGCACATTTTAACATTTTGTGTTAATCACTCCAGCACTTAGTCATGTGGAACAAATTAGTATAAAGCGCCCTTTTCCACTGAATTATATTACTAGTGATAAGATTGTACCTGAGAATATTATCATAACCAATTAATCACGAAAATGTACTTGCCTGAATATCATGTGCCTTCGTGTGATGCATAAACAAGTTACTCGTATATTCTAGACAAAAAACGAGTTGAAGGACTAAAACTACAGTTAGATTAAAATGAATGAATTTCTTATAGCGCACATATATCGAGTCTGAACTCGAATTTATGGGTAATTTGTATTAATTCATTAAAGGCTTCTTCGTGTGTCTGTAATGTCAAAACATGCATATTTTTTATCTTTGTATGCGACTTAAGCTTACGTCTTATTAGGCTGTCTCCTTTTTAAGATATGGGTGGTAGTTGTCCTGAAAAACTTTGGCACTGACACGTTTCTGTAAAATTTTAAAAAAAAGTACTATAGCCAAAAACATAAGCTGAACCGTATTTGGGGAGATCTGAAACACAGCAAAGTTGTCTTTAAATGGCATTTTAATGGTCCTCGGTACTGCATCTAAACCTATAATAATGTTAAAAGCATAAAAGATGGACAAAGTTCCTCTTAATAATTTTAAGCCATTCTTTCCTCCGTCAACGCCAACAATATACTCTCAATTCGTCCTCTAATGGTATAGGTGTGATGGTTCTGATTGGGCAGGCTCGTGGTCGGGGTGGTTGTATTGAACATTGGATTCAGCAATAAACAACAATGTTCCATAGAAACAAATACATATGGGATCCATTTATAAACCCCAAATGCTGGGACCCACTTATAAGCCCCAAATGTGTGATTTGGGGGAATGACAAATATTAAAATAAATTAACATGTCAAAAATAAAATGAATTCGAAATAAACAGATGTTGGCTTTTGTTGGGGGTTGTTGATCTCGATGACTATCGCAGACAGTGAGTTGTATGGCCTGATGTCTCTGTATCAATGGATTCAGCATGTGCATTTTCGTGCAAGCAACAAAATAAGTGATGAAAGAAAATATACCAAGTGTGATTAATTTTGGTTACATAATCGACATATCACATATATGACATAATAAATCATGTAGGAGTAGTTACCGTATAGTTATAGAAAAGCATATCGTAAGCCAAGATAGAGAACACTATATTGCTCAATGAAGTCGCACCAGTTGTTGTATATCCCTTTTTATCATATGGGGTATGATGGGTTTAGTAAGTGTAGGTACTTTATTATATATATATATATATATATATATATATATATATATATATATATATATATATATATATATATATATATATATATATGATCTTCCTTCCTTCTTTTCTTTTTCTTGTTATGAAATAGTTGCCCCTTTTTGTATAATTCTTCTTTTGAAAATATTGACACAGTATATAAAGAAAGTTCTTTTCTATCGCCTTTATAGAAGGAACGTTAATACTGAGACATACAAGCATTTTTTTATGCTAGCATTTCCCATGGACACATGAAAGACATTAGTAACCATCTGTTGACTTTAAGCCAGCATTTCCCATGGACAAATATGTAAGCCTGTTAGTAACTCTCTGTTTTTGCAACTTTCTATCCAACGTAGTTAAAACTGTCTGATAAAAGCCGAACATTCCTGAACGTAACCACTTGGGTCACATCTTGACAATTCCACCCTAATAAGCCCACACTATTCTTCAGACTCTAGATTCCATCGTCGAAATCCCGAACAGCATGGTTTCGTATCAGAATGTCCACAGAAAGCTGCTTTGCACAACACTGCATACTAGCGAACATGAACTATTGGATACGTGGCAGCCTGTAAATCCCTTAGAGCAAATTTCAACCATAGTTACCATCGGGATCTCCGCTATAGAGAGAAACATGAATGTTTGGTTCGCACATTATCAATGATTTACTTGTCGACAAATGTAATGGTATACAAGTTAGTCCACTCTGTCTTGAACAAATTTATATCACATGGAAAATGCTGTAAACGAAGGTATTTCATGGAGTTATCTCCCTTATACCAAACATGATGTTTCAGGTATGAAAAGCCTCACACTTTTAGTTTTTGTTAATGAAAATATTGAGAAGACTGAGAAAGAAATATTTTGTGATGTGCAAGCCATGATGCAAATTTAAGTACAGCTGAATGAATAATTTTCTCCGACATAGCTTATAAGGTTACACAAGTTTGTACTTGCTTTTTTTTTACCACCCTAACTTAATTTGACTCGTTTTAATTTCAAGTGTAGGATCAATATAAATGTAATGAACCCCTAAGATTTAAATTATATACCTTTAATTCTAGATGGAAATGCATAAGGCTTCATCTGAAGTTTGGTGCTTGCAAAAGATATAGCAGTACTGGTACTTTAAGAATATCCACTGAATGCTGGGACACTGCCTCGACATTTTTTGTCAAGGTAAGGCGATCAATTGTCACATTTCTCATCTTAGCTCTCGCCTTTATTTGTTTATTTACTATTAGCTACATGTTCGTTTGGAAGCACGCTTGCGTTCTCTTTTTAGCTCCCTTTGACGTGCCAAAGGTTTTTTATTTGAATGTTTCTGTATTTTATTTGCAAATATTCACACAAAATGCAAAACTAGGAGTTTAGACGCTATTATCTACTATATTTTGTTATATAGTGTCTTATTGCTTGAGTCTGATTCGCTACACAAGGGAGGAAAGAATTTTTTTATTCATGTTACAGAGATGACGTGGGACTCTGGTCTTTGCGCAAGGACATAGGGACCTCATCTGAAGTTCAGTAAGTGCTGATACGAACTAAACTCAAGGAATCTTTGCAACAATTCATTTTTATTCAAAATATAATTTTGCAAAGAAAGAACAAGTGTGAAAACAGCAGTTAAAACATCTCAAGGACATTTCCTTTCACCCTGATATTGGTCACTTCTTAGAACCTTATAAGACTATTTTATCAAGTGAGAGTAACTTGACTTGTTACTCGTGCATCTTAAAGGTATGTCAAATATGACTGAAAACAATATGGTTGGTTATATATCAAAGTACAAATTGTGCAAGCCCAAGGGAAAATTTGATTCAGAAATAAACATCAAAGCTAGCTGTGATTGGATCTTTCCGAAATAACATCAAAGCCATATGTGATTGGATCATTCCGAAATAAACATCAAAGCTAGCTGTGATTGGATCATTCTGAAATAAACATCAAAGCAAGCTGTGATTGGATCATTCTGAAATAAACATCAAAGCTAGCTGTGATTGGATCATTCCGAAATAAACATCAAAGCTAGCTGTGATTGGATCATTCCGAAATAAACATCAAAGCGAGCTGTGATTGGATCATTCTGTATGACATGCAGTTTCTATCTGGCTTACAAAAGTACGAGTCTCTTGGCTAATATTAGATGGTACTTTTATATTTAGATCATGTTTAGTATTTTCTAAAAATGTGATGTACATCAGTAAAATTGTATGTCTTGTGACAAGATATCTGGTACCCTTGTCTCGTTCTGGCAGAGCTTTCTTTATCCATTTTCCAAGTTGACTGTTTTGATACATGTGAAGAGGCACCTCTAGATATCATTCTCAGTGCGCATTGAAACCAGCCAAGATATATAATGTTCTGGTTGCAGAAACTAATCTTTTTGCATCCAAGGGTTATCAGATAAACCTTCTGCGTTCAGACTGAGCAATAACCGTGATATCTATTTCTGAAACTTGTGAGATTTAATGAACTCACTGTATCTGAAACTCAACGGATTTTGTCTGCAAGTAGTTTCTTGTATATAAAAAGTGTTCCATTTCTTTAATAATGATCGAAATCCTCTTACCCACATATGTACTGTACCGCTACTATTATACGTATATGTCGTTTTGACTTGATTGAAAATAAATAGTTTAAAAATATAGGATATAGGCTAATGATGCTTGATAGGAAAATCTGACTGCTCCCATTGTTATGCAAGACGAGCTAATATCCCTTGGTGTAAATGGCACTACAGTTGAATAATGTGGTAGAACTACCCTTTGCAAAGATTTTGTTACAAATGCCCATTATCTAATTACCAAAAACGGAATTACTTGTCCAAATTCGTACCACTATTTTCAACACCTGTAGTCATCTGGACCTTGCTTTAGTAACCGGAACAGCAGAGCAATGTTATTCATTTGCATGGACAGTTTGGTGTTTACCCTAACGTAACAAAAGTTCAATGCGCGCGCCGAATCGCGGATCCACTGGGAGCTTGCAGTAACGTTGAATCTGGCAGACTACGTATTATAAAATAAAGTTGTTTTTAATGCTGAAGTCAATGATAATACTATCTGGTTGTAATATAAGAAAACATATTATATACAAATCTTCATATCAAGTATTTATCGTATACGTATACGTCCTTGGTGTAAAGAGAGCGAAAGAAACAGGTTTTCAAAATTCCCATGTCGGATTTACAACAAAGATTTTATTGTCGCGTTCTTTTTCTATTTTATTGTAGTTCCATTCTAAACAACATATCGCTCTGATGAAAGTGAAGTAAACCATCAACTAACTCGGACAAGGTAAGTTTTCTTGAACTAAAGATATGACGCAGAAACCATTTTCCTTCTTTCATGAGGTTGATCTTTGAACTTTTGATCCCATATTAATACCATCGACAAAGCTGAGTCCAAGTCTGTTATGTAAAACGAAAATCACGTGTCTTCTTTCAGTCACATGATCCTTGACTTTGGCCCCAAAATCAAAAGACTTCTTCCTTACCAAATATGTGAATGCGCAACAAACTTTCGCGAATAAACATGTCGTGAACTGAATGTATATGTGCAGGAACCATTTTTCTTCTAATGAATTTTCAAAGTTCTGTAGAAGCGCAAGTTAGATTTCTATAAACTCACCAAAATTATTTATGTTTTGTGTCAGTAACATTGAAATACAATTTTCTTTATATTGTCCTGGGATCATAAAGGGATTCAAAACTTTACTGCACAAATTTAAATAAAAAGTCCGGAATCGGATAATTTGTTTTTGTAATCGCAATTAACCTTACACTATCTCAAATGATACAGATGAACATGACCACTAATCTGATTCTGTGCGTCCACACTGATGTTTCTCTTGTTTTTAATTTTACGTTCCATGGTATAACAGAAGGATTTCTACATTTATATAATTTTTAAATTCCTAGATCCAGAGAAAATTCGAAAATTAGTTTCTACTTTCCTTTCCTGAATTTAAGAGGCATGAATGATTTTATCTTAATATAACTCTTAGTTCTCTATCTGTTTTCCAGCAGGTGCATTTCTTTAATCTATTATTTTGTGTGTTTTTTGGTCTATTTGTTATCTCTGTCGGAAGCAACATGTGTCCTAACAAGAATCTAATTTCAGCAAATTTAGTAATAAAATCGAACAAAAGTACAGTTTATTATTTCCGATGAAACAAGAGGGAAACGGAAAGCTTTTCCGCCTCTTTTGCCCAGAGGATTAAAGAAGCTCTTTAGGTGAGATTATTACAATCATAGTTTATCTGTTGTTTTTACACGAATGATGTGTTATTCTCCTTTGTGTTAGTACAAGATCAAGATATGTGACATTATCGACAATATTGACGTAATTGACTTGTTTTTGCTTTTTGCGCGAAAGTATACCTTTAATAGGTAGGTTACAGTCAATTATCTGGGTGTATTATAATCAATAATAGTGTTATTGCTATATTTATTTTTCAGATACCGTTCTGCTGTTTGCATATTTAAATGGATGAAAATAGGTAGTAATGCAAATCGCGATCCTTTTTTAATCCAAATCATAGTCACATGATTTCCATATCACAACACTTTTTCCTATATGGCATTAAATATTTTAATGTCGTCGTTCTGATTTGATGACTTCCCCAATCTGATTAGTGCAAATTAAAACCTCTTTAGGTTTTGTCTTTCTTATTTTAATGTAAATGAAATATTTCTTTTTCTTTTAAAACAAACAATTCAGGATGCGTTATGATGACAAGTGTTTCAATATGGCCAACATATTGGATATCAGATTCGCACAAGATTCATTCAGGACCAAGTAGACACCATTGCACTTTTGGTGAAAACCCTATGCCAATTTGACATTCCAATTGATCTCAATAAACGAATTTGTAGATGGTTGGAGGACAGAGTGAGCAGTTTCGATTCAGGTACACTAAGATATTATAATAAGTCTTCTATTACAGTGTTGATATGACTTTCCTCTCAGGAAATGCAATAATAATAAATGCTTAATATGGCTTCCGTGGGAATCATAACGGCACCATTTTCGTGTGGACCAACTTGACAACAAAATAAGTCTTTCAGTGAAAATCGCATGCTTAAATAACAATCCATTCAGGAGAGGTTTTGACAATAAGGTTTTCAAGTTTCAAGATGGAAACCGTCGTGGACATAATGAATGTCCGAAATTGCATTAGTTTAGTTCATGGCAAACTGTACCTCCAGATGAATGTGTTTGTAAAGTTTACTGGCAATCCTTCTTACAGTATTTTAGAAGAATTATCGATAATAAACCTGTGGTAATGGCCGGTTGATAACGGTAAAGAAGCTATTTAATAAATACATCTGGCCTATGACCAGTAGATCTAAGAGAGAGAGACTAATTTTTTATTTTGTTTTAAAAGAGTATTGTTCTTCCAGACGTTGTTGTCATTCTTCATCACTGAAAGCCAAAATGTACTGAGTGAAAGTCAAACACTTCCAGAAACCTCGTAGTTACATCAGTATTAGAAGATTAATTCATGCATCAATGATTACATCGATTATCCTAATACCTAAGGTTTACATGAATAGCTTGTATCCGACGAAGTGGAATTCTTTTACTCATTCGCACGCAAAATACACAATTAATCTGTTAGGGTAATCAATCACAATATACAGTGTTTAGTCATCTTAACATGGAAGTACCCCATTGAATAAAGATGATTATTTCTACATCCAGTTTCACCGGTCCAAAAGGGCCTTTTGTATAGGTCAAGATGTAGATAGCATGGACATATTGTGTTGTAAGCAAATAATTAAACTATGTTAGCAAAGCATATAATGCTGTTTTATGCGGGGATGGAGCCGTCCGGGGAGACGAACTAATTTAATGATGTATTTACTTACGTGTCTCTGTTGCGCAACCTATCTTAATCTGGGACGAAATTACCATCATCCATATTATAAAATGTATTATTTCATAGATTAACCATTCCGTAATGTTCTAGAAGGTCTCAGACTATGGTAACACATACCCAGTCTGCTTTCCCATGTCACTAACCATCTATATGTGATGGACTATGGCTCTGGTGCGCCGAAGAACGAAGGTTGAAGGATGAGATGGTAGTATGTGGCCATCAACTTGATGCCTTTATAACATCCTTCAATGACGAATGAGTTAGACAGGCAACGAGATACATGTGCTATAATCTTCACAAACCAAAAGTCCATCTCTCTGAGGAACTGATAAGTTCTTTTGATCATTAGTACAATTAACTAGAAACAGTAATAGCTGCCATATCAGTTGTGTCCTTTAAATAAAGCAAAAGGCGTTCCCTACCTTTCGACTCCTTTTAGAAGCGGTCGAATAAAAACATAAAGCCCTTAACTAGGCACACGAGTCAATCTTAATCATCCACAGCACAAACAAGACTGAAAGTGGGGATCTCTCTAGGGGCTGGAGCTACCGACGGAAGCTCTATTTTCCTAACCTGGTTGAACCAAAGACCAATTTTATAGACAAGCCATGAAACTCGCTCCATCGTCTCGCAGACATTAAGCAGAGCAAGAAAACAATCTTGATGACAAGGTTCTCGTAAGAAGCTTCACCAAACAGTTCATGAGGGGTTTTGTTAAAGACCACAAGACTCACTAGAGATTCCACCTCGGCATTAGAGTCAGAGACAACGGTCTCATCGGTTTAGCATACTGGATAAGGACCGCAATACGAGAATGGTCAAATCTTTTAAAAAATCAAGTGTGTTGTATAGATCCTAGTAGTAGAAATTCAGCATCGACTTTCTTGGAAAAGGAAGAGTGATATATCAACCACTGTCATAACAGGGACAGGCAAGGATGAACGTGTTTCATATTGTCCTAATCGCTAAACGTTTCATGGCCTGAACGATGCACTTTGCTGAAAACCTTGTCCTGGCGGATATATCGTTTGGGATGAACTATGCATGAAAGTGCAGCATCTCTAGGTTGTTGTGTATGAGAAAGCCACTGTGATGAGACAGGACGTCCCTCCTATGTCATAAACTCGTCTAACAGCAGGTCGAGAAGATAGTTGAAGCTCGATCGTTGGGGCCACATAGGGGTTACCAAACTGAACTGAGCAGTGGATATCCAGACTTTGTAGATCACTCGCTGAACCATTCTGCATGGCGGGTAGGCGTAACAAGAAAGACTATTTCACTGCTGGCCGAAACTTCCACTGCCCAGGATCTCATATCTGACACTAGCGAAGTGTAAAAGGTGAGCTTGTTGTTCAGTCTTGTTGCAAACAAGTCCACCAAAGGTCCCCCAACAGTCTGAACAGGGAGTCTGTGGCAGATTTGATTATGCATAGATCATTCCGTGAAGATTATCCTGCCCCTCATTAACAGACTGTCAGTAAAAATAGTATTCTTCTTGCCAGAGATGTGACGAACTCGTATTGTGATATCTTCCAAGTCGACTCCAGAATTCCTCCCACAGAGAAGGGTAATGTGTGCCTCCTTGTCGCCCGAGGTAACACTGACGTGTTGTTGGAGTCCGTCACGCTGAAACTGATTTTGCTGATGATGCATCCCTGTAGGGCTAGAATTCTAAAAACCGCCCTCATTTCAATTTGTTCATCTGAAGGATCGTTTCTTCCCGGGACCAAAAACCAGCTCACTTTGTCAGGGTATCCCCATTCAACTTCCAGTGAACCAGATGGAAAACATGAGGGGGGTCTTCCAATCGGATCAGGTTCGTTCCGAAATTCAATTCTCCAGAAGACATAAATTTAGGCGATCCGACATCAGCGATTTTGATATCATCGCCTCAGTCAGGGCTGGGATACGAACTAATCCCCTGATCACAAGGAACGTCACATCTACGACAAGGAAAATCATGAGATGAAACAAGCTATCCAGGTTGGGTAAAATGGCCCAGCATGGGTACTTATGGACCATTAGCTACAGAGTCTGAGAGACTCCAAATGACTATTGGGGATCAAACGTTCTTCGAAATATGTGATTCCCCAGTAACTATAGGTGTGCTTCGACTATTCCTATTATTCTGGGTGGTCCAAACGACAGAGCGAGAATTGTACAACCTTCCAGTCCAAATTGTTACGAGTCTATGCTCTTAAAATAAGTAACAGAAAATAGTAAAAAACAACAAGCTCTGTAAAATAGAACAAATAGTTTATTTCCCTAGAATACAAAGTGAAAATGAAAAAAGAATAGCACTTATGGTATTGCTAATTAAATCCCCATAACATAAACATATAATTACATACACAATCCTACTAATTTAAAGTTCTGATCAACCTTTAGTAGAATTACAAATTCGGTCCAATGCTGAAGTGTTGATGTGTCTGTGATGGCTTCTAAACTTTTGATATGCCAATAGTCTTTTGTTGAATCCCAATAATATAATTTCAGGTTTCAATTCACAATCCCAGTGAATCTCTCTGTCCAAGAAATCTATTTGTATGAGCACTCTGTAAATTTGAGAGTAAATTCACTTGAATTGAACCATTTGAAGAAATAAATTCCAGTCCAAATGAATACTGAACACAACAAAAATGCAAATTGATTCTGTAAGATCTTAAACACTAATGAATATTTTATAGCAACACGATTTTATCGTCTTCTATTTTACCTCTGGTTACAATTAACATTTTCTAAATAAAAAGACATTGCCTAATGAAAAATAACCTTCAAGAAAGTTCTTAATGCTTACAATTTTTTTAAAGCTATGATTAGCAGTCTGTCACTAAAATTATAATATGTAATTTGGCCAATGTCAGGTACACCAGGTATATTGTAGGGGAATGCCAATAACGGTGACCGAGACCCAAATAAACATATTTACTTTTATTAATAATGATAATGATAATAAAACCGATACGCATGGAGAATACTTAGCTATGTATGAGTTGTTTATACACTAAAATAAAAAATAATCAGTCAAGTCAGAGAGAAAATAAACTTGATTTTGGACAAGGTTAAGTCCCACATACAATGTTACATTACAATAGCATATAATGAAATAAAAACATTTTTATAAAACCTAACCAACAAATAATGCAAATTAAATATACATAACAAAGTAAAACCGTTACATATTGTGAGGACAGATACGTATGTGAAGGAATGCATCCTAGTGGTCTATGGAGACTAGACAGTTGCAGTGCCTTATGGCATTCCTGACTCAGGCTGTGGTTTCCATCTTCAATGGTTCCTTCTGCTGCAACTCGTTTAAGGTGGAAAGGTTGACAATTAGCCAAAACTTTCCAACTTTTTAATTTTTGGTTAGAGGAAAATGTTGTTTTCTCTTTCCCAATGAGCTCACATCTTCCTTTAGCCAAACTAAATTTGAATTGAAGTTCCACGTGGTGGTCCTTGCGAGAGATGAATGCTCCTAAAAACGAAGAAGTCTATAAAAGATGACTCACACATCGTCTGTCATGCTCAACCAAACTTCTGAAAAGAGGGTTAATCGAGCATCTACGGAATTAATGGAAGAGGGATGCATCGCAGGATAGGGAGCGAGTCTCTGTCGCTCCCAACAACCAGGCTTTAGAAAGGGAGAACTTCCCACATTCTTCATCCAAGGGCATTGCATTGCTCAATGTCCTTTGGGCAATCAGGATGACCAAGATTCTTGGCTGTTTTCGATGGTCCACGAACGGATGCCAGGGACCAGTATTGTGGTCCTTCAGGTTCTGGGAAGTTATGTTGGGACTGGGTCTTCTGGTGAGGGTCTCTTCCTCCGTGGGAGCTATCCAAAGAGGGTTCTTACTGTGCTCCAATAAGACCTTCAAAAGGTCCAAAAGCAACATTCCTGCAAAGCAGGAGCAGCTCCCCTGAAAGAGCCATAGACAGGGATGAAGCATGCCTAGGTGTTTTGGTACCGTCCCGCAACAAGCAATGTTACGTGGTAGGAGACTGGAATTCCATCTTTTGCAGGCTGACTTAGTTTGCTCTGAAAGGTATGCATGCACAGCTATGTTGACCAGCAACAAAATCCTAAGTTTTAAGGCTTTCATTGTCCTAACCAATAAGCGGACCCCCTTCCCCGTAGAAATGTACACTTGTAACAGCCCAGCGTCTAAGATGGGAGACTTAAGAAGCCAGACAGTAATGTGTACCCTGTAGCTATCTGCCAAGATCAAAGGTCTCAATATTTAGTGATGCTGATCATCCCTTACACTGTCGAGAAATTCTTGACCTTTACTAAACCTTTCAGAAAGCTCCCTGATAATGGCCAAGTGGTCGAGCAGAAAGAGACCTGGCCGACAGGTAATCCGGGCGAGTATCTACAAGCTGTAGATAATTTCTTTCGGTAGAGCTCATTTATCACCTTATCAAATGACATGATCTCCCAAGCAGACAAATCAGACTCTGGTGAACGATATGGTACTTGGTATTTCATCGAGGTCATTCTTTCATCGACTGAGTGTCTTGAATAGACCTTCAAAGTCACAGACGCCTGAAAAGCAAGAGAAAACGTGTATTTTTCTCTGATTTTATGCATCTTGATGAGCAGTGGTATCCAAATGGCTTGCGGGTGCATGGATGAGATTTGTAAATAGGCACACGCAAGGCATCACTTTTACCAGCAAAACAGAAACAATGTGCTGCATATAGTTCGCTAGTAGAACTACAAAGAACACGAACGGCATCTTTTTTGATGGTAGTAGAGAAGCGGCAAGTTCGTCCTGCATCATTGATGTCGCAGGGTATGATATTACTCTGGATGCAAAGCACATCATCTAACTCGAGCTCATTTTTAGAGCGTGTCAACAGTGGGAACCTCACTGTTTCTGTGTCGACTTATCATCTTTCCCGGTTGACGTCTGTATTCGTATTAATGAAGTATTTACTTTGGAACCGTCCCCTTTTTATACTGGAGCTCAGCTTGTCCATGTCTTATGATAAAACGTTTACTTGGAGGTAAACAATTCAACGTAAATCAAACTGGAAATATTGTTTTGCTGTATTTTCTGGTATATGCCAAGGTATATCAGACTAGAGATATGGAATATAACGCTATGGTATATTTATGGATTTTAATTCGGGTAACAATTGTTAAAAATGTTACTGGACTCGTGTTTTGCTGTTTTCTTCCTTACATTGACTCCTTTTGTCATTTCCTAGGTCGATATTTTCTTTCATTGTTCATTTACAACACAGCACAATAAATACAATTAATCAGTTTTCAAAGTACTTTATTTTAATCTCTGCATCGATTTAGAAATTCTATTTGTATCATGATGCTTCCGGGTTAGGACTGGATTTTGCGAAGACACTAAAAGCAATTTCGTGGATGAGATTTTTATTTATAAAGAAGTTGAATAATGAATGTATATGACAGCAAATTCGTGCTCATAAATTGTAAGAATGGATTTAACAGAATGCTGCAGTTCTTGTTGTTTTGTGGGTTTAACGGCATTTGTCAGCGCGTGCTAGGCTTATACGTGGCGCTAGTATATCTGGTGGAGGAAGAACTCGGGAAAACCCTTTGAAGAATGACTGACCGACCAACGGGAAGCTACTGACAAGATATCTCACATATATGAACAATATGTGATATTATCACCAAGAGTATTAAAGCTTTATACAGTTTGTTTTATAATATTGATAGGATACTTAAACACACACTCATATAATCACACTATCGAATTATGGTAAAGGGATTTAAGTTTAACTTTTTTTAGCAGTCACTGAGTAGTTTATGTTTAATAACAGAGATACGTGGCCCTGAAACAGAACTGTTGGGTTTTTTCGGGGGTGGGTGGAGTGGGTGGGGTGGGGTGGGTGGGGTTTTTTGTTTTAAAACTTATGAACCTGACATCTACAGCTTTAACTGTCTCAATCCTTTTCCACGTCACGTCCTACCCCACCCACCTGTAGCTGCTTTGGTATTGTTAGTAGTATCTGCCGCTACCGCTGGCATCTTAATAGAATTTCGGTCCTTTATGACAGTCAGCACGGATATAGTGATGGAAGGTTTAGGGATCTTGGCAAGTAAAGGTCTCCTCCGCTTTAATTCTGCCAAAATGTCTAATAGTACACACATCATTTTGTTTTCATCCCCTTTCTTCTGACCAAGTCAGCATGTATACCATGTGCGTGTACCGCTGTCGAATCTTTTACGCTTGTTTCAAACATGTTGTTTAACTACCTAGTCTATGTTAAGGTAGGCCTATATAGGCCATCACTAAGATTACGGACACTTCTATCTGGAAGTGAGGCGTGTAGGTGGAAAATCAGTGGTGCCTGAAGAAAGTATTGGTGTATAGATCGGCAGTGCGAAATTTTTGAGGAGAATAATAGTGAAGCCGTGTGGTATGTGCCATCTAACTTTGGTTAACAGCTCCAACGGGGCTTTTCATGGCCACCCAAACCTCTCCAAAAGAGAGACACTAATCTTATTGGCTAAAACAATTTTGTGTATTATATGTTTGTGTATGTATGTATGTATGTATGTATGTGTTTGTTTGTTTGTGCATGTTGTTGACAACTAAAACTTAAAACCTCCGTTTTACCATTTTTCTTATGCTACTGTGTGTTTGTATGCAAGGGTCTAATAGTGTCTATAAACACTTCCTTATTCCTCTTTGTGTGTGATACTATGTTTATGTTTGTGCAAAAGTGTGAGTGTGAGTGTCTATTTCATCCCCTTATTTTAGATCTTACCCTCCTCTTATGTGATATGTTTGTGAGTATGTGTGAAAGTGTGTATATAAACACTTCCTACCCTTTTCACTGGATGTTAAGAGAGTATATTTAGATTGGATGGGGTTGAAAAATATATGTGATGTCTTGGATTGTAGAGGTCTGTGTTTGGAATGTAGACAAACAATTTTAAGTTACATTTTTCCTTGCTCCTATAAACTGTGGACTTCTTTTACTCCCTTCACCATTTTAACATTACATTTTCTTTTATTTCTATAAACACTTTGTCCCTGTAAACACTTATGACCCTATAATACCATTCCAATGTTAACCATTGGACCCATTTAATACTGGATTTATCCTTGTTCCCCGAGAACCGCATAAGTGTAAACCTATGGTCTAATGTTATTCCTGTAAATTCACCAATACCCACACATAAGACTTATTTATTACAACACAAAATAGGCACGTATTGCACCCATTTAACGCCATTTCTTCAATTCGCTCTTCTTTATTAAAATTTTTAAACTCGAGTTTATAAATCCCGCTTGCCATTCAGATATGTAAGAGTCCAGTTTTCCTCTTGACTTTTGTGTTTAGTATGTTTTGTTTGTGGATGTGACGAAGAGATTGCTCGCTCAAAACGTTTAGAAACTTTTGTAGTTGCGCCTTTATCAATATTTGAAGAGAGAGAGACAGAAAGAGAGAGATAGAGAGAGAGAAAGAGAGAGAGAGAAAGAGAGAGAGAGAGAGAGAGAGAGAGAAAGGGAAGAAGAGAGAGAGAAACGTGACAAAACACGGTCTAGCAAGACAGATAAGATGGTCAAAAGCTTTCGAGATCTACAAATGCAAATTTTAGACTTAAACATGTCGACAGAATAACTTTTAACATGCTCCTATGACCGATGAAACCAAAATGGGTGCGTAGTAACACTGGTACACAGTGGAAACACCGAAGCGCACTTAAATGTCATCATATCTATCATATTATATCATTGCTTATGTCTAATGAATAAATTTGGATAAATTAATATTAATTATATAATAGAGTAACGTGTACATTCGTTTTAACAACCTTATTGTACATATGCATAATGGCAGATGCCCATACCACGCAAAGATGAGTCCACATATGCAGGTACGGCATTCATAGCATATGCATGTACAAAATTTTGTAGAAAGAAAATATGTTTTCTATTTGTATTACATATAACATCATATAATTGTTAATACTGATTTCTTCGTATACTGGAAATAGTTTTATGTCTTCTTTTGTAAAAAAATAATATTTGTACGTTATATGTATTTCAATTATTAATTTTTAATTGATCTTTATTACTAATTTATTTCAATTGATGTTGCCCATGTGGAATCGATTCCCAACATGAATTAACAAGCACAAACCAGAAAAGAGAGCAGAAGACTTTATGAGAAATAAATCAGACAAACATGTAGAAAGCATCGCCTATATTGTAACAAAGGAATTTTTACTGTGTACCTATTTGTAACGATGGCGATAAACCATTGAACAGCCAAAACTTCACTGTGTAACTGTACTTTGTTGGATTACCAAAAGTGTGGGGAAAAATGAAGTCTTAATACCATTTGCAAGAGATAACTCATAAACATTTAGTAATCATTTTCCTAGTATTTTATTTTTATGAAACATTTTAAATAGGTTTCATGTAAATCCACGGAAAGCCGGAAAGATGTCTGAGACATGGTGATAAGATACCAGGATAGTAGAATTAGGACTTAGCTGCAAATATAACCAGAGCATGGTATAAGTTAGCTTTTAAATACACACAAAAAGGGATATAATATTTGATGCCTAATTATATGCATTTGTATACAAGTTATGCCTTACTCGCATCACGTTACGTACAAATTAGTTTTCATTAGATAAAGGTATTTAGATCTCATTAATCTAATTTTCAGCAGGAAGGGCGCTTTTGTGAATTTGGGTGCGGTTGAAGTAATTATTGTGCTTTGCTATGAACGTCATTTTACCTGATATATATATATTATTTTAAAAATTAAACAACAGGTGACACTGACGGTTGTTGTTATGAATTGGTATAAGATTCACATGGATTCGTTGTGATTGTTAAAATCCAAGAATTTTAATATACAACGTAAAATGTATTTGCTTTAAATGTAATTTATGTCAGAAGGATATGAATAAATTTAAATACTGATGAAAATGTAAATTTGCCAATTATTAAAATTTGTGCCTCAAGAAAATAAATAAATTATTTGCAAAACTCTTTGTTACTAGAACCTACAGCTGTTTTAACACATATTTCGGTTTTACAGCGCAATTTGTGCCCAAATTTACAAACGCGAAACAGTTCTTTGCAATCGAAATAGAAGATCTAGCTTGATGATACATCAGATGTGTAAATATATAATCTTTAAAACGTATCTATTTACGTAGATAAAATCAGACTCTTCCTTCATTTTGTGTGTGTAGTTATTTATGTATCATTTTCTTTCATTGTATCTAAAGAGTGCTACACGTTTTTATTTCGTCATCCTACGTGGAAAGCAAGGGATGGTATTTAGATCCTAGGCTATCTTATTCTAATTAAATTAATCCAATTTTTGTTTCTGGAATGTACAAAAATAGAGAGGTCGTTTCAAAACATGTTAAAATATATAGCTTCGTTACTCACTAACTCCGGTGTATTCCAGTCTGAAGCCCCCGAACGTGTCATTGTCATCCGTCACGAATTCCACAGTAATGTTGTTTGTTGGGAATGACAGAGTGCCGGGGGAATTTGAACCGCAGAATGGGCCTTGAAAAAAATGAGGTGAAAACGTTTAGGTTAGAGGTTTCGGAGGAGGCATAATTGTTCATTTATGAAAGTATTTTCAATTTTGATTTTATTTTCATTCTCTGCAAGTTGAAATCACCCCGAGGGAATTGTCGTTGGTGAAGGTGGAGGTAGTGAATACATTAGTGGGAAGAAACTGATATTGAATTTTGATAAGAAAGAAATAACAACATTATTGATACGATAGAGGTAAGTTACAGGTGGTGTTCGAGCAAGAATTTAAGATGAATGAGGATGCAAAGGATGGGAAGAAGAATTTTCCCCTGTATTATTTACATAATTTACTTATGTAAGCTGTATTATATAGTTTACATTTCTGGTAATTATAACGGATAAATAATATATAGATCAAATAAGCTTCATTATAGACAAATTTTATATTTGAAGATAGACTTAAGCGCTTTAAGATATACAAGCAATGAAAACAAAACATAGATGCCAATTCTCTAGATTTACAAGTACAATATCCAAAGAGATGTCAGCCATATTACATCAAAGTTGCATAGAGGTATGCCAACATTCTCTCCACTGTGCATGTTTTAAAATGCAAACAACTTCACCTTACATACCTCACTCCCTCAACCTGAACTAATCTAAAGTACACTATCATTATCAGCTATTAAAATAAGGAAAATTAATTTTACCACACTAGACAATACAGCTTCTGAAAGTGCAATAAATGAATTACCAAATATATAAAATGTAAAAAAAAAGAGTTATCGGCTCTTTTTCACAATTTACCTCTAAAGTTCAGAAAGTGAAAATGAAGAGTGGCGCTAGCACTTGTTTGAAAGGTGCACATCTGGAGTAACGCCAAGCTGTATACTCTATAACCCATATTACACCCATCAATCATACACCAAACTAAAGGGAATTAAAGGTTCTTTGAACAATACCTAAGATACACAGGGTCTGTTTTAAATAGACAGTATAACAAGTGAGGAAACCCGGGGAAATTATTTTTCATTAAAGTTCTAACCGTTATGCAAAATACAAAACTGTAGAGCGCCACCTTAGGCATTATGTGTTTACGGACTACGAGATTTTTTGAAGATCTTGAAAACGTACAAAGCTACGCACATCAGGACCTTAATATTTGAACACGATAGTGCTCCAATGAGCACAGGCAATTTTACGTTTTGCAGAAACACATCTTTACACATTTTTACGAAGAATTTTGTTCGTTAAAATTACAAATTACAATCAAGACATTTATTAGATTGTCTTTAGCTGGTCAGGGAAAGAAATGAAGCAAAGGGGCTAAGTGTTTGAAACTGTTTTGTTATTTTTAATATACAAACGTGTCTACCAGGCTTTTCTGTAACCATAATTGTATAGAAAACTACCAGATAACAGAGGCGATTACTTAGCGGCAATGGTGTGGAGGGTATCACCGAAACAGTCATTTTGAATTTAATTTATGAGAACTAACATATTACGTGAGGGGACGATGTGAATAAATACTACATCATTGCATTAATAAAAACTTACGTGTTATTTCTTTTTTCAAAAAAATTAAAGCTACTTCAATTAATAATAATTTTCTTAGCTTGAATGTGTTTAATTAGGCTGCGTACAACTTTGTTGCGCAAGAATTCTGTGCTATTTGACTATTTTATTTTCCCTAAAAGTAGGGAAATCAATCCGCCTTATATACGAGTTTGTTTCTGACTTGACAGAAAAGACCGAGGTTGGTCCGATTATATATGTCTGTTCGAGGCTCAGTGTATTAATAGGACAATATAAGCCAAAAAGCAAATAGTAAAACCACTATTCGAAAAAGAGAAGAATAAAAAATCACCATCGCACACTCATGAGAACATATATGTTAAAAGTAGTACTGGAGCATTGGTAACGTGAGGGGCATTACCATTAGCGTTTTTTGTTTACATTGTGGGTCTCTTGGGTCATAAAAGGAAATCTTATATTAAAATCAACCATAGAATTAACATCGAGTGCAAATAGTAACATTGTTGGAGGTAGCTAACCTTAATTGAAGTTACATGGTAATAAATTTAGAGCTGACCTCAAAATAGGTGCCACTATAGGTACATACAATAAACCCTATGTTAAATTGTCCATAAGTTTACATTGAAATCCATTCCAGTATTAAATTCCCGGTATGCCCTATAACCGTTTCAGCTCTTGGGGTCTAACGGGCATCAACATAAGTGCAATTGGGGTGGGGTAACAGGAATTGAACAAACGATAAGGCAGTTTGGGGCATAAGGGAAAATGTAATTTTAATTTGTTTTATTTACAATCCAACACACACTTTACTATCCAGCACATACCTCTACAATTCAACGCCCTCTTTTGATTGAAATCCAAAATACCAGCGACTATCTAATGCAAAGGATAGAACTGATTATACACACATGCATATACTTACATACTGTCACACAAGAGGGGACTAGGATGTAAATGAAGGTGAATGAAATAGACAAAAACTCTCAAACAAGCATAATATACAAAAACAAACAGGTAGGCACAGGTAGGAGTGTTTATAACCACGTTATACTTACAACCACGCTCTACTTACAGACATACACATATGGGTCTACAAGAAACGGAGTGTTAAAATGTTTAGATTCTAAAACATACTCTACTATTCAGCACCCTCTTTCTGGTTTTAATCCAACACACACACACAACATTATTGTGAGTTAAATCCCTAATATTCCTAAATTTCTTATCACAAGTCCAAAAGTATAGAATGTTCTGAATGAATTCCAATAGTTTTGAATGTCCTGATGTACCACAATGAGGCATTCCAGAATGTCTTTGAATAAGCTCTCAGTAATTCCAAAATATGGTGTTAATCCATAGTCAGTCACCACTTAGTGATTCCAATAGATAATTGAAACAAATAATTCCTTTCAAATTATATCTGAATGCAGCTGATATTCCACAGACTGGTCTTAAAATAGGAATGAATTATTTCTTTACAAAGACCCTTTTTATACACATCAACACTAAATATATCTCATTCTAATGGAAAATTCCATGCATTTTGTTTCTAGACATTTTAAGCTCATAAACATTGCTATTTTAATGTACAATCATGGACAAAAGTTAGCTATGTTAGCATGTTATTTACAAATGAACATTATCGTAACATTTATAATCATGGAAAAAAGTTAAGCACACAATATAGATATGCATAACAAGATACAAAAATACTATCATGCAAAGGTAGGAGCATTTACACACACACACACACACACACACACACACACACACACACACACACGACTTGCATGCATCACAAACCTACTATCACACAGCAGGGAGTAAATAGGATATAAAAGAAGGGAATGAATTATATCCGCACGCAAGCAAAGGGTAATAGTGTTAATATTTAATATCACACCAAGCCAAAAGAAAGGCTAGCAGTGTTGATATACACACTAGACCCACGAACACATAAATGGGTTGCCAGCTGTGAGGAAGATGAAGGGATCTTCAAGACACAAGACTTCTGTACCTTCTAGGACTACATCAACATTTACAAATGAGACGCCAGCAGCAACAGCAGTTACCACTGCCAAGGAGGAACGTGAGTAGGACCTGGCCGTGGAAAATGATTCAAACATTTAGAGCTGACGATGTCAAACTTTATAAGCTTTAATTTACTGTTTAAAAAGAAACAAACTAAAAACCTCAAATGTCGTTTTTAGGACCATCCATATCTATTATAAAAGAGGTATTACTCAGCGAATCAAATAAACGTTAATTCCAGTTAAATCCCAGGAGTCGAAACATTATAGGACAAAACAGGATATTTCAATCTAAACCGATGGACAATTTTAAAGTAGGATTTGTCGCACGCACCTATAGCATATTGAGGTAAACTCTAATAACGTTACCATGTAACTCCAAATGATGTTAGCCACTTTTAACAATTTTACCATTTACAGTCAATGTTAAACCTATGAACACAGTTAATACTGGATTTCCCGTTACGCCCATAAGAGACCCATCATATAAACCCACCGGCTAATGTTAATGCCCCTTATATCCCGCTACTATATATATATATATATATATATATATATATATATATATATATATATATATATATATATATATATATATATATCGTGATCCACGTTTGCGCACATGAGGACTTTAATCTTACCTTTGTGTAGGGTACGGTCAGGACTAAAGATATTAATTTTATCATAGGTACAACTGGAATCTCCCTCTAGCTCGAATGTGTCCACAAAATGTAGCTGTATAACCTAATAATAAAAAGTAACAGTCAAACTATGTTTCAAATCATATTCTGAGTTTTTAAAAAACTTAAACAAAGTTGAACATTTAATAATTGTTTTAAAAAGAGAATGAAAATTCAATACCAATACTGGCGAAACATTGAAATTTGTCATTTTCTTCATTTAGTCAATGTACATGACTGAATCTTTACCTCAAACGTATAGGTTGCATAATTGTTAGTCTCGGGTTATTTGTAATCTAAATAAACCTTGGGGCTACAGTTGAAAGATTGCTTACCTAGCATCAGTTCCTTTCCATGATTTATGCCAAAAACAGATATATCAGATGTTTTTCGCATAATTCCTATTTGTTTCTCTAAGTATCATCGATTTGGGGAAGTTTAGCGAAATAAGTCTGACGACGATACATGTTTACACATCGGTTTTAGTTCACCTTACCAGTTTTCATTTACACCTTTGAAAATTCTATAAAATGGATAGAAAATAAAAACAAAAAGTTGACGGTGGTAAATGACTCATATTTTGGATGAAATTTTGCTCTAAGATCTCACTCGTGCCCAATTTCAGAGAACTCGTTTGGTTCCGAGCATTATGTGCCGACATTGGCGTTCCTGTGCCAGGAGATAAAACCTTGGCCCAATTCAAATCTTTGACTCTGCCTAGATCTTAATTATTTCGGTGCGAATGGTGGTCCGCATTCAACCGGATAAATTGCAAAAGTGTAACAAATCGATGAAGTGCTTAGTTTCATCGGTAAATCTTTGTTCCATCATAGCACTAGGTGCTTCTGCCTCATTAAACACAGTCTGGTTCGTCTGCATACAGTGCACTCCTTGGCACAACCTATTATATTCATTTTGGTTTTGGGGACCAAGGCTGGGGAAATTGTAATTTTTACCTTATTTTTATTTTAAAAAATCCTTCAGCCACTGACAAAAGTAGTCGGCCAATTAAGGTTTCAGTGACCGCGATATAAGTGAATTAGGTCGCTGAAAATCAGATATATTTCAAACATGCATCAGTTTAAACAATAGGGTCTCCGTATTGGAAGAATTTCGTTTTATTTCACGAGGATTGTTTTCTCTTTTTTTAGGTCTGGTGAGTTTCTACAGATCTGATGCTTTTATTTGACAGCCAGACCGTTCAACTTAAACATCGCTGAGCCTACCAGCCGTATAGACGGCTATGAGTTTATGAGGGTTCTCTACCGACTTCTTATGAACAGCAATAGAAATAGGATGTTTTCTTTTAAGTTTCGTCGCTGTCCTACAGAAATCGGCTTCATCTGGACCCTTGTGCTGGAAGTTCAATGTTTATAAACCGTGACACATTTACGTCTACCCGCCAAGACGCAACTGCTGTGGCCGTACGAGGGTAATCCTTGTTCACAGCAACAGAGACAGAATCTATGGCTATAACGGCACCAATTGCACGAGCCTGGGGAGAGGTGTGCTAACTGTGTACGTAACATTTTTTTCAGAAATAAACAAGATGTGATTATTTCATTATGTAAGAGTTGTCGTTTTTCAGGCTTAAAAGTAAATCGAGTTTCTTGGCAACGTGTGAGATTATGGTAATTTATATCTAGATCATATTATATATTTTTATGATTTTTTAAAAATGTGATGCACATCATTGAAAATGCCTCCATTGTGACTGGATAACGTTTACCCATGTCTAGTTCCAATAGAGTTATCTCTCTTGAAAGCAATGGTGTACCTAGTTCTGTCCTTGCCAAACTAAAATTCTAACTTTGCTCTCTATGACAGCGTGTGACTCGCGTGCTGAAGTAGGATATAAAATATGTTTATTTCATTAAAAGTTAGCACAGAGGTCTATTATTAAACAAATGGTAATGTGGCTACATTCGGAGCGTCTCTACAAAGCGTTATCGCTGAGCTGTGGAAACCAACTTTCAATAACACAGGAGATTCGAACTCTTAAGATACGTGCTCCCTGCTCATTGACGTGTGAAGATTTCTTGTTTCATGGGCCCATTTACCCTTCATAGTATTCTTGGATGTTTATTCATGCGACCACTGTCCTTTGCGCATTGTTTTGTAAATATTCTGATGACTTGGCATGGACGGACGTTTTACTTATCATAAGTTTCCTTTCCATAACATAATGCATGTTTACTGTTTTCCACCTTGATCATTGATGACATTTGTTTACATCTGTTTTGTTTGTTAGATGAAGTCCAGTTTCCAATTGTTATTGATTCTGAGCTCACGGAAATATTGCATATACCAGGATGCCGTATATCTTTGTTGTATTTGTTATACTCACATAGATTTGACGTTATGTATCTGCCATAAATGATCTGGCTTGCGAAAATTCTATCTTCGCTCTATCTCCATTCCTTCAACTGTTGATGTTGTTGTTGTTGTTGGTGGTGGTGGTGGTGGTGGTGTGTGTGTGTGTGTGTGTGTGTGTGTGTGCGGACGCGTGAATGTGCTTACCTCCCTTTCAAATACTTACCACCTACACTTTCTTACCTTTGCCTGTGCTCATAACAACATATCACATAATCTATTTACTCTCGTTAAGGAAATTATGGGAGGTGTGAGTGTGTACCGCGTTTCCGGCCAGCTTTGGTGCGTAGCCGGCTTTCAAGAGTCAATTTGTTCAAGATTTTTTTCTCATTTGATCTATCAAATCAATTTGTATTTATCGCGGTTTCATCGCACGGGCGGATTTTTCCTGAAAGAAGCCATTAGCATCAATTAGTTCGAGTACTGATGCGTTCTCACTCTGGAAGGATATTTCTCACCACCGCCTCATCATACTTTCGTATATTATATACCAGCAATATTACAGCTGAATATGACTACATATATTATACATCTGAGATGACTACGTATATCGTACAGCTGAGATGACTCTTGTGAACTTTGTTTCACCTGTGCGGCAAAGATAGTGGTTATCTTAAAAGCATATACGACGGAACAACAACGGAACGATATTACATGATTGTGTCAAAAAGTCTTAAAGCTTAGAAGAGACGTTTAAGTTCGAATTATCTTAAAGTACGAAGGCTTCCTACTTGTAACGTAGGTCCATTGAAGTAGGCAGAGCACTGATAAACTCTGAAAGGCTCAAACTCAAACATGGTATGTCTTTAACGTATCAACCATTAGGCTTCGGTAATCTATGCATTCACAAATTTAAACATTGTCATCAGTCCCTGTAAACAAGGACGTCATTAAGGGGGGGGGGGGGGGCGGGTCCTGAATTTGCATGTGCTGTAAAATTGCTGTAGCCTATATACGAAAATTAACAATCCCGTCACGTTTTGCCCCCCCCCCCCAAAAAAAAATTGAAATGACGTTCCTGCTATTACTATCTGTCTAATCTGTTATTCAGCCTGAGCCAGCGCGTTGATATTTGCATGAATGAAGTGTCCCCCCCAATCAAGTTTTGCCCCCCCCCCAATCAAGTTTTGCCTCCCCCCCCCAATGATATCCCTGCCTGTAAAACCCACATTGTCATTGACCTGTCTTAATCATGGTGTGAGAATTCGTTTCGGTCCTATTTAAAATGCTTCTGCCACTGCTGCTGATAATGAAGATGACGACTATCTTGACGACGATGGTCACATTGGTGATGATGATGATGATGATCACCATCACACGCATTATCATTATCAGTAGTAGTAGCAGTAGTAGTAGTAGTCTTACCAGATCGCCTGGTACCACGATCACCCATCTGCAGTGTTCGTTGTTTCCATAGTGCTGTGGATAATTTGGACTGGTAATGAATCCATGCTCTCCTGTATAAACCGTCTGGCCACAATTGTCAGCTGCAGCACAAAGAACAGGCCGTTAATCTTTATTATGATTGTAGACATCAATCCGTTCAAGATATTGGAAGCATATTCCAACTCTTTTACTTCGTTTATCAGGACAAATAAGATCTCGCTTGTACAAAATAAACGCGTCCAATATGCTATAAACACTCTGTGTGTGTGTGTGTGTGTGTGTGTGTGTGTGTGTGTGCTGGAGGGCCATCCAGCTTAGTTTGGCAAACAAGTTCAATATGGCAACTCCGTTCTTTTCCCCAAGTGATTAATTAATCTTTGAACAAGTTCAATATGGCAACTCCGTTCTTTTCCCCAAGTGATTAATTAATCTTTGGACCCTTCACGTGGTAAATATATTTACCGTATGTTCAAAACAGATCTGTCCACATTGAAAAGTAAAAATGTAAAATGAGCACATTAATTAATCTTTGGACCCTTCACATGGTATATACATTTACCGTATGTTCAAAACAGATTTGACTATCTTGAAAAGTAAAAATGTAAAATGAGCGCGCGCGTGTGTGTATGTATGTGTGCATATTGAAGCCGTCTAAAAAAAATTGCCTTCTATAAGTGTGACATATGATTCGTGTGAATGTTGTGCGAAATGGGTTGAATGTTGTAGTTTTTGGTGTATTTGTCTATTCATCGCTGTACCAGTACAACGTATCATCACCTTATCTATTCATCACTGTACCACTAGAAAGTATCATCGTGTCTTTTCATCACTGTACTACTAGAACGTATCATCTTATCTATTCGTCACTGTACCAGTAGAACGTATCATCTTGACTTTTCATTTCTATACAACTAAAATGTATCATCTTGTCTATTCATATATCTACCAATGGAACGTATCATCGCGTCTATTCATCACTGTACCACTAGAACGTATCATCATCTTGTCATGTTAATATTACAATAGATCAATGATATATGGTGTTTACATTTTTATAATATCGTCTATGCCGGGCTTATTCTGTGATGGCGTTTTCCGTACATCCTTCCGTCCGTCCTCTAACAATGTAGCAGTTGGAAAGATTTACATGAAACATGGACAGGAGAACTGAAGTTTACATCTGCATGGGGATTCTACAACTTTAGTTAGTCTTTTTCCGGTTTCTAATTCAGATCGATAAGAGGGGCCATCCCATGCAGATTTTAACTTCCGTTCTATTTTCCCTTTCTTTTCTATGGCGAGTCACCGCTTTATTTCACGCTGGAATTTTGTTACATGCAAGGCACGAGCTATTAAAGTGGAGTAACCCAGAAAAATGTTGTAGCAACGTTCTGTAAAAGAAAATTATCCGCTGGTATGACTCAACTGTTTGGAAGCAAAGATGACTGTTCTCCTTTCTTGTCGATGTTATATAAAGGTTACGATTCAGATAAGAAAATGTAAACACCATTGTTATGTGTTTTTACTAGGAGTTGTGTCTGTAATTCTTGGTATATTTGGGGATTTAATTCGCAATACCGTAAGTTCTTTTTCCTCCTTTTCACTTTGTATTCTAAGGAAATAAATTATTTGTTAAATTTTACAAAGCTTGTTGTCTTTTCGCTCCTTTCTGTTCCTTAATTTAAGAGCATGGACTCGTAACACTACTAACCTTCAAGTTACTATGGTTAATATTTCACCAAATGGCCCAGAAGTCATATTTACCGATCTTGCCAAGAATCCAATCTGGCATCACTAATGAACATGCAGTGGTGATCTTATATTTGAAATATATATATTAATCCTAAAACCTAATAATTATATTGCTTTATGTGTTTCCATATTTAAAATCTATGGACTTCCTAAAAACAAATCACACCAAAATCCCTTCTCGAAGACAAAGACTGTAGAGGTGTTTAAAATTCGACTGTCTTCATATCTCATTTTAATTTCACACATTTGCTGTTTTAATTACAAACATTTCCATTCAGCGACATGGTGAACACTGTCGTCGACATCGCTGTAAATACAGAGTTTCAGTTCTCCATCGCACGTGTTTTTAACGGCGATCGTTCTTGCAAAAACGATTAGATCAACATTAACAATGTTAAAAATGTAAATTTTGTTTTCAAGATTTAAAAATTAAATTTGTATAAACGATTGCTTACATTGAGTGACGACACAGTTAATTTCGTCCGTGTCATCACCGCAGTCCGAGTCCCCATCACAAAGCCACTGCTTAGGAATACACGAGTGGTCAGTCGGGCACGTGAACTCTGTAGCTTGGCAGCCACCTTTCCCACCTAGGAATATATGTATCGAGAGTGAAATTGTTTATTATTTCTCTGTACATCAATAGTACAAAATGTGAAAGAGCTAGACCAATCATGCTTTCTTCCTTTTTTTTGTATGGCCTTTTTAAATCCAATACGGGAATAAATAGATGAACAAAAATCCCAATTAACCGTCACTAGGCCTGTACCACTGGAGGTGTTTTGAAATTTATGAAAACTGAATAGGCCATCCGTATTTTTGTGTATCATCATTATACAATTTTTTTAAGATTATTGAACCAATCGTACTTTGAAGACAATTAGCAAACGGTACGGCCTGCACAAGGTGCAAACCTAACTTCGATTGTTAGACGCCATAAATAAAGCTACAAAGTTACATTGTATTCAGTTCAAGAGATAAGTGATATAAAAATAATATGTTTAGCACGAAAATTCGAATCTCGGTATCAAGAAGTTTTGTGCATTTGTTTGCATGTTTGGACATCATTAAAATGTTGTCAAAACAACTATTTGTTGCCAATTAATCTAACAGAGAACACACGTTTAGAACTTCAAACAACATATATTGCACTGTTTTAGAAACATGCTTGATTTAAGTAAAACATTTACTGAAGCATCGCGTTAAGCAGTAAATGAACATGTTTATTTAGGTAAGAGACGATTTACTGAAGATAGCATCAAAATAAGTAGTCAATGAACATTTTCATGTGCGTAAAAGCCATTTTGGCCAACGCTGTGAAGTAATCAACATATAAAACTAGCAATAGTGTAAACGTATTTGTTTGTTGTTTGCTTGGTTTTGTTGTTAACCTAACTAAATAAGTCATAACTTATAATGAGCAGTTTATAAACTTTGTCAATAAATGATCTTTCAAGTACTCCCATGACTTTATCCAAGGATTATTCAGGTGGACGAAAGTCACGAACAGGTTTGGATTTATGTTTCTTGAATTTTCTGGAGCTGACGAGCTGCAATCACCATGCATGTAGTCCTTTATCTTTTCCTACAGCCACACTGTCTCTCATGTATGTGTTCTTGGTCAATGTGCAGCCGAGTACACAGAGTACCTGAAGGATGCCAAGGCAAGTTAGTTCAACATTCTGCACTTTTCATAGCGTTCCTCGCTGATATCATGCCCGTTGCTTCTCCTGATTTGGTCAGTGAGATGCCAGTGCTTCAAGTGCGGGTGCATTCAATAATCTTCTTGCAGTTTAGCAGGTGGAAAACAATGATGAGGATCAGTCGGTCAGGTTAAGCGCATTTCCTCAGTAGGAGGATTTTGTTATTGTTGCATTACCAAAACCATTTTCGGCAATGATGCCTGGCCATATCTTGTGATCTGTGCCACTGGAGTCACCAAGGATGAAAAGTATGTATGCCTTCATTAATTCTGCGATAAGGGATTCCAGGTCTTCTATAGCATTTGATTTTGGCGTCATCTGATGTTTTTGGTCTCATCTGGGTTGGTCATGGTTGGTGTATAGACGTTGATGTAGTTGCATGTCTTCTTCCAGGCAGTGGAAATTATGTCTTCTTCCAGGCAGTGGAAATTACAGTTGTATTAGTCTGTCATGATTCGTGGGTTTGCTTACTATTTATTATTTGCTGACTAGTTATGCTTTGATGGAAAACCCAACATCATCTTCTTGACGCTTTTCTTACTTCTTATGTGAAGCCGACTCTTACTTCAATGAGTTGTCCTACCTTAGCCAGGCACGTTATACTCAGATCTATGATTCAGATGTTGAATCTGGCCATTTCTCTGCCAGCTTTAGCTGATCTTCTCTCTTGTCTATCTGCTGATGTACTGTTCATTTGTGGGCGCACATTCAGGCACCGATGGTGAGTTGCGTCGCCTTTGTCCTCGTCATAGAGTTTCGACCGCTAAGGTGGGATCCGCGTCAGCCGCAGTATGCTGACCAGGATTAAGGCAAAATAGACCTTTTATAGCCCCTTCTAGACGCTATTGATGTGAGCAGTATGATCCTAAATAGTGCTGCTCAGTCAGCCAGTGCTGCTTTGGTCCAGTGAAAAGCTACCATACGCACTGGACCGCCTGTACGGCACTGGCCGTCTGTATGCAGGTCTACAGCTACAGCTCCCACTGTATCCACGTCTACTACTTTGCCACACGCCCATCTCCACAGGACTTGAACATATCTGGCGTGGAAATGGGAATAATGTCATGACCTGTACGTGAGTTGGAATTAAGAGAGGGAAAGCTGCGCAGATTCACCCTCAGGCCTGTTTGAATCTAGTGGCACGACGATGTCGACACGTCTCAAGACGAGCAGTTCCTTCATTCAATACAGAATTGTACACGGAAATGAGTATACAAAATTGTGCAATTTATGCTAAAATGGGTGAACTAAATAATTTACCAGCTGATAACATAAATATGTCTGAAGAGACAAGAAAGCTCATTCAGGACTCTCTCCATCTGACATTACATGTTTTCAATTCTGAATTAAAGCATATATATTAGCTGATACTTTAGCTATGCTACGTCATGTTTGGCTAACAATAAGGTGCACAAATCTGCATATCAGTATGTCATACACTTCAGAATCGTAGACAGATAATGCGTTAAGTATTGGTATTGTACCTAAACAGTACATGCATACACACGATGTCAGATTTAACATACCACTTGCAAAAGAATCGGAAGTCATTGACTGTGGGAACCAAGGTTAGAAGCTGGAAAAATTTGTTTGCAGTACGATATGTTTAATTTGGAATAAAGTGCGTAATCGCTGAATGATAAATAAGAACATGGATTAGTTATTATAGTTACCCATAGATATATATATCAAAGAACCAATACTATTATGACTATTTATGACCGTGGAAATCATGGCAATGGAGAAACAAATTCTCATCTGGTGCACATTTTGAAATATCAGGATTGATGATCATACAAATAAACAACTCTATAATCAAATATTTCAGAGAACATAGGCGTGTTTTATTCATGTTTTACGGCCGGTCAAGAAAGCAAATGAAACTGTATTTAAAGTGAACTGTTTGATATTCCAGACCAAATAAAAGTAGAAATTATTAATACTTTGAAAATGAACAAAAGAAAGGAATTTTTCATGAGACTTGAATACCTTCTCAATGATAAAGTGACAATGGTTCAGTGCCACTTTAAATATTGTATTACCTAACTTTTTAAACAATTCTTTCATATACTGCCCCATGCATCCAATGATATTCTCAAATCTGATTGTTCTTTTAACAGTTAATTGTTCTGATTTTAGAAACCAATAAACTTCGAAATCTTTGCTAAACGTATTGCATATTTTCCTGTTCCGTACGAGCTTTGGCTTTTACTTTGAATATTTATAATTCAAATTGCATTCGTTATTTCCTGCATATCTGGACGTTTCTGTTAAATAGTCATGGTTACTAAGCTACCGACACTGCGTTTCGCAATTTCTTACTTTGTATTCATTTTTTGTCTCTTACAAATGTAACATACATTTTGTTGAGTTCAAAGTCATTCATCATTCTCTGTGAACACATAGGTTTTGCGTATTTCGTTGTTAAATAGGTTTCCACGTTTGCTCAGCGCATCGTAAAATACATATATACAACGTGTTCCCCTGTAAACTACTGAGTTACATTTCTAGTGGCTTGACTTGAGTTACATGTAAAATCTGGAGCGTAATATATATCGGTCTGTTAACTGTAGACCTTTATATCTACCTTCAGTGTTTTATTCCCGGATAGACCGCAAACACTTGTGCTCTTTATATATATATATATGTGTGTGTGTGTGTGTGTGTGTGTGCGTGCGTGCGAGTGGAGTTACCTACATTGTGACATATCTTTCTGTGTTCTGACATTTAACATGGAGTATTTAAATATATTTATATATTTCTGTCCGTGATATCTTTTTTGCTTCTGTTCTTAACCAATGAAATTTCGCTGACTGTGATGACCAAATGTGGTATATAAATTGTCAAATAAGCGCTTAGTGACATTATCAATTTCAGCATATTTTGAAACCCTGTCTAGAAGGGAAAGGTTTAGATACTCTGCTTGTTTGAAGTCCTCGGTGCGTCCTTTCCAAGATATGACTGTTAAATATTTCTGTACATTTACGGAACCTACCAAGGGAAATTTTATACTTATCATCTTCTTCAGACATGGTCCAATCTCATTGAGAATTTTTTTTTAAAATGTATCATATATAAAATCTATAGTCGTTCACAATTTGCTTAAATGAATCCCTACATATTTTCTATTTCTGTCTCATATTATGCTTCTTCTTTCGTCCCCATTCATATGTAGTTGGCAGATGAATTAAAAGGTGTTGACTTATTTTGACATTGGTTCACCGAGTAAAGATTTATTCCTGGAGTTTGGGTGAAACTCCAAGAGACATGATTCACCACTGTTTGATATCACTCTCCCTCGGCTCATGCCAAGCATCACAGTCCACTATAATAATTGAATGAATGTGTAAATTATAGAAAGTGGGAGCGCTCCGTAATTAAATATGCTAATCATTTTAAATACTGTTGATATCACCGTAACATTTTCAATGGTGTATTGTTAAGTTTTTATCCGTAATTTTTCCAAACACTTTTAAAATGCGTCTGTGAGATTATACTTAATAGGAGATACAATTAAATGCGTGAATAATTCCCTTACTTTTCAAATTATCTCAAAAATGGTTTAGATATGTTTTTAAATCTTCAAAATATATTTTGGCTTAATCTGTCCTAATATTTAAATATACTCACTACTTAGGATCTATACACATTTTCTTAAATAAAAGCCAATAGTGTAGCATTTGTTTTAGTAACGTTAGGTCACATGAACAGATATTTTGAAATATTAGATTGAGTAGTAAGATCTGTCACGTTTGGTGTATTGCGACATATGGTCGTAATAGTCTCTGCTGAAGGTGTATATAAAGGGGAGAACTGAGCAATCAGATCTATTCGTACTTTGGATTCAATCTTATTTCTTGTGTTTCTGTTGTACGTGTTTTATGTTGTACTTGGAAAGCATTTTTAGGATTATTCGGTGGAAACAGAAAGTGCTCATGTGACTACAGTTTACTTTTGCACTGTTGTAAATTATTCACAGGACTTCTGGACAATGTCACTTTGACAACGTCCCGATTCTTGGCGGACCAGTACATTTCTGATTCAGAAATTTATACGGAGCTTTTCATTCGTTTGGACTTTAATGGTCCTTTTTCATGATTATTTTGGATTCACTTAATAATACGGTACGCTCCTCTCACATTTTCATTTGGAACCTTTATTTTTAAATTACTTGTTACGTTTTACAAAACTTGTTCTTTTGCTTCTTTCTGTTACTTAGTTTATGACTACAGAGTCGTAATATTGCTGAATGGTCTCATTTCCGTTGTGGTACAAAGATTTTGTTGAAGGATTACGTTTCAGACTGATTAAGAGGAAATATTTATCCATTTGGGTTAATTGCATCATTCACATAAAATCATCAACAATAATTCATTATTATAATCAGGATAAATACAATCGGATCGATAATGACAAGTTTAGACCGCCTTCAGCTCTTGTTTACAGAAGTAGTGGTTGGAAGGGGAGGAAGGGGGAAAGCTAGTACACTTAAACCTAGTATCGTTGTACAAGACATATTGTGTATCTTCTTGAGAACTTCGCAATATGTTGGTCTGGTAAAGGTCTATATCAGTGGTCTCAAACACGCGGCCCGCCAGAACGTATCCTGTGGCAACATGATTGGCGTCACAAGATGTCTTTGAGAGATCACAATGGTGGTGGGGCCATTGGGCCATCGAACATGCCATCATACGGAGCTACGGATGATTTGAGTTTGAGATCCCTGGTCTATATAAACGATTGTAACGCTCACGTTTATGTTTACCAAAAACCTGATAAAGTCCCTGATTGATTGACAGCTCCCTACCACTTAAAGTATGCAGAATTAAAACAATATTTGGCTTGTGCATGAAAAAAATTATAAATCGTCAGACTGTGACACTGATTCACCGAGGAGCACACGCAGCTCTCTTTCTGCAGCAATCCATTCTACCAACTCTAAATAAATGTATGTGCTTACAGTTATCGCTTCTTCCGTATACTTCTAATGGACTTAATGCAATGATTTTCAGATAGAAGAAACATCGAAGAAAATAAAAAGAAATGAGTGACACGTGTAGGTAACAATATCTTGCACAGACCTTCACCATAGACTTGCTTGGCACAGGCCTGTACTACAGATTTGCTTGGCACAGGCCTTCACCACAGACTTGCTTGGCATAGTTCTCTCTGAGTCACGTAAAACTCTAGTTGAACGAGACTAGCTGAAGCCGTTATAACAGAGATTGGTGATTACAAAAACACATGCTAATGTGACTATAAGTTTGACGTTGTAATCAACGAACCGTAGCATAATTCAATCAATATCTTCATAATAGTAGCAACAGTAAAGTATTTAAATAGTGTTAACACTAGTATAAAATGATTAATCATCCTTTTATTTTTCATAATATTTTTTAAAATATTTATATTGATGTCAGTAAAGGGAAGGATTCATTTTTATTATAGTGCTTCAATTCTATATTGTTTTATTCTCTTCGGTAGAAATAATTTTAATCTTTTTCAGTTTCTCATAATCAACCGGATTGTAAAATTTGAAGTTTTCAAGTTTTCAGCACTTACTTACATCACGAAATATATTACACGTAGATATGTTATCAACACACATGAAAATTGTCTCTTTTATGCAGTGTTTGAAAGAACGAACACTCCTGATTAGATAGATAGAATATTAAAGCATTCCATTTCGAAACGATTGTTTTATCTTTTATCAAACAATGAATTGACTTTGTATTTTCCACAATGTTACGTCTCACACAGGGTATCATATTTTTGTGACCTGCCCTAAAGAATGTTTCTTTGGTAACACACCTTTTATTTATTATTTGAACCATACTCATGCTGCTCTGCATTTGATAAGGAACTTTCAATAAATCTCTAAGGTAGATCAAACTATATCCTCCATTCTAAAGGTGTGATGATTTTTAGGTTTGCCAGTGTTCTTCTTTTCTATGATTATTGATGGTAATTTGATTTCTAGGGCTCGGCAAATTTCTATGTCGTGAAAGATCAGTATATGTCTTAAACAGAAGTCTACGTAGCCTAATTTTAGTCACATATACGCCCTCTTTGTATGACAAAACTAATGCAATGTACTTTCCTGGTTTTTCAGTCAATACATGGCTGATAGAAAACGTACATTAGTTTTGATTTCTTGATTTGCTTTCATTATTAGCGATCTAAGAAGCGAACACTTTGACGTCCGTGTGCGTGTCAGTGCAACCTTCCTTAGGTTCGTCCACACCAAAGGTGCGTCCGTGTGCGTGTCAGTGCATCCTTCCGTAGGACCGTCCACACCAAAGGTGCGTCCGTATGCGTGTCAGTGCATCCTTCGTAGGATAGTCCACATCCAAGTGGCGTCCGTGTGCGTGTCAGTGCATCCTTCCGTAGGTTCGTCCAAAAACCAAGTGGCGTTCCTTGTGCGTATCAGTGCATCCTTCCGTAGGTCCGTCCACACCCAAATGGCATACGTGTGCGTGTCAGTGCATTCTTCCGTAGTGTCGTCCACACACAAGTGGCGTCCGTGTGCGTGTCTTTGCATCCTTTCGTAGGGCCGTCCACACCCAAGTAGCGTCCGTGTGGGTGTCAGTGCATCCTTCCGTATGGTCGTCCACACCCAAGTGGCGTCCGTGTGCATGTTAGTTCATCCTTTCGTAGGGCCGTCCACACCCAAGTGGTGTCCTTGTGCGTGTCAGTGCATCCTTCCTTAGAGCCGTCCACACCCAAGATTAATCTTTGTTTAGAAATTTTAACTAAGTTATATTCTGGCAAATTAATTCCTTTATTATTGAAGCTAGAGAGCGGGCTGAATATACCGGTCATGGCCAAAATGGTAGTTTTTATTTAGAGTTTTGTAGTGCGTAGAATGGAGTTAATTGCTTCAGATATGAACATATATTTATACTTGCTTTTCGGGGCAGTGCCACCTGAGAGGCTAATAAACTAATTTATGCGAATTTGTTCAAACGATGTGTAAAATGGTGCTTTTAATAGCATGGCTGCAAACTGTTTTGACCGACAATTTTAAGAGGTTATATCTTCAGCAAAGAACTTTGCAACATATGTTTTAAATTTTTACCATTGTATGTGTTGGGGGAAAATATAAGAACTGTGGTAAGGGAAATATTTTATACATATTATTAAGCTATTTTGTTTTGATGAAATTACTGATGCAATGATATTGGGTAAATTCAAAGAGTTGTGTCAGATCAGTAATTAGAAAGGTTGATGATTTAGCTAGTTACATCCTTTACACGTCTATTGAACGTTACGTAATGACTCGGGATTTTAGTTGCCTCCAAATGTCTTGGATGCAGATCATGTAGTTCTTAATTACATTGAGGATGATACAAAATACTTGTTCCAATTTCCGAGCGATACGCGTATTAACGTCACATTCTCAAATACATATGCATGCCAGAACATGTCTTAGAAACATAAATTGATTTCGCAAATTGTATTCTGTACCGGTCTGAGATTAATACGAACTGAAGCTACTGAAAGGAACAAATCAGTATATGACATGAGACTATAATTTGGGTATGCATCATTGTGTCACTTCGACCAGTCAGAAGTCCTTTCTTAAATGGATTTCAAATGCATTCACAACACAATGGCTACAACATCTTTAGAAATTAATAAACTCTTGGCATTGACGCAGAGCAAAGTATTTTCGATGGCAGCTCAATAAGATTTCATTATACATTTAATTTATATTGAAAGGACTTGTTAGTTTTATGGGGTTGAGTGATAGAGTTTTCGTTGCCATCGCCGTCAACATATAGAAAGATCCGACCAGTATATTCCTAATTATATTTTTATTATCCATCAGTAATGTTCATACCTGGAGGGGTTGAAGGACAGCTTCCTGTCTCGTCAGAGTCATCACCGCAATCATCATCCCCATCACAAATGTACGTCTGGTCAATACAGTGGCCGTTTTCACACAAGAATTTGTTTGATGTACACGTCACTAAAATGATTCAATAATGATAAAAGTTATACATTGCCTTGTGGTGGAGAAAATGTGAAAGCAGCAACGTAAATGATGACGATGACAACAAAGACAACAATTTTAATGATCATGATAGTAGCAATATGACAGAAAATTAGCTGTCATTCTCCTGTATTATCATGGCTGCTTTATAACGAGGACCATACTCTCACAAATACAAGAGAATACCATTAAAAGTAACTGGTATTTGTGTACAGAACTATTACTCATGACAGCACTATATATTTCTGTTATTGTCTAATGTAAGTTGACCTAAAAAATGGAAACTGTAAAATTTACATATGCAGCTGTTAACAAAAGATAGAAGAGATGGAAACCCATCAAGTTCAATATAAAAGATATCAGCATTGTACAAAGAAACGCGCAAGTGATCGCGATTGTTTATTACTACATAGTGGAAATCATTGATTACAAAAGGTGTAAATGTACTTAAGAAGGAATTGCGCAATTGTGCTATAGTTTATGATTTCGTTGAATATGGACCATTATGCTACTCACACATTTGTACAGATACGGTATGGTGAATCAGAATACAGCTGTTAGGACATAAAAGAAACAGGCACCATTCTATAATTTTGTTTTTCATTCACTATCTGAACACTAAGACTAAATTTATTAAAGAGACCCTTAAAAGACTTACCATATGCACACATTCTATTTAAACAAAATATTTGCTTTGAGTACAAAAAGTTTATATATTGTTGTGTGGTTCTGGATTTCATTATATATATACACACACAACAACAACACACACACACACACACACACACACAACAACAACAACACACACACACACACACACACACAAAGCGAAATACCACAAACAGAAGAAGAAGATATGCATTAACATTTTATAATTTGCATCGTTCTTTATTTCCTTTAGGCTAATAAATAATTTCACGCTTACGGTAAATTTAGCTTTTCTAACATCATTTGTATTTAGATGCAATTCCTGACTTAAAGTCTTCAATGTCGTATGAATTTAACTGTATTTAAATTTCAGTTTTTTCAAGTCATTTTAGGGAGATCTAGAATAATGTAGAGTGTCCCCAAGCTGTAATATAAAACCAGCTGAAAAAGGATTTGCTATCATTTTTAAATATCCAATGTGAAATCAATACCAGTTTTGTACTTACAGATTTTATGTTTTTTGTATTATCAGCTGGGAAGAATAAAGGAACTGATTTTAGTGTGAGAATATTTTAATTGTATCTGCAATTTTCCTTTACAAGTACGGAAGAATATAATTTCAATTATATAAATAGGTATATTAATGTTTATATTTTCTTATATGATGTATTTTAAATAAACAATGTTAGATTATACTATTAGCACGTCCACAAATAAACAAACATTAAATTCAGATATTGACATCGCAACTTTATTGATGAAGATCAAACCTGCATCTATCACTTTAAAAACTGACGAATTCATTTATTATATAGCTCATTTAACATGCGACAATACCTTTTTTTATAGATACGGAATACTTTAGGTATTCATATTGTGATCCTGTGATTAATTTTCTAGTGCAATTATCATTATATCTAATTTGCGCGAAATTGACAAATAACTGTAATGCCTCCACAGCCAGACAAACCTTGTTTTCTATATTGTAAACTGCCATTTGACTTTGCCCAGCAGTTTTGCATCCATTTTGTCATAGTTCAATGTTAACGTTTTAGAGATGTGGCAGAAGTTAACATCAGAATATGTGATGCTATTATTTCTATTTCACCTGTAATAGCCTTCATTTCACCTGTAATATCCTTGAGTTCACCTGCAATATACTTCATTTAGCCTGTAATATCCTTCATTTCAACTAGGCACTGTTGTCTAATAGGCATCTTATTACATTTTTAGCTGATAAAGGTTTTGCTGCTTTGTTTTTTGGTGTGTGTTTTTTAAAGATATATTGTAATCTTTGCCCTCCTTCAGGTTTTGCAATTATTTCAAAACCACATATCACACAGATTTTTACCTTCTTTCTCAACTGCAACACTCACATTTAATGTCATGATCGCCTAACATACCACCATATGAAATCTCAAAATGTAATACATCCATTTATTGGAACTAAAGTCATCTGAAACAATACTGAATAAGTCGGGGTTTCTTTTAACCTTTACCTAGGCATCTACCACGAAATAACTATACATTTTGTTATGTATATCGATACTGTGTGTTTAGCTTTTGTCTATGATTATAGATTGTAAGGGTCATTTGTGAATAACATATTTCATAGCTATTTTTTCTATGATTGTAGATTATACTACAATTTGTTTACTTGGATTTAAGTTCTGGACATTGATTTCCCCTTGGAAAAAATCCCCGCTCTACCTTATAATTTTCAAGTTCTTTACTAATTTGAAGTAAAAGACCTGACCCTGTTTGCATCTTAAGAATGTTCTGGAAAAACTTTTGACACATGGTGTTCTTCTTATTGTTTCATAGTTTTTATACAAGGTTGTTTTCATCCACAAAAAAATTCGTTAATTTTAGTTGCGTTCTGATTTAATTTGAGATGAATCTTTTATTTAAATTATTAATTTGAATTGCAAAGTGCTCATTGACTTTTGCACTAAATCTCTGTTTTGCGATTTTTATGATTCTTTCAAGAACATTCTGGATTATATCATTGTGATACATCAAGACTAATGACACATCAGCTCATCCAAGACTGTTGGCAAATCAGCACATTATAATAATGGAATTCATTCAGAACAGTTTCTACTTGTTAGACTTTTGATAAAATATTTAAGATTATTTGGGTTTCAATTCACTGTACGTTACTTTTATGATTTCAAATTGCATTATTGGGAAATAAATTGTTTGTTGCGTTTTACTAAACTTAATTGTTGTACTCTTCCTGTTACTTACTTTAAGACCAAAGCGTCGTAACAAATTTGTGTGCATTTCCATAATATTATTATGCTTGTAATTATCATTCAATTATGAAACAAAGTCCTAATGATTAAACAGTTTTAATACGTTGAGGCTCTAGCAATACTAATAATGTCCTCCGAACTAATTGTTAGTGTTGTTCATCTTAAGGAGGAAAATGTATAAATATTTAGGTTTCTAAAATTTGTGTCCCATTCAGTCGATGTCTGTTTAGTTCTTTGGTTATTGAATTCTACCAGTTTAGAGTTTGACTTGGTAATGTACATTGTGTAATTTTTACGAGGAATGATAAAAATGTTAAACTTAGATTCAAGCGATCAAGTTCAATATTTTCTTGACGAACACCATTTAGTCATTTTCTCTTTAAATTTATTACATTTCGAAGTATTATTTTATCCTTGATGCAGTAGTTTAGTTTATGCTGTTTTATATCATTGGAAATATTTAGACAAAATAAGTTCTCTGCTGTGAAACTGGATAATAGATTATTTCTATTATTAATCGTATTGCTGAGACTTCTTTGGTATGTGGTACCTTCATGGTGACAGAGTTTTCCATTAATGTAGCGTCAGTGATTTTCCATCATTTGCACCCCTTTGCTTTCTCTGCGTTTACTTTGTCTCCTTAAACATCATAATATACTATCAACACTTATTTCTCCATTAATTTCTCCATAATGACTTTTTGTATTATATTTTTGACTAAATTCACTATTTCATTGTATTTATTGTAGTATGTAATTTTCCAATTAAATTCTTCATTACTAATTTCATTATTACTTATTGTCTTGCGTATGATGTCATCAATACTGTTCAGCTTATTAATGCAGATGTATTATATCATATTGTTTAAAACCTGTGATGCATATAAAGTTTTCAGATAAAGTGTGTGCATCGAATCCCATTAAGATTCCACCAAATCTGCTAAAACCAGGAATTATAAGTCATTTAGCTATTTCTATGACTTCCTAAACTAGCAGCTTCTACACCGATTCCAGCAGAATCAGTCGACAATTTCAACTCTGTTAAATTTAAATGCTTATATACTGTTCTGTATTTCCTTCTGACATTTCTGTATTGAATGACGTCTTTAACCAAATCATTTCTAATTTCATAGAGCTTTTGTAATCTAAAAGTAATATCATTGTCTGTTTGCAATATAGATGCCAACGTTGGACATACATTCAAGCCAGTAAAAGATATGTAAAATTGCCAAAATGCCAAAATGCCATCCAAAAGAGAGATACTGAAACACTAAAGAAAAATTAAGGCATTCGAGATTGCCAACTTTATCTTTGATGAGATTTTGGATCACGTGACTTCGTCTGTTTTATCTCTTCTATTGTTTGTCTGACAGTCTTAAATACGTAACAGAGGGATACTCTAGTGAAAATAACAGTTATTGCCAATGTGATCAAAATAGCTAGTGATAACAACAGTTATAACAAATGGGATCAAAATACTCTAGTGATAACAACAGTTATAACATATGTGATCAAAATAAGCTAGTGATAACAACAGTTATAACAAATGCGATCAAAATACTCCAGCGATAACAACAGTTATTGCCAATGTGAACATAATACGCTAGTGATAACAACAGTTATAACAAATGCAATCAAAATACTACAGCGATAACAATAGTTATAACAAATGCGATCAAAATACTCCAGTGATAACAACAGTTATTGCCAATGTCGTCAAATTTACTTTCTGAGATAGGTCATTCATTGTTACCTTTAAGCTTGTTTATCAGGTAATGATACTGCTCATTCAGGTAATAGTTCCCATATGTAAAGTAACTATACCTACATAACGAATTACAAATTACACTGATCTGTCTAGTTCCAATAATATAGTCCACATTCTGCTGTTGTCATGCATACTGCTGGATGAATTTTATTCTGCCAAAATATTATCTTACACTAAGCTCGGTTTCTGTTCATAAAGTCACCACTATCAATTTTTAAAACAAAAACAAATGTTAAATGTGGTTTAAAATTTTGTTCCGGAAGTGAACGATTTTTTTCTCCTGAAGTATTTTGTACATTGTATCGATTACGTTACGTTAAGAAAATTACGTAACGTTACTTTAAGTTGTAAGACAAGGATTAGATGAGCAGCTTGTTAAGTTTATCATAAACTGTAATACACTTTCTATTATGTTTTCGTATGCTTGTTTGTTTTACTTGTTTATTTCCTCTTCTAATCGTTTGCGTCATTCCGTTATTACCTAATTATATTTATGTTTCATATATTTGTTCTTGTGATTTGCAATTTTTTTCTCAATATCTTCGAATCATCTTTCTGTACTTTTGTTGTGCAATTTTTGTGAAAAGATATATAACTTATCCTCCTGCCACACTCTCATTATAACTTTTAATCATCAATGACTTTCTATATGTAATATCAAATCACTAAATATCATCGATCACGTTTATGTTTATGTGCACTTGGCTGCCATCGTTCATACTTTATTCCACTTTTTCCATGTCTGTTTTATTTTCTCTATTGCAGTTGTCTAATTTTAGTTTCCATTTAATTTGTCAGACTAAATTTACAATGGCAGAAGTAGCAAAAATAGATCGTAGCTGAAAGGGTATTACGATGGTTGATGAATTCCAGTCGTTTTCTAGTCTCATACTTGAACATTTTCTAGGATATGGCCCTCATTATAAAGTAGCCCCATTATCAAAAGAATGATAGCATGTTATACATTAATTATCTTACTGATAACGATGATGATGACAACGAGTCTGACGAAGATAATGATCGTGGTTATCTAAAACGTGTTCATAGCCTGCAGGTAAGAGACGTGTTTACACTATTCAGTTTTTATGATGTGAGCTACATCAGGTGAATAAAGATATGCTTTAATTTTCAGGCATAAACCGCCTTGAAGAAACAAAGACATGCATCTGTACATTGTCACGAATGAAAGACGGTAACGTCTATCACATAAGGCTTGTCTTTATCAGCGCAGTATCATTGCATTGGCGAAGCACTTTGAAGCGCAACTTACATAAAAACTTTATCAGATTGCATACGTTTTAGCAGATATATAATAAACGAAACATATTTTTCGTGAGACATGCACAATACAATTTGGCTCGATAGTATGTTATTCAATGTGCTGGACGTGTTTCATATTAAGGATCCTCTATTTTTAATCATAATGCTAAAAACCGTTATCATATACTAAGTTATAGCAATATAGTATGCAAGCATACCAACTATGTTATTGGTGAAAGTGGCAACCAATTGGAAGCCTCCAAACTGGTCGCTGTCGTCCGTGACGAACTCCAGGTACATTTGGTTGCCTGTTGAGGATACTCCGGCAAACGTTTTCCCACAGAAGCGTCCAATTTCATTCGCCTGCTTATTCTGACCATCGTAGACGACCAGGAAGTCAAAAGCACACCTTGATAGAAACAAAATATTTTGTTTACACAAAATAATATTGCTTGTTGAAATACCTTTTATTCCAATGCTTCCTTTTTATCAGCCCCAATTTTGAATTGCTCGTGCAATACATACATTTTAGACAAAATAGATTCTAGCTTAGACCTCTAGAAATTTGTGGATTATCGAAACTTAGCAAGTATTGTACGAATAATCTAAACAGTGTTGAAGTGCGCATGTGTAGTAACGTAATTGGGCTGTATTAAACAACTATTTTCCTTAGCATATGTAATATCATATAAGGACTGCTCCCTAGCAATCAGAGGGCGATCCTTCACGAAAGACTTTTGGTCTTATTTCACCAACAAAAACTTAAGTCTTGACCAAAACTTAAGTACAAAATCAATCAAATTAATTTGATGAAATTTATATTTAAAGGTGATTCAAACTGGACAAATTAAACGACTTGTCAATGGGTATGCAGAAGTAATGCCGCAGTGTGCTCATTAGACGCACCCATTTAAAATTACCGTAAGAGTTTAAGACATTTTTTCTCTCGTGACATTGCCGGTAAATCTGTGGTCAATATACGGACGTATATCTAGCCAATAACATAACTGGGGGGTGCGTGGCCTGGGCCTGACGTCCCGCTTGCCAAAGGAAAGTGAAGCGTCTCTCATAGCCTCTCCTTCCCAGGTGTAGTGATCGCCGCAGGACCACTGTCTCGCTCTGCGGGCCAGGAGGTTACTTGCATATGGCCTCTCCTACACTATTGTGTCCACAGCAGCACCTTCACGCGGTGCCCCCTGTTTTTAACAGAGCCTGCTGTGTGGCGCGACCGAGTACCCGGCGGTATAACTGGGTGGGCAGACTGGGCTCATTAGCCTTGGCAGGCAACCAGTCTAAGAGAAGGGAAACTCTGACCCCAAACCCGGGCAGATGAAGCCCGTTAGCCTTGTCAGGCAGTTCATCTAGGAGAAGGAAACTCTAATTCAAAACCAACCAAGTCCCATCCATTGGATTATGGCTCCACTGCCTTGTGGATATCTTCAGGAGAAGGAAAGGCTATGGGAGTAAACCCAGACAGAAAATCAGGAGTGGAGCCCCTAAGGCGGCTGGGGGTCGACTACGACCTCCTTCCGGCAGCTCCTGCATCCAAACTGGTGCCAAATGTCATGCTCCGCATTCCTTTGGACCCCACCAGCAAGGACGAGAGGGGGATCCTGACGTCTGGGCAGCCCAGGATCTCCATACTCCACGCCCAGGCTTGCGCCCTGGAGAGGACACTCCAGTCTCGCTACTGAGTGAGGAAACAACACGGAAGCTGACAGTTTACGGGTTATAAGTCCCACCCGATTGGCGTAGGGAAGGGGCGCCACGGGTCAGCTTTGACGGTGGGAGGGATCATCGTGTCCCACTGGCCAACTATCGCCCGCCTCATGCCGGGCAGCCCCCGGTCAATAAGGTGTTGACCCGCCATCGTCTGCCTGCTCCAGTGGGTGTCTGGAGCTCAGTGTGTTGTTCAGCATGACAAGCAGACAGTAATTCCACACCAGACAAAAGAAACAAGAAACCAATAAAGAAGACTCCAGCTCTTCGATTTGCAAGCTGGAATGTGCGCACCATGTGTACAGGCATCTCCGACGACCTCAGAGAAGTGGACGACACCAGAAAGACGGCCATCATCGATAGAGAACTCACCAGACTAAATATCAGCATAGCTGCCCTCCAGGAAACCAGGCTCGCCTCTAGTGGCTCCCTCAGAGATGAAAACTACACCTTCTTCTGGAAGGGTCGAGAACCTGAGGAGCCCCGTCAGCACGGAGTGGGCTTTGCCATCAAAAACAATCTCCTGGCCTCGGTTGAACCTCCCACAGGGGGCACTGAGCGTCTCTTGTCCATCCGCCTCACCACTACTTCAGGTCCTGTCAACATCATCAGTGTCTACGTCCCAACCCTCACGTCATCAGAAGACGTGAAGGATCAGTTCTATGGGCAGCTGGACGAACAGATCAAAGGATGCCCCAAAAATGAACCACTATTCCTCCTCGGCGACTTTAATGCCAGAGTAGGTGCGGACCAGGAGTCCTGGCCTACCTGCCTCGGATATCATGGCACTGGAAAGACCAACGAAAACGGCCAGAGACTGCTGGAGCTATGCACCTACCATGGCCTGTGCATCACAAACACCTTCTTCAAGTGTAAGCCACAACACAAAGTGTCATGGAAACACCCCAGATCTCATCACTGGCACCAACTCGACTTGGTCATCACCAGGCGCTCTGCCCTAGTAGTGAAAGGGGTCACTTTACGGACAATGGGAA